>CM076413.1:14025552-14319220 GCA_038363315.1 Mugilogobius chulae | reverse complement strand
ATCAGGTCCGCACTGTGCTTTCCTGACTGTCTTACTGTCTGTGGTATCGTGAAGACCGTTAGCCAAATGGAAAAAACACAAATCTATTTGCTCTTTAGTTTTTTAAATAACGTTGCAAAGGGTGGATTTAAACTAGATTACTGTGTTGGTCTTTACTTACAGCTTGACTGAGACCATTGTCTGCAGAACCGTCCTCACTGAGTGGCAGTGGCTCTAGACCTGGTATTGATGGAGGTGGAGATGGCACAAACACAGAGCTACCTTCACTTTCATTTGCTGAACTTTGCAGCAGCTGTTCACTCAAACCAAAGAGGCTGCTTTGGCTTTGATGTTTCTCTCCATCTTTTCTTTACGATGATCAGAGAGCTCCCACGTTGGAGGAGTTACATCACTGTTTTTGACAACTTCTCCTTGTTTTTCCAGAGCATAAAGTGTTGGGTTGACCTGCTTGGCACCTCTAAGCCCCAGGTTCTTAGCAATTGACAGAGAAGTGGCCTCCTTCGCATCCAGGAGGTAATTGAAAATGTCCTCTTTCTGACACGCCATTGTTAGATCTATAGAGTCTGCGCTGCTGCTGACTATGTCTTGGCTTTCTGACTCAGACTCTTCGTCAGAGTCTAACGAGGAGCAGGAAGAAGAACAACTCGACTCAACAATCACATCAGAGTCCTCATCCTTCTCTTGATCTGTGCTTTTTGAGTTTAGTTGGGAATCTTTTTCAGGCTTTAGAGTGTCTTCTGAGCGGTTACAGAGCGGAGGGGGAGCTTCTCTGCACAGACTCCACTCAGGAGGAAGAAGACCCTCTTTGCAGGCCTTTTGCGACTGCTCCAATGAATAGAGTGCTTTGTTGACTATTTTTTTGGGAAGATGTAACTTCTTAGCCAACAACTTAGCAGGGATTCTTTCGTCTGGTTTTAAGGCTGCTAGGGCTTTGTGCACCTGCTCTTGGATATCCGGAGTGAGGGCGATGCTATCTTTCCCAGAACTTCTGGATGGTGGATATCTATTAGGCTTGTCTCCGTATTTCCGCTGCTCTCGCTGAATGGACAAATTCTGGAAACTGTTACACAGAGGGTCTATAGTAGCACACCATGGCCTGTTATGGAATGGAGTGGTGTTTGTATTGGCCTGTAAGTGGCTCGGATGAACTTGTCTTGGACCTGGAACAGACTGAGGTTGTCTAAGTCTTTGACCCTGGCTTCCCCTTCCCCTTTGACTTGTGTTAGGATTTGCAAATCTATTGTGCTGCTGATTAGGAAACCCAGAAGACCCTCTTCCAGCAGGTCTGAACTCTGGCGCCTCTGAGCTCTGTCCTCTTAAGAAGTCAGCCTGTTGTTGTCGGAAAGACTGCGAAAGTCCACCGTGGTTGGGGTTGAAATTCTGCGGTGGGGTGCTGGGAAAGCCGTAAGGAGGAGCAGGACCTCTTGGGCTGGAGAGGTAATTGTGATATTGGACCTGAGGGAAGGGTGAGGAAGGACCGGGCCGGTAAAAATCGTCTCTGCCTTGGCCGCCGTAGGGTGAAGGATATCGGAAATAGTGTTTATTGTATGACCCTCCTCTACCTCTGCTCATATCGCAGGGGTGGGGAGTCGAGTGGAGGGTGTAGGCGGTGTGACTCCAGTACCTTCTTTTAGACCGATGACAAATATTCAGAGAACTTCAACTTGTTGCAACTTGGAAATCCCTGAAAAACAAAAGCAAAGAAAAAAGGTCAGTGATTATGGAAATATACAGCATCTGAAATTAAACAGCTTTCGACATATAACTAAAAAAAAACACACACACATACACATTATAAATATTCTTGTATTTTCCACACAGCACTACCTGACACTAAAGGCAGAGCGGAGTGAAAACTGACCAGCCAAGCTACAAGGATACAGCAGGGTGACTGTCTCCCCCTGTCCTCCTGAAACATAAGTCTGGGCCAAAGGGCTGCTGCTGATTAATTATTCAAGTCTTTGTATGACTTTCCTGGCTGGACAAATTAATACTATGGCACTGCAAGATGTAGCACAATTGAATCAAAACTGTGCGGCTTAAAGAAAGAAATTTATTAATTTTCCCTAATTTGATTAGGAAATATTGGAATAATCAACAACTAATCCTGTAATGGAAAAAAAAAATCGCTTTTTTAACCACACAAAGTATAAAGCCTGTTATGTGCCAAGAGAAAAAGTTTTAACTCCAATCCTTAATGTTGATGCAAAAATATGTTTAAATGTTCTCCATCTGAATCATTTTAGCTTCATATTGGCGACGTAAATAAATAAATAATACAATAAAAATCCCATTCACAATCTAGTCTATCCCAATCTAAATAATCAACAGAAAATTCAACAGAAATCAATTTATTTTTGGGGGATGCCTCTTGAGATCTCATTTAATGGAGATTCCAGAATAACTAATTACCAAAAGTTGCATAATTGTTTCAAAAACAATTATTTAAAAGGTGGGTTATCTGATTTTTACACTACAAACAAATCTGACAACACACTCTCTTCAACACATGGTTAATATCGATGTATTTATTTTGGTTGCAATTATGGCTTATAAACTTCTTTTACAAACTACAAAGTCAAACTGTAGTGCGCAGCCAAACAGAGCGCTGCATTCAGCTGCTGCTGAGACCTATATTCAGTTATTCAATAAAGTTATCAAACAGTATTTAGTGGTTTAATTTTTTAAATCACACAATTTACTAATTTACAACTAAAAAAAGTTAGTTACTCGAATGTATTTAACTTGAACAAACTACTGAACTAGGCTATTCAATTATTATGACAGATCTAGTGCTATTAGAATATGCTTATTATTTTGACAAACTGCGACTTCAGACATGAATGCTTCTGCAAAAACAAAAAAAACAAAACAACAAGTCGTATTTAAGAAGCAGAGTGGCTAACACAAGGTCTCATGTGCGTGACAATGACCAGGTGAAAACAAAACCAAGATACAGTAAAGTAAATTTCAGTTGGACAAGAGACCATACTGTCCTTCCTGAGTAACACACATTGATTAAGCTTGAGGGATCATATATTACATCACTCAATGATGTCTATAGGCGCAACAACATCAACAACAGGAGCACAGCCAAAGCCAATACTTGGTCAGGTTACACCACTCTGCGACACAATAACAGCTGCACACAGGTTTAACACATGAATGTGCAACAACAGGGACCAAATCCTCAGGTCTCACACTGGTCTGAAGATGAACCCTGATCCAAGAACACAGCTGTAAACAAAACAACTAAAACTATGCAATTTGAATATGCTCTGAAAGACGGCTTATAAAAGTTTGGGGGAAATTGTATGTGCGTTATAGAAATTAATAATAACAAAACACATCAAAACAAAAGAGAAGACAAGGAAACGATGGTGGCCCACAATAGTTACATTTTAGTAATGACATGTTTTTACAATGATAACATTGTAAAAACAATAACATATGTGATGTAGACAAGCTTAAGTGGCTTGATTCTAGGATTTTAATCAAATTTTTGTAGAGATTCTTTTAGTTGTTTCAAACTGTTTTGAACTGATTTTAAGACATTGCTTTGTATTTCGAGCCGAATTATTTGCCAATGGGTCAAGAAAACTGTTCTATTGGCAAATTGTTGTTCTTGTTTTAAGCCAAATTCTCTTATATTCTCTCAGTTAAAAATGTTTTGAAACCAGTGAAATATTCTACACAAGCAATTAAATCTTATCTAGTTAAATTCTCATTCCAAGTCATTTTAAGCAAGTCTAGATATATAGTTTTTGCAGTGCAAGGGCATTAATGGCTTCCCCACTTCAAAAAATGGTATTAGAAAAAACATATCCAAACGTGTACAGCTTGTACCACATTATTCCCTATAGAACTCAGGATGGAACATCTAAAAAAACACTGTTACCATGGAGACCCGCCATATTAGCCAAAACAATGCAAAATTAAATAAAAAAGAAATAAATAAAAACAGCTTTAGTGTTTTCCTCTAGCTTTATAAACCTGAGGAAAACACTGCTTCTGAAATAAAAAAAATGTTATAGTGAATCTTAATAATGGCCCTGTAAAACAGGTTCCACGTTTTCGATAAATAATTAACGTTACATCTTACCCAGAGTTTTGCAGTTTAAATAAGTTGGTAAAAAAAAGAAGGAATGGATGTTTAAAATAACTCGATTTTTACAAACAAACACAAGGTTGTAAGCTGCAGCTCTCACGAAGGTTGTTTGCGTGTGGAGATTCTGTAGCTTCCAGTCTGGGCCAAACCTGCTGCTGCTTTGAACGATTCTGCCTCCGGATTGTCCTGATTCTTCAGTATGAAAGTGGAGATCGTTAAACGGAAAAGGTCTCGTTCCTATAAAGGCCCGTGAAAAGTGTTGCAATTAGCTTACGTGGGAAGAAAAAATGAATTTACAGATGTTGTGACTTAAAGCGCGCTGTGAGTTTCGTTTCATTTTTAGGGAAAGGGTAAGTTTCAATTGCTGTCACGTGACTGAGCGACGCAATGAACGTGGAACACTAGAGAGACGGTTGTCCGACTAGAAGAAGCAACTAAGATGCCCCGGTGCAAAAGTTGAAAGTTTTGTCAGACTGTTCTGAATGTGATCTGATCTGTGAGACTGAGAAATCGTCCAGACTCTTTCTGAGTATTTCTGCAGATTAGCAGGCTGATTGAGTTTCCTTTAGAGTAGATAGAGCTCATTTTTCTTGTGTGAGTTTCTGGTGCATGAGATTCCAAAGTGGAAGTGCTTCGGAGTAGGTTTGCTGTCTATCTAGATTTACGTTAATTGGCGGTAAAACGGTGACCACGTGTCAACTTGACCGGCAGAGGCGTCGAAGAAAAATTAGGATTAATACATGATTTACTGTAGACTATTTAATGATAAACATTAGTTCGTTCTGCGCTTCTCAGGTTAGACAAGGCTCGCGCTGATACGTGACAGATGATTGACAGGTGCTCAGAGAAACGATGCGTAGATCATGCTTTTTTCTTCTCAGCTCGAGACAAAATGTTTAGCTTGAATACAGTGGCTTAATTCGCCTCGTGAGTGCAATGAAAGTGCGCCGCTTATGAGGTGGAGAAAAAAAAAGAGAAATAAAGAGGCAAACGCGGGAAGGTGCGTCTCTCTTGAAGATTTGCATAGCAGCGTCAGCGAAACAGACGAGTTGCTGCTGGAAACAAACAGGCAGGCTACAACACTTTACACGTGAAGCCCATTAGAACGTGCCTTTTCCGTCACTAAAACCTCGCGCTGAATCTCCGGTTTAAAAGTGGGCTGCGCGGTCCCTAGGCGCTCAGGGCTTTCGTCTCAGACACATGGAGATTGACGCTGGCTTGACTCGGGTCCAGTGCGTGCGTTGTCCCGGGCTCCGGTCTCAAACAATCACGGTCTCAGTCCGCAGACGAGCTTGTGCTCCAAAGAGCGTCTCGTCATCATGATAAGTAGTTAAAGACACTTCATTGACCAATTTTAGCTTTTAGGCTACTGCCAATATTAATGTGCAGTTGTTTGCATAAGGCAATAGCCTAATATGTTTGTTCTCCAATTGACCGGAATTTCCAGATCTTTCCGGTCAAACTGACCGGCATAAAAAAAGTCTAGCGTAACCTCTGATCTAGATAGACCTAGATAGATAGAACACACAAATGAAGCAATACTTTACATTTAAGCGACCTTCAGTTTATTTTAATGGCTAACTTCTTGGTCTAATCAGCTCAGATTTTTTTTTATTTATTTTTTTTTTGACGAATTATTGAGCATACAGTTAGATTTCACACCCTATTTAATTGACATCTACTAGTTTCCTCTTTGTGAGACAAATAAAGATTATCTCACTTATTTATCTTAAGTTTTGATTCTCATATCCTTGAACCGTAGCCTGACGCATCAGCCGGTTTCATTTGACTCCGTGGAAACCTCTCAAAGGTTTACTGGCTGCGTACAAACATGATGATAGACATGTCTATGGTTTCTGGGATGCAAATTCACAGTTTAAAGGTGCATTATCAAATTGTAAGTTAATATTTAACAGCAAACTGGAACTACAAACAGACACTTGGATTTGGCATCACCGCAGTTCGATGATTGGTCGATCGTTTCTCCAGCTGATTCAAGCAGCAACAAACTCTGAAATTCCTGACTAGTTGCTGGAGTGAAATTAAATGGAGCAGAGGATCTAGGTGGCACTAGCCTGGCTACTTGAGCCATGCATAGCAACACAAATTTCCCCATTAATATATTTTTACTCATTTATATGAAAATGTCCTGACAAATACAGAACATGCCATGTCATTATGTCAATTTAAACCACAATTTTCAATTTCTCATTACAATGATATTATTTATTGCTGTTTTTACTGTTGTTTTTACTTACTTTTTACTCACCATATCACTAAATCATATTCCTTGTTTGTGATTTTTGTTCACAGATAATGACATTTCTTTTTTTCTGAGTAATCAAACCACCTTTTCTTATTTTGTTCTTTGATTATTGCACTTCCTACAATCACAACATGGCCGCTGCACAGATTCCACGACATCTCTAGATTTTATTGCACAAGTTTGGACACGAGCTAACAACGTGCGCAAACTATGTAAGTAAGCCATATAAAATGAACAAGAAAATGGTATTCCTACATTGTTGGCGCTACATGTACAGAGTTGTCAAGTTATTACAGGTATGCAACCAGTTTTAAGACCTTACAGTAAAAAGCAGAGATTAGATGCCACGTGACGAGATCAAATTCCGCCATAAAAAACCAAGGAGTTGGAAATTTATCGAGTGCACAACATAATACGATAGTCCCCACGGTGAAGGCTGAAATCTTATCACTATATTCTGGGAGGATCTGTGGACGCTAGTATGACGAACAGAAGGTAGGTGAAGGTCATTGAAAACAGTGGGAGAAAGAGAATAATCTAAATACAATGTCTGTGTTGCATGTGTCTGCGCATTACCTGGATTAAGTCGGTTGTTTGAATGACCTTCAGTATAAAAATAGAATCAGATCATTTTGTCACTTCAGAAATGCGTATAAGAGGGGAGGGCTGTGCTTTAGAGTCATTTATCATGAGCTTTTCTCATACATGTGGAGTCAGGACCTATGCATCTGCAGAAGAGCTTACACAACAGAACACCAGCAGTAGCAGCTCATCATCAATTTTCTGGTTTCTTTTTTTAGTCACAGTAAGAAAAACTACAAGCTAAGGATGTGTTTTAAATAATGACTCCAGTGAAAACATAATTACAGTGTTTGTCATTAACAGAGACAACTGGTGGCCCCTTGTTATGTTATTTTGTAAGCATAATCTAAAAACGATACTTTAGGCCTGTTGCAGCATTACTGTATCACAATGTGGCATGTGTTCTATTTAAATTACATACAAAATAGATAATAGAAAGACTATATTCTCCATAAAAAAAATCAGATTAAGGAAAGGTCTAATTGCCAAAATTGTCAGCAACAAAAATCTACAAACTAGAAACTTTCTTAAGTAAAAATTTCAAAGCTAATACGCACTAATCAAAATGTCAAAGATCTTTCGGCTCTCTAAAAAAATTGAGCATATTTTTGAGTACATTTCAAGATTCTATTTTAAGTTATTTAATTCTAACCAATAATTTGTTATTTTTATTGCACGTTCTCTACGTCTGTTGTTCTTGTGACAGTGTTAGACAAATAAATGTTTAGCTACTTATCTACTGCAACTGACCTAAAGCAGTAATCAGTAGGTGAAAAATAGAATAAGATTGCCTAAATTATGGACAGAAGCAATATTAATATGTACAAATAACTACGACCAAGCAGAGCATCTTTTTTGTATCTGGATCAAGCAGCTAACATGCCAACAGCAGCAGCTAGCTCACTTGATGCACCGCACAACCTCAAACAGCACCAAGAGCATCGCCGCTACACCGAATTTAACAGCACATTTATACCCGTAAATTAAGCTACAGCGCCAATAAACACGCGGACCTTTCCCAACTCACCTTTATTTGTTTTTTCGGTTGCGTTTCTCCTGCTGCAACAAGATAACGCAACGGCTACAGGAACAGAAACGGAATGAATGGCCGTGCGTGACGTCATCTACACGCGACGCCAACAACAAAAGCGCGACGCTTTGTAGTGACGCAGGCTAATAATAATAATAATAATAATAATAGAAATAATAATAGTAATAATAATAATATAATAATAATAATAGTTTTTTACTAATATTTATTAATATTATTATTATTATTTATTTATAAAGTTAAAGAAACAGCGAAACCTAAACAACTTTTTTTTAATCACATATACAACTTTTTTTTGCTTTTATTTGGAATGATAACAGAAAAAATAAATGAATAAATGGAGATAGTTAACATAAGCTTTAATAAGCATAGGCTATTTAAGAATTATAATTTAACAGCATAATTTAAATTCACAATCACATTTACAAACTGCTGCTGGAGATAAATGTATAAGTTAGTGATACCGAAATCTTCCACTAAGAGGCAGCATTGCTTTTTTTGATGCAGTAAAAAAGATCCAAAGCAGCGGATGCTAAAAATAAATCACTATTGCAGCTGCAATGTTTTTTGTGGTGGGTTTTGTGGTGGGTACAAGTATTTTGCTCTATCAGCTACCTACAAGCTATAGGGGTCCTTTTGCTGGACCGTAAGCACACAGAGTCTGCAAAAATCGAATAGATAAGAAAATACATCAAATGAATAATGTGACTTGATCATATACTTATTGGGCAGAATCTCCCTCTATTCTGTGCATTCACCCACTCCCTCTCTCTCTCTCCCTCAGCACATTTTACGCTCTGTCTGGCTCTCCTATCAGCAGCATCACACTCAGCCCCTTTACAATTCCCTTCTCTGTCTCTCCTCCTCTCACCTCTTCAATGGCTTTTCTTTTTACATTATTACAGAGGGATGAAGCATGAAGCCGGCTGGGACTTTGGGGATGCTGATGGTTGCAACACTGCTGCAAGGTGAGTGACTTTTCACATTTGTTAAGACAACAGTTGTTTGTGTAGCGTCTTAAATCGTGCTGTTGCATCTTTGGGCTGAGTTTGATAATACCACCGTGTAAGACTGAGTGATACTTTGGTAAAGAGCCTCATAGGGAAAATTATGACGCTTTAAGCTACACTTCTTTGCATTGATCTTTAAAAGGTGCTGAGCAATGAATTTTGAGAAGAAAGAGAGCGGTCGTGAAAGAACAGAAGCAAAGATATCAAAACAACAGCTATTAAACTGTGAGATTTCCCTTTTTTAGAAATGGTTCAGAGTTGTTCATTTTTCTTTGTCGTGATCTGTATAAGTAGACTGACATGTTTACAGCAGCGCATAAGCAGACTGCATCAGAGATAATTGATTAAGATTAGCTGCCACTATCTGTCTTTGTCTATTACTGTGCCTCTCTACCCACTCTCTATGTGCTACTCTTATTCATTGCATCTTGTTACAGTCACGGACCAGTTTCACAGCTTTTTTAATTTTCTCGTCCAATTTTGGCAGTGTCAGAGCAGGGTCCTCACCAGCGCTTTCTGCTCAAGAAGCTGCTGAGGGACTACAACCCCATGGAGCGACCTGTGGGCAATGACTCGCAGCCCCTCACAGTGCAGTTCTCCTTCACACTCATGCAGGTCATGGACGTGGTAAGACAGCCCTGGAAGGCTTCTTCACTTTATTAAGTGAATCTTGTTACACAACTTTAAAAACGTTTGTTTTATAGGATGAAAAGAACCAGATATTGACCACAAACGCCTGGCTGCAAATGGTGAGTTTAGTAAAAGTATAGATGTAGTTGAGTTAAGATACACTACATTGATATACTTAAAATTGTATTTTGACTCAAATATTTTTTGCATGTATTACTTGTAAACCACAAAATAACGTAATCATAAAGATTTCCATCTCATAATGACATATATCGATACAAGTAGTGGTTATCATTAAAAATAACATGTTTATATTTTTGAAAAGTGGCAATGCCTCATTTTTTAGTTTAATAGAATGCACATGTATCCAAATAAATAAAGAGTTTACAGTGAGACATACTCTGAACACCTCACCAGAAAGGCATCTAGGAGGCGAAACAGCAGCAACTATACTTCGATTTCCTCTCATGTGAGCTCCTCACCCTATTTTTCTGGCCTATAACCATGGCCTTGGCTTTGCAGTAGCTGATGTTCATCCCAGCCGCTTCACACTTGGCTGCAAACTGTCCTACTGCATACTGCAGTTGGTTTGAAGAAGCCACCAGGACAACATCACCTGCAAACAGCAGAGATAAAATCCTGTGGTCCAACTGAACATCCTTCGGTCCCTGATTGCATCTAGAAAAAATCCATAAAAGAAATGCTCAAAACCATTGCAAAGAGAGGCCCTGACGGAGTCCAACATGCACTGGGAACCATTCTGACCTACTGCCGGCAATGTGAACACAACTGTATGACCGGAGAAGAGACTGGACAGCTCTGAGCAAGGGGCTCAGATTTTGTATTCCATGAACCTTCATGCCCCCGATGGAGAGTGTAGAGCTAGTCCTGCGTTCTACAACCGGGACGAAAACCACACTGCTCCTCCTAAATCTGAGGTTTGATTCTTCTTTCCATCACTCTGGAGTAAACATTACCTGAGAGGAGGAGTGTAATCAGAAGACCCACCACCCC
Organism: Mugilogobius chulae; assembly: GCA_038363315.1. Taxonomy (NCBI): domain Eukaryota; kingdom Metazoa; phylum Chordata; class Actinopteri; order Gobiiformes; family Gobiidae; genus Mugilogobius; species Mugilogobius chulae. Next base: position 14,308,559 of record CM076413.1, on the reverse strand, counting down.
GGTCTGCAAATTCAGAGGTACTCTTCCAGTTCACCATGCAATGTTGGAAGGGTTTGTCAGCCAAGACAGTGCCGCAACATCCAGAGACTTGAGATACTCAGGGTGAATCCCAACCACCCCTGAAACCTTGCCCCCAAGGAACTTGTCAACAGCCTCAGTGACTTCAGCCTGGGTGATGGATGAGTCAGTCTCTGCTTCCTCCTCAGAAGACATATGACGCTGGGATTTTGGAGGTCCTCAAAATATTCTTTCCATTGTCCAAACAACATCCTCACTCCCAAATCTCAAGATATTGAAATTTCTTCAATATTGAATTTTCTGCATCTTTTAAATTTATCTCAAAAATAAAAATGTTATCCAAAACAATTAAAACTAACTGCAACTGGATTTATTTATTGTAATACAAATTGAATAAAAATTTGAAAGTGCACCTAAAAAAACACAATGCAAACTTGTATAAACTAATTATGTTTACATGTTATGGTTTGTGATTCTCAGCAGTGGTATGATCATTATCTAAAGTGGAACCAGTCTGAGTATCCTGGAGTGAAGAATCTCCGCTTTACCCCAGAGCAGGTTTGGACCCCAGACATTCTGCTGTACAACAGGTAAACAGCAGGAGCATCAAGTATTATAATGATTAAGGCACTATCAAAACAACTGACTGTGGGTGTTATTTTTGTCTAGTGCTCATGATAAATTTGATGCAACTTTTAAAACAAATGTCTTGGTGAATTCGAGTGGCTTCTGTGAGTATCTGCCGCCAGGTAAGATTTTTAATTAACTCTCTTTAAATAATTCTAACATGATGTCTGGCTGTGATCACACATGTTCTACTTTAATGTTGGGTTAGCTAACTTTTTACTTGTAAATAAGTAAACTTTGTGTTTTTTTTTGTGTTTAAAACGTATATGATAAATGCAGCACTTTGAAAAAAAAAAAGTTATACCACTGACTAGTGTATGATATGAATAATAAAGAAATTTTGCTCAAATCAGGAGCCAAATGCAGCTCTCTGATTGGCTATGCTCAGGTGGTCCATTCCAGTTTCACTTGTTGTTTGTAAAAAGAAGTTTGTAAGCTCTAAGTGCAACCAAAAGGAAAAAAATATTGATATTAACCATGTGTCAAAGGAGTTATGAGAGGAAGTTGTCAGATTTAAAACCTAAATCGTGTTTGCACCTGTCACACCTTTAATTTTGATTCAGTCACATTTTGTCTTTGATGTCGTGGTATTTAGCTCATCATAGAGAATAAAATCTGTATACAAACTCACTCCTCGTAGACTTGACTCCAGTTTGGGAACAAAATCAAATTGTTAGGCACCAAAAACTAAGCCTACAAATTCCTTAGTCCTTTTTTATTCAGAGGACCAACTCACTCATCCTTGTGGGTCGACTTTACCATTCACGTCTGATGAATTTTTTTTCTCTTCTTTCTACTGAGCATGTCATGCAGAAAACAAACTCACAATAAAACACAGCATTTGCAGTCACTCAAAAGTTTTGTTAGCTAATTATAAACACAGACCGTATATTTACTTTATTATGAAGTGGTCAAGTCACTTTATTTATATAGCCTATTTAAAACAACAAATGTTGCACCAAAGTAAGGTTTTTTTTACAAGAACAGTTAAACAAAACACAATATGGAAATGCATTGTTTAAACACATTTAAAAACCCATAATATTAAAGGTCCTATACCTGATTTTTGTTTTCTTAATTAAGAATTAATTTTAAACTTCCTTCATCAGTCACATGTTGCTTACTTACCTAATATATTCAGAGCCTTCGAGTAGTTCATCATGATGTGTTTTAAGCTTTTTTCACAGCTGTTAATGTTAGGACTATTAGATTGTTTGCTTTGCTGAACATATGGGACATTATTAGACAAAGACGGGCCATTGTGCATTGATTTTCACCTGAATAAATCTAAAAGCAAAATTTCTGTGCTGGAGGAAATTGGTTTTAAGTTATGTAAATGGTTTAAAATTTGGGTATAGCACCTTTAAATGACAGTTGGGTTTTAAAAAATACATTAAAAGTGATTTTTAAATAACCTTAAAATGTTCAACTAAGAATGAAAAGGAGAGCAAAAGAAACTTATTTCAAAGGCAATTTTGTGTTTGTGTTGCCAAGAAAATAAGGACCTAGTTAGTGTGGCAGTCCGAGTTTTTTTTCCATATGAAAAAAAGGGGACTTGAACTAAAAAAAGTACCAGGGACAGAAAAAAGTTCAAACGCTTATAGACTTGATTTAGTTTCTTCTAAAGTTGCAAGATTGTCATGCTCTTGTTCATTTTTGTGCAAGTGTGAACACAGCCTTTTATCTTCACCTTATCCAGTTGCCTTTTCTAAAAGCTGTTGTTTTTATATTGTTCAAAGGAATATTTGTCAGCACCTGCAGTGTGGACGTGCGGTGGTTTCCGTTTGACATCCAGCGTTGTGAACTGAAGTTTGGCTCCTGGACTTTTGACGGCTGGCTGTTGGACATTCAGATGAAGGAGGCAGATGTGTCTGGATACATGCCCAATGGAGAGTGGGACTTGATAGGTAATAAAAAGGTTATGCAGATGACATCACAGTGAATCAGCAGTGAGTGGCGAAAATGGACACAGATTATATTTTCTACCTTAAAATAAAACACAAATGTGAAAAAGCAGCTACTGACTGTAAAGAAATATTACTATCTACTCTTGTTGAATACTGAGTTTGTATGTGACATGTAAAAAAACAAAATCAAGTCAACAGTGGTGGAATTGTAACAGGTCTTATGTTTGTCTCACATTTGTCACTGACACAAACTTTAGGATCACACACAGTTGAACTCTTTACCTTTCTCTGCTTAGGTAATGTATTTAGTCTGTTTCATGAGTGAATTATTTGTTATGCAGTAAAAATGTTCTAAAATCTCCAAATGCCATTAGCAAACAAACTAGCTAATGTCGCTACTTTACTTTAGTGGCTTTTCTGACGCAAAAACAAAAGCTCCCCGGACAAAAAATGAAGGCTGTTTTTAGCATATTTTTGACAGTGAGAATATTCATCAGCATTTTTTCAAATAAAATTACATAATTGGATAACGTCTGTATCATTTATATATTTTTTATGTTTGAGCTAGAGCAATAATCAAATAGGTTGTGTTTATGTTTGGGAATGTGACACAACCCTGTTCTGTGTATTATTCATTTGACTTCATAGGACATTCCCTAATAGCAAGGTTTTGACAAGTTTTTTATTATGTTTATGTTTTTGTTTGAATACAGACAGTGTATGTCAGGGCTAAAAATACTAATAATAATATTAGAAATTCATAGTATATATAGTAAAACACATTGGCAGTTCACTTTTTAGTCCTGTCCTCAGGCCACAGCTCTCTGACATGTAAGGCCCAGTGGTATACACCAGGGCTATAGTTGTATTACCCCAGCTGCAGCTTCAACATAAATATTAGCAAGAGTGTTAAATTTAATTTGTTGTCCTAAGGCAAGATAAAACAGCAATAATTAATTAGACATCAAATAGCACATGGCACATAGACTATTTTTCATTGACAAGATTCTCTTTTTACTATGTCCAATTTAAGCCACAACTATGATATCGGCTGAACAGATATCTTGGAGCCGATATCTTAGTAACGATATTCGATCCCAGTATCGGATTGGTGCATCCCTCGTAGCAAGTGTGTTACATTTTTTCCATTGTCCTAAGGCAAGATAAAACAGTAATTCATTAATTGATTAATTGGACATTAAATAACATACAACACATAGCATATTTTCATAGATCATTTTTACACATCAAATACAAACTCAAGCAGAGTTGTGGTTGTAGTTTCTAATATTTAGAATGCTCTGATGCCATCTGTTTGTTTTCAGGAGTCCCAGGTGATCGACATGAGTTGTTTTACGACTGCTGTGCCGAGCCGTATCCAGATGTCACGTTTGTAGTGACTCTAAGAAGAAGGACTCTGTTTTATGCTCTAAACCTGCTCATCCCCTGCGTGCTCCTCTCCTCCATGACGCTGGTCGTGTTTCTGCTTCCCGCCAACTCAGGGGAGAAGATCAGCCTCGGTAAGAGAAAGAATTATGTTAACCTTCATCTAGATTAATTTTAAAGCTCGGGTTCCTGATTTTCCGATGACAAAATTAAAAGTAAGAATATAAAACTAGCCTCTAACTCTCACAAAAACGTCAGTGCTTGGTTAATATCACCTGGCCTGCATTAATTTTAATCTGCAATTGCAAAGTATGCAAAGTGAAACTGTGGTGGATCACCCTAGAACAGCCAATCAGAACGCTACTTTTAACTCTTATTGAGAACAAAACTGTTTTTATTAGTTTCAGAAAGCACACAACAGGCTAATCTTGCACTATACTCTTTGGTGGGAAAAGACAAAGTTGAATTACACACAAAAAGTTTGGTATTTTTATGAACTATGAGGAACAATCAATGATTTAAATACACAACTATGTAAGAGATATTTGCTACATATTGTATAAATATAAATGTCTTATTTTCTTCTTTTTTACCATGGATTAGCTCAGAACCGAAATGTAAATACTGTAAGTAGTTATCTTACAGGAATGCTTTAGGACTGGTGTTGTAACTTGCAGGAATAGAACAAAGATCCCTCTCATTTGGCTCCATTATGGCATTTCCAATTACTTCTGGCTCTGTTAAACTATTTTGTGGATTTTTTACCTGGAAAAAAAAAAAAAAAAACAATGAGAAAGGGAAGTGCAATCCACCGAATAGGAGAGCAAAATAAACCCTGGTTTAGCTGATATAAAAAAGTTTATACTGCAAAACTAGTTCAACAATTGTAGCTTTTTTAAAAATATATTTTCAAACGCTGAAATATCTTCTGCTGGTCGACTGCTCGTTTGCAATGAAAAATAAATACATACATTTAGAAGCATGTTATTTTAAATTTTGTGCACAGAAATGTAAAATCTGGTTCAAATACAAAGGTTGAAAAGCTTGTCTTAATTTTAACTTCCTTACAGTGTTTCAGTAAATTAATTAAGTCAATTATAAATTCAGTTCTAAATTGTATCATCTGAAAGATAAGGAGATCTAAATTAAAAGAAGAAAGGCCGGGTGGGACACAAAAAGAGTGAACAAAGGTGACATGAGAACAAAGGTGGAATGAGAACAGGAAATTTAAGTAAGGAAATCTGTGGTGAGGTCTTGCTCCTGAGCTTAAGATTCGTCTGTTCTTGTGCTTCTCTCTCTCTTGCAGGCATCACAGTTCTACTCTCTCTGACTGTCTTCATGCTGATGGTTGCAGAGATAATGCCAGCCACGTCTGATTCTGTCCCACTCATAGGTCAGGCTCAATGTTTTCAATACGGTGGCACAGTGGTTAGTGGCCTCATAGCAAGAAATTCCTGGGTTTGACTCCCGGGTCTGCATGTTTTTGTCATCGCAAGCAGCCATGTTGGTTTTATATCAGAGACGACACGTGTTCCTGATTGGCTAATTCATCTGTCAATCACACCTACTGAAACTTGAAAGAGGGATACAGTGACCAGACCGTATTTTTATACATACATACATACATACATACTTGTTTTTCTATCTTAGTGAGGACCTTCACAGGCATAATGTATTACCCAGCCCCTTACCCTAACCTTAACCATCCAAACTAACCCCCTAGCCCTAACCCTAGCCCTATTCCTAAACTTAACCCAATTCTAACCCTAACTCTATAACCACATCTTGACCCTCAAACAGGCCAAAACAGGCCCTTCAGAAAGTGAGGACCGGCCAAAATGTCCTCACTTCCCAAAAATGTCCTCACTCTGTTGGTTAAAAACTCAAAACGGTCCTCACAAAGATGCAAAAACAAGTACATACATACATATATCGTTTGAATTTTCCAGGCAAATGAACTATTCCCCATATTCTCAATTTCTTATGACTGCTAAATGTAGTAGCTCACTGCAGTTTTGTTTTGCAAAAGTAGCTCTCCAGGGCAAAAAGGTGAGAGGCCACCAGGCTTAGAATGATGAGAAATTCGTTTTTATATTAGATTGTCTTTTTAATCACTGCGGAGGATGGCTGCAATAGTATGAAGGAGAAGTGAGTGTGGAAAACTACATGGAATGTTAGAGATTGTCAAAGAGTTAAAACACAAGTTGATTTTATGTCCACCCTTAACTGACCTTACTGTTTTTATTAAACTTATTTTATGTTTCCTCAGGTCAGTACTTTGCCAGCACAATGGTGATCGTGGGAATGTCCGTTGTTGCCACAGTTATTGTTCTTCAGTTCCACCATCACAATCCCAACAATGGACCGATGCCACGCTTGGTGAGTTTCTGTATCTGCATCGTCTGCCTGCATTTTAGTTACTTCTGTATTATATCATCTGACAGTTCAATAAAATGATCGTAATAAAAGAGGGCAAAACAGAGCGGTAATAAAAGGCATAAGAAGAGATAAAACAACTGAAGCAATGAAATTAAAATAGGACTCAAAGGATCACAAACTCCTGCACACTGCAAAAAATGTATTTCTAGATGAGTGAGGTAGCTGATTTTCATACTGCAAACACTATTTAGGTTTTAAATCTGGCAACTTCCTCTCTAAAAGTCTTGACAAACATCGACATGTCTTCATTTTGGTTGCAATTACGGCTTAAACATTTCTTTTTACAAACACCAAAGTGAATCTGGAGAGGACCACCCAAGCACAGCCAATCAGAGCGCAGCATTCGGCTCCTGATTGAAACTGAAATTCTGTATTATTCAGTTCAGACAGTACTCAGTTTTTTTATAAAGTGCCGCATTTATTGTTTACATCTTACCGAAAGACACTAAATTTACAACTAAAAGTGACTTACCCTAACTTGTAAACTTTAAAATCTGAAAATTCATCTTAATTTTTGTTCATTTCCAAAGAGCAAGATCTTTTTCCTTGACGGATCTATATTATGTTTCTGCAGAGTTTCAATTTGTTTTTGTTTACTTATAGCGCTAGCAAATGTGTTTTAAGCTAAAAATATTTATAAACAGTCAAAATGGATTGAAACAAGTGAAATATACTGCATCAAGTAAACCATTAATTCTTACTGGGTCAAATCTACTCACAATTAAGAGGAATGTTCGGAATTCCAGTCCTTCTAAACAAGACTTTAATGGACTTTTTGCAGTGCAGTTTTAAACCCAGAAAATGCAAGATGGTCTTTAAATATTTATAATGTGACTTGTTGCAACTGATTTGATTAACTAATTTAGTAATGGAATAATTGTTATCTTATACACTGACACCAAAGCCTGTCAGGTGCTGAGAGTTTTAGGAATCATAAATAAATAAATAAATAAATAAGCAAAAAATTAAAATGACACTAGAAGTATGTCAAAATGTTGTTTTTTTAATAGAAAGTTGTTTTACTGAAAACATTTTTTTTTAAGTTTTAAGAACATTTTATTTTGAGTTTAGCAGATTTTACTCGTTAAGTAAAAGGATCTGTTAGAGGAACAAGAATTCTTGTTCTTCATTGTTCATCAAGAAATAATATTCAGTATTAATAAATTGTCAGTAAATTTTATTGGACAAATAAGGGGGATCTTTTGTGTCTTTTTTATATATTTAGGAATAAACTACGTTATATGCAGATCAGTAGCTTCCTCATTGTTTTTTGTAAAACTGAAAATTATGTAAAACAGCTTAGAAATATAAACAGGTCCATTTACTTCCTGTGCAAAACTGCAGAACTGATAAGCACCGCCTCTTCCCTATAAAATTTTAAAGTAACAAGCAGCAGACTTTGAATTTGTAATTTTTATTGTTGTAAAGTGTCTATGTGACTACTTTGAACCACATATGCTTTACTATGAATCTGAATATTTGAATAATTTCTATTAAATACAGTCACATGGGCGGGGATAGGTGGTAGGTGAGGACAGGGCTTTTCTGCTGCAGGACAATACAAGATTACTCAAGCATGCATGAATCAATCTTAATAAAACGTTGAGTGAACTAATGATGAGAGAACAACAAGGTTAAAAGTTAGAAAAATAGACTTTACACCAGGTCTCCTTTAAACCAAGATAGTAGAAATTTTAACGTGCCTAACTATATACTTTTTAAGTATTGGTGAAATGTCATAAAAATCTCACACTGATCAGCCTTTTGCAAGATAAACAACTAACCAATTAATTTTAAGAAATAATCGTCAGAATATTTAACAAAAGAATCGTTAGTTGCAGTCCTACAACAGAACAGTGTTACATAAAGGACATTTTACCGTAACATTGTCTCTGTCGTCTTTGTCAGCTGCACTTGGTCCTGCTGCAGTGGGTTCCCTGGTTCCTGCGGATGAAGCGTCCGGGGGAGAACGCAGACCCTTCTCTGCCTCACGGTCATGGAGATGTGCCCAGTAAAGTCTGGCTTCACCAACCACCACAACCACAACCACCACCACCATCCCCCCACCGCTGCCATCAGTGCTGCCCCAGAGCCTCACCTCCTTACAGGTAATTATGGTTTTAAATATCTAAACCTGTTACATGCTCAAGGCTGTAATAGTTTTGTTTTCCAGTCTTTACTCATGTGCATTACAATATCGTTATTGCAGTTATTACATTCAACAAAAATATGACAGCAATTTGCAGTACGTTCAGGTGGATGTAGTGACAAATTCTCTGAAATGCCCACAACAGCTGCACTCTCGCTTAAATATTTGTAACATCTGTGGCATTATGCTGTGTGCAAAAACTGAACATTTCACAGTGTTCTTTTACTGTGGTCAGTCTCTTGCCTGACCAGCCAGTCCCTACACACTTTGACAGACACTTTACAAACCGTGAGGGTCTGGGAGCGGAGCGCCGAGGATCAATTTTGTGGGCGGCCTTTCCGAGCGCTGAGTCAACCAATCACAGAAAACCCGGAAATTCCACCAAAACAGCGACACGATGTTTTCGTAAACATGTAGCGCGAGGATTTTTTCAGTATGAAGCCCCTCAACACGGTTTGTTGCTCAGGTTTTAAGGAATTGATACATTCATTGTTCAAAACCAAAGCACGAGCCGAATCAGCTGCGTTCGCCTTCTTGAATGTTTTGAAATGGGGCTTGCAAGCAACTTCCGACTTTTTAGTGTCACGTGTCAGAATCGCCGTGGTTGATTGGATTGTCATAACTTTGGGAGACGATTTTATTGGCTAACCGTCAGGTCCCAGACCCTTCTACATTCAAACAGAATGTAACAGAATGTAGGAGGGGCTGGCTGGTCAGGCAAGTCAGTCTTAGGCACATCTGTGCAATAATAATGCTTAAGTTCTGGGGTTGTTTGAAATACAATAGGCATGTTTCCATCAACCCGGATCCTCTAGACCGGTTCACTTTGGCAAGGTTTGGCCTCTTATGTTAATGATGGTTTTTGTTTCTACATGCTTTGGTCTGCTATATGAGCAGCTGTAAATAATTATCTGAGTGATTAACAAAAATAATTCCTTTTTTGTGATGCTGTGACATAAGGGTAAGGCAAATATAAACTAAAGCTACACTTGGTTTATTGTCATCTTTTTGCATTTGTTTGACTTTTTTTTTTTTTTTTTTTATGTCTATTGTGCCTCTATGTTGCATTTTAAGCTTGTTTTGTCCTGAGGTTGGATTATTTTGTCTGCATTATGTACAAGAGTCACAATATTTTAGAGTGTTTTTCCTCGACAACCAAGACACAGCCAATGTGTTTGAGTTTGCTTTCTTTCTAGTGCAATATTCAGGTTTAAAAGGTGTGGAATTGCTGCTTTTCTGCTTAACTAAGTAGATATTTTGACAATAGTATATCCAGGGGTGTCTGTGGTTGTGTTATATGCAAGACTTTTGCAGATTTCACCGAACAAACAGCCAGGTTCAGTTCAATGGATTTGGAGATTCACAGTCTCAAAGATTGTCAAAAGAGCACAACTTCTCAATCCAGCAACATTATAATGTGTCGAAAATGTCACTGGGATTTTCGAAATTGTTTGGCATTCTCTTCTTTAGTTGAGTTAACACAGCAGTTCCAAATCAATAGTTCTGACACAAAACACATACATGTCTTGTTTTGTAGCCAGTTATAAAGCATCCAGTTTGATTTGCTGAAGCTTGCAAAAACAGCAACACTAATCATGTTTGTAATGTAAAAATAAATAAATGTATAGGCATATTCTAGAAATAAATGAACCCAAATAAATAGAAAAATAAGGAGTGCAGACTAAATAATTCAAACATGAGATGTGTATTGGGGGCTCATCAGCAAAGTTTGTATCTGGGGCCCAGAATTTGGTGCTACACTCCTGAGTAAATCACTGTTGGTGCAAAAGTCAAATGATGGTACATTGATTATTGCTTATGCTTTTTTGTGAATTAAATGTGAGGTACCACACAAAAAATAACACATATTCAAATATCTAAACATCTGTCCCTTGCTTTCACTCTCCCTTGCATTTTTGCATTAGTGTCGAACTCTTACAATTGCTTTGTAACCTCTAATCATGAACAATGATTAGAGGTTACAATCAATCACCAATCAATTAACTAAATTAACTTGACATTCATATCCAATTACAGGCCAGTCTGGCTCAGCTGAACCACCCTCACCGCCCCAGCGCTCAGCCGGTCGTCCTCCCCAACCACAACAACAACCGGGACTCCATGCCCAACGGACACCTCCCCTACATGGGCTTCCAGTCGTACCAAAACCCCAGTGAGCTCGACCCGGTGCAGAGGAACCGCACCACCAGCCACGGAGCACGGGCGCAGGGCGGGTTCGGACCAGGAGAGAGCGAAGGAGCAGCAGCTGGTGGAGGTGGAGCTTCAGGAGACACACCAACACACAACAAACTAAACTCCCCGCAGGAAACACCTTTGACTATTGACCCAGAACCCTGCGCTGGGTCCTCCATGGGGGCGGGCTGTCTGGACGCTGGGGCAGGTGGAGCAGGCGGCAGGGCCAGTCAGAGCACCAGCGTCGCCACGTCCCGTTCTGGAGCTGTGGACAGTCAGCTCAGAGCTCTTTTGGGGGAGGTGCAGTTCCTGGTGGAGCGGGTGCGGGAGCAAGACAGGCAGATGAGTTTGGTGGAGCAGTGGCAGTTTGCGGCGGCTGTGGTGGACCGTCTGTGCCTGGTGGGATTCAGCGTGTTTAACATCATCTGCACCATAGCGATCCTCATGGCGGCGCCCAACTTTGGAGAGGCTCTGTCCAAGGACTTCCTCTGAGTGATGTGGGAAGCATCAGTGACAATTTTGTTAAAAGCACAATTTCTAGTTCTTTTAAAAAATTTCTGAAATCATTTGTTTCTTTAAGAGAGGTGTCCAGACTTATTTCTTTATTGATGGCCAAAAATTGAAACAAACATGAAGTTGTGGTCAGTACATCAAATAATTTAGGACACTATTTTGGAACTACACCTCAAGTCAAGCCTAAAATTTTAGCCCAACATCAGTCAAACAGCCTGTCACAAATGTATGGTCAGAGTTGGCAAGTCAAGTATTTTTCAAATACTGTACTATTTTTTTTTGAGTATCTGTACTTTACTTAAGTAAAAAAGGTGACTTTTTACTTTTACTTTCTACATTTTACAAGAAATATCTGTACTTTCTACATTTTAAAAACATGCCCATAGACAGGTTTTACTTGTCTTAGGACCAGTGCATACCTGCTGCTGTCGTGTATCAGAGCTTTGTGAGCAAGTTACCAAATGTGCAAATGGACAAAAACTATATCATATTTAATGACATAGTTAATGATTATAATAATCCTATCTACATTGCAAACCAACTTTGGAAAATGTATTCAGAGATTGGTTAAAATGTCTGTTAATCTGGATTTTAATCTTCAGTACTGTTATCATTATTTTTTGCTAAAATGGTTTTACTCGATGGACCTGGATTATTTGACTTGTTTTAAGGTGTTTCTGTCTTGTTTCAATACATTTGATCCTATTTCATTCCAAATTATTTATTAATGATTAGGGGTGTCAAATTAGTGCATTAATTGAGATTAATTAATTACAGACATATTAATCGAGTTTTGTTTTTTTATCGCATTAATGTATTTTGAAATCTTTCCATATGTGAGTTGCAAAGTGGACATAAGGGTTGCTAAGCTAAGAAGATAGCAACAAAAGACTTCATAAAAAATCTATCTGCAACAATAATGTAATTATTTAAATTGGATAAAAACAAAACAAAAACACTTAAGTTGAGTGTTTTTCTCAGTCATTTTAGATGAGATTAAAATAGATTTATTAGATTAATTAATTACAGATCATAATTAATTAATCTCCTCAATTTTTTAATCACTTGACAGGAGGACTAATGATGTAAGACATTTTTACTTACTTGATTCAAGCTCAAATCTCTTGAAAAGAGTCAGAAATGTCTTGACACAAGAGAGAAATACTGCTAAATTTTTAGCAATTTTATTCTAATCTGGCTAAAACAACTCAAAATAAGATAAATGTGGTGAATTCTAGTAGCTTTAACCAAGACTAGATCAATACTCTTTGCAGTGTGATTGTACTTTTCACTTTTTACTCAAGTAGCCTGCGCAATCTGGAAAAATATAATTTGATTTTGTTTAACTTTTTAAACACTAAAGAAAAAATGCTTTTACGAACATAAATAAAAACAAAAACTAATATGTTCCACTGATTTAATTTTTTAAAATTCTAAATCAATATTCTGCTTCAAAGTTTGACATTTGCTCCGAATAGATTTTTACTGACAAAGGATTGTTTTTTGATCTTCCAATTCAAAACCCATCACCAAATATCTCAATCTCTCAATTTTTAGAGTAATTGCCCAGCCCTAGAGTGTAGATGTTCACTTTTGTACTTAAAGTATGAGTAAGAGTTTCAGCAAGACTTTGACTTTTACTAGAGTCGTTTTTTTTTTTTACACACATAACTGTACTTTTACTTGAGTAGAACTGCAGAACTTTCGGTTTTTACTTCTAATTTGGTGACATCCTTCTGGCTTCCTCGAGACTTGTAGTTGGACCTCGGGCCTTAGTTTGAACACCTCTGCTTTTTAAACCAGTCTCTGCTTCAAACAAAATAAACTGTAACACCCATGAACATAATAAACTCAATATTATAAAAGAAATTGTCGGTTTTAGATGTAGCAATTTAATTCATTCACTCAATGCTTGTTCCAGTTAGGGGTCGCGGGTGACTGGAACCTTTTGTCCACCATCTGGACATAATATGACATCATCACAATCTCCAAGTAAACCTTTTTAACCTAAACACAGATATTCATTTTTTGTTAATATCGCCCAGCTCTATTTCTTATTATTGTAACCAGAAATTCATGTACCTAAAGTTAAAAAAAATGACATTAAGTTTTCACTGTTGGACAATAGAGCAGAGCAGCATTCCTCTTTGTACTGAGACTTTAAACCTAGACTGCCTGTTTGTCACTGCTAAAACTGGAACATTCTTTTATATGCTAAATACTTTGATATACTCCTCCTACCTGGCACAGACCAGTACTTCGTGTTCTGGCAACGCAGGAATCACCGAGTTCTGATTTGCTGCATGTAACCCGACTCTGCGCCTTTAAAAGTGAAGCAAGATTTAACAGCTTTCCCTTTTAGAGGATATTAAAATGGACTGCCTTCACTGTTCAGTCTTTCATTGATTTCCTCTGCAGCTGATGTGAAACGTTTTATTGATGAGCGCATTCCAAGTGCTGGTGTGTCCTCCCGTGTTACGTGTGACCTGCATGGAGATAAATAATGGTTTATAGCAGTTTTATCACCTTAAGGAATCATTTAAAAATGTATAAATATAGCACAAGCTTTTCTTTTGAAAGTATTTCTATGAGCTCTACAGGAAATTTGAATATTTAACTTGTATACACTTTTAATACCATGAGAACACATACATACAGTGCAATGCTTAACTAGTTTCTTCCCATTAACATTAAATGCTTGTGTAGATTACAGCTAAACTAGTAAAATATCCACATATTTAAAACATGTCAAATCAAAATCCAAATCAGGCAAGGAAATTATAATACTTCAGAAACTGCAGCCTTTTCCAAATTGCATTCATTAAAATAGGTTTAGCCCTACAATATTATTTTGTCAAGCATTAGTAATCGTTTTATGAATCATACATTCAGTGTTTCCTAATTTTATATGAAATAGGGATGGTACAGGTAATTTATATTGAACAATTTATTGATTTTAAATGTTTTTTTTTTTTTTGTAAATATGCATTTTATTGCTTAGTTTGTTTTTTAGATTGTGTGGCCAAAAGTTTGACAAGGAGCCTCCCTTAATGGAAAACACAGTGACTTAAACTTGGGGTAACTAGCTTTTTAGTTGTAAATTAGTAAACTTCGTGTTTTCCACTAAAAAGTATGATAAATGCAGCACTCTGTGAAAAAATTAGACCATCGGGCACTGTGAACCTGAATAATTAAGAGTTTTAGTTCTAATCAGGAGTTGAATGCTGCACTCTGATTGGCTGAGCTTGGAGGGTCCTATCCAGATTCACTTTGGTGTTTGCAAAAAGAAGTTTATAAAGCATAATTGCAACCAAAATGAATACATGTTGATATTAACAATGTGTCAAAGGATTTATGAGAGAAAATCATCAAATTTAAAAACGTAAATTGTGTTTGCAGTGTGAAAATTAGCTACCCATCCAATCGTGACTAGTCGACTGTACAATATGTGTAAATAAATAAACAAATAAATAAATATTCATATTTACATAACTGTATACTTGACTGTACAGACTCTAAACATTAGAAAAAATCTTTTATAACAAAGAATGCAAGATTACAAAAAATGTACAAACAGTTAATTAATAAACACAGCTTTTTCAATAATACACTTTTACAAAATGTGGAATAGTTTGCTTCCACACTATAGAACACAAGCTTGTGGGGGAATTTAAAATGTTATTTGCCTGTTTTCAATAATGCAATAAGCACGCATTTTATTTAAACAAGAAAATACAATAATAAATGATCTAGCATAATTGGTACTTAGGACAAAAAAGGTGAAAATTTGAGAACCAGTGATGTTTGACTAAAGACTGATAGCTCTATAATCAAAGTAGTTAAGTTGGACTTTAGGTGTGTGGTCCCAGTGCAAATGTTCCTCCTCTGCAGCGACGTTTCTGAGGGAGAGACTCTGGAGCAGGAGGGACAGAGGCGGGAGAGCGAAAAAGAATAAGATATGGAGGTAATGAAGCAGAGCCATAAAACAGGGGCAAATAGAAGTACGCCGCAGAGGAAGGAGGAGCGCTCTGCAGTGGGACAGAGGAAGAGAGAGAGAGGGGGGGGGGGGATTGAGAGACAGAGTAGAGAATGAGAAAGAGGGGGAGGAGAGAGGGGGGGTGAGAGAGATAAGAAAGAGAGGAGAGAGAGTGAGAAAGAGGAGGGAAACAGAGAGGGAGAGAAAGGGGCAGAACGAGAAGAAAGAGGGAGACAGAGAAGAGGAGAGAGAGGGCGGATGAGAGAGAGTAGAGAGTGAGAAAGAGGGGAGAGAGAGAGGGTAACGGGTAAGAGAAAGAAGGGGGTGAGAGGGAGGAGAGTGAGAAAGAGGGAGAGGAGGGAAAACGAAGAGAGATAAAGGAGTGAGAGGAGGGCAAGAGAGAGAGAGAGGAGAAAGAGGGAGAGACAGGGGGTGAGAGGCGGGGAGGGAAAAGAGGAGAAAGGGGGTGAGAGAGAGTGAGAAAAAAGATGGAGTGAGAAAGAAGGGGCAAGAGAGAAAAGAGGGTGTGAGAGAGAGGGGGAGGGGAAGGAGAGGAAGAGGGGAGAAACAGAGAGAGGAGAGAGAGAAAGGAGAGAGGGGCAGATAGAGAGGAGAAAGAGGGAGAGAGAAAACAGAAGAAGAAAGAGGTGAGAGTGATGCACAGATAACGTGAGAGAGAAAGAAGGGAAAAGGTAAAGAGTGATGTATTGATAGAGGGAGAGAGAACCCACAGAGAGAGAGAGAAAGGGAGAGAGAGAAGGGGTAAGAGATGAATAGGAGAAGAAGGAGAGAAACAGAATGGGAGGAGGAGAGAGAGAGGAAGAAACAGGGAAGAAAGGAAGAGTGTGGAGTGAGAGAGAATGAGTTATGACAAACAGAGAAAGAGAGTCATATAGAGAACAAAGAGAGATGAGAGCGACAGAGAGAGAGAGAGAGAGGCAGGGGACGTTACAGGATCTGCCAAACTCAATACCTATAAAAGCATTTAATGTAATGTTTTGTTTTGTTATGTTTTTTTTTTTACTTTTAAATGATTGTTCCCTCTATTTTTTCCAGTCCAGTGAGTAAGAAGTTTGGTCTTTAAGTTCAACATTCATTATGAACTGGACAAGACCTGGTGCAGTTACCATCAGACTGTGTTCTTGATGATGTTCATAGTGAGACTGTGTTTGGCTCGGACAGGCTGGTGAGGTCACATTTTGAGAAGCTGGAGTTGCAAAAAGCAGTGCTATAAATGAGTCCAAAAACATTCAACAAAATGAGTTTTAAAACTTTGAGTCCAAAATTGTGAGCTGTCTGCAGTTCGCTCAAAGAGTCTGATTTATGATGTCAAAATCTGGTCTTTGTTTTTTGTGAACCGAAAAGGTCATTCTCCTTTTGTGAAAATTGTGTCTTGTTGCTGTAAGTTTTCTTTTGGAGCTATATAATTTTGTCCAAGGAAGTATCGTTTTGCTTGGTGTAAAATTTCTTGTATCAAACAAGTTCAGCAGGTTATTTCAAAGTGTAAGAGAAAGGCATTAGCAGCTAACTTTTGCTAGTAAACTGTGTCTAATACAGTAGAATTGAACATTGTTCTGAGAGCCATATTTATCAAACGTTTTCTCACGTGTAAAGTAGCTAATAACACTAAAAGGGGAGCAAAAACCTGACACAACTGACATTCGTGACTCACAGACAAAAATGCTTAATTGTTGGTGCATATCAATAGTAAATTAGGTGCAATTCACTCACAAACAGCACGTGCATTTTATTTTTTATCAGTTTAGGACCTGGATTGATAAATTAGGCTCCAAATATTTGTTGTGTGCTAATTTTAGAGCAATCAAGGCATATTTGCAGCTTGTGTGAGCTGACTGCAGTGGCTGATGCAGTTTAGCCCCGAATCTGTTTTCGGATCACACACACACCACACACACACTAAAGCTTGTGATTGTTAGACCAGTCACATTGTTCATTTCACCTCCAGAGTCCTTCCCTTACTCTCTCCAGCACTGCCCAGTTCTACTTGAAAAGTGATTTTGCACCATTAGGACAGGGGTGTAAAACTATAATGGAACTGGGGCCAAATGTGTCGGAGTCAAAGTTGGTCGAGGGTCACATTTTAAAATATAAGACTAGTATGTTATGTTCAAATTTGACAATTGCTGTATAAAGCTAATACAACACATTTGTCCAGATTTATATACATTACATTACGTTACATCATATTGTTCTTGTACATACTGTCATTCTAAGAACATTTTGGACAAAGTTTATGCAAGTTACTGCAGTGTATTTTAGGTTTTATGGTCACATCTCAGCAAGATAAGTATACTTACGATCCTTTCTGGCCTATATGTGGTTCCTCTTGTCAAAATTTGAAATAGTTCAAAATGTTGCTTGCTTTTATGAGGGGCAGCTGTCAATAATAATCAGAAATCATCTGGTGGGTCACATGAAAACATCTCAAATGTTTCATTTTACATTTCTAAGAAAAACAGAAAAATGTAGAGATGTGGAATTGGACTCGAGTCAGACTGGAGTCACTCTTTTGATGACTTGAGACTTGATAAAATGGACTGAGATTGGACTTTTTGTCTCAGGACTTGACTTGACTTGGACGTGAAGTTCAGTGACTCAGAACTTGACTTGAAGTTAAAGCTGGGTAACTAACTTGCACCTTGCACCTGCAAAACATTTGACTACTGAGCACTTTCTGAACTAAACTGAACCTGATGAGAACTAATAAGGATCTTTTTAAGCCAAAATTGCAAACAAAAATGATACATATCAATATTAACCATGTGTCAAAGGGTTTATGAGAGGAAGTTGTCAGATTTAAAGCCCAAATTGTGTGTGCATTGTGAAAATCAGCGACCCCAACTTTAAAGCTACTTGAGTGATTTGATGCTTCTCAAAAAAATAAAAATAAATATATTTTACATGAACAAATTGGAACATGTGCTTCCTCACTTTATTTAAACAGGACGGTTTTATAAAAATCTATGAAATTGATTGCAAAAATATAACCTGGTTTTCGGTAATTTGATGTAAAGGACTTGAACTAGAATTGGACTTCTTTCCACTGACTAAAGACTTGACTAGACTTGAGGCCAAAGACTTGAGACCATTGAAGCTCGAAAACATGACTTGTCCCAGCACTGAACATTTTTTAATGCAAAGCTTTTTAGATTAAATCAAATCAGTTTTTCATTGTTAAAAAAACATCTGAGTATGAAATTTGCAATTATCTTAAACTAAAAATATGATAAAACAAATGATCTTCCAAGACATTTTAAAGCCTGTAGATGTTGAGTTTTTGCAGTGCAGACACGATGTGCTGAGGAGGCAAAGGCTCAGTAAAGTTTTTAACTGATTGGTCATTAATGAGAGAGCAGGAGGGGAGGGGCCGGCCGCTGCTCGGACGCGGGGCAGTGTAAAACTACTTACAGCAGCATTTAAACGTGACTTGACATATATTTGAAACCGGCAGGGGAACACTTTCATTATTTATGGTCTTTATTTTGGCAGGAGACGGCGTGTTAAAATGATTGACCGCGATGCAACCATTTTAGAAGTACATTTTGTTAACTAGAGCCAATACATATCACTATTGCGTCTGGTTTGAATGGCCGGCTGAATTCATTCGTCCTGTGAGGCTGCTGAGGAGGCAGTACGGCACAGGCAATAAATCTTAGACCTCCAGTGTTTTGCAGCAGGTCCCTCGCCCCATCTGCCCGCTGTCAACAGATCTAAGTGGGCAGAATGGAGCTGGACTGAGAACAACAGAGCAGAACCACATCACGGAGGTGTGCATTTGTAAACTTCTAGGCAAAGTGTTGTGGAGCTGCACATTTTGGGAATACCTTTAACGCAAGACATTCTGTTTTTGGTTAGCTTGCTCTGTATAAATACACGTGTCCAATTTTCTCCTAAAGAATAATCCTTTTCATAGAGTTCTATGGAGCAAAGTAACTTTAAAAGCTGTTTTCTCCAAATACATTTTTCTTCACACAGTTCTAAGCACAACTTTACAGTCTTTACAGTCACCCTTTTAAAGGTGCAGCTGATCTTCACAGTGCAAACACAATGTAGGTTTTAAATTTGGTAACTTACACATAAATCCTTCCACACATGGTTAATATGGACAAGTATTAATTTTGGTTGCAATTATGGCTTAAAACTTCTTTTTACAAGCAACAAAAATGAAACTGGAGAGGACAATTCAAGCACAGCCAATCAGAACGCAGCATTCGGATCCTGATTAGAACTAAAAACCTTTATTATTCGATTCAGACAGTACACAGTGGTCTCGTTTTTTCCACAAAGTGCTCCAAATTATCATCAATGACTGGATCGAGAGACTGTGGATGGGTGCTCTGTCTCGGCAATCCATCAGTCGATTTAGGACCCTCCCTCACCTGTATAGAGATGTCTTCAACAGGAGGACAGATGAGATTTGGGGTTAGAGGGTGGGGTCGAGATATCTGAGACAAGACGTGTTGTTGAACAGAATGGTATTTGGAGTAATCACCGGGTAATTAGAGGTGTGGCTGAAGAGGGAGCTGGTGAGAAGGAGAACAATTTTATTATTAACTCCCAATATCAACTGAGGAATGGTGGATCAATGCTACTCTAAGGATGAGTTTGTTTCTTTGAAAATTTGAAAACTATCAATCTACAATAAATTAAATAGTTTAATAGAGATGAGAGTTCAGATCAGAAAAAACAAATGTTAAGGAAAATTATTGTATTTTACTTTAATATAATTTCTATATCTTTTATCTTTGAAGTGACACATTGCTGAAAAAAAAAATAAAAAAATTAAATTACAAAGCAACAAAGCCACCTAGTAGATTGGCCATTCAAAATTTTTTTTTTTTTTTTTTTTTTTTAAATGTATGACTTGCCACAACTTACTTGTGACTTACTCCTACCTCTGCTTGATCTAAACCAGGGTCAAACCAGGGCTAAATAGCATAATTGAACAAAGACCAAAGCCAAACTTTAAATAGGACTACCGAACATAACCTCATAAATAAGAACAGATATATTTTCTGATGTTTGGAGGTCTAGGGTCTGTTGGAGAGCCTGATCCGGTCCCCGGGCCTTATGTTGAGAAGCTCTGTCATAGAGCCTTGAGAGCTTAAGCGGGACCATACTGCAGTCCCAATGCAGCACTGTCCTCAACCCACGCACCCCCCCAACCCCAATGCATACACACATCACACACACACACAGGCCCCTGTCACACACGGCTCTGAACTCTGAATTCCTTTAGCACACACTCAGGATTGGTTTTCAATTTGATCGTGAACAAAGATAAGACAAACACTATTAAGCACTTAAATCAATGGTAATTTGTTACAGAATGAACATTTTCCAATTAACTTATTATACAGACCTCGATGGGGATTTGTAATTAAGCCAACTTTCATCGGGATTATAATTATTGCTTCAACCAATTACAGAAAAGAAAAATGACAATGAACAAGTAAATTATTTCCAAAAGATGTGGAGGATTAATCTGGCTCTAATAATTGTCTTAAAGGGATGAATTTTCTACACCATAACTGAGCTCGCTTGAGCAGTGTATATATACTGTATCGTAACATTACATACTACTATGAAGCACATGGAAATGTTAAAGACTAAAACAAAAACAAACATTGATATCTATTTTGGAGCAAAATCAGCCATTCTAAACTTAAAAAAGAAAACAAAAACCAAAAACAAAACAATAACCTAAAAAATTGTTTTTTTTATGTGGGCTGCCCCTAATTTTTGTCAGTTAAAGAAAAATTAAACGCAGAATCTACTTTTTTTTTGTTGCAAACTCATTCATTTTGCAGTTACAGTGCCTTGCGAAAGTATTCACACCCCTTGAACTTTTTTACATTTTCTTTTATTATGACCACAAAAATCAAACATATTTCACTGAAACTTTGTGTGAAAGACCAACACTAAGTTGCACACAACTGTGAAGTGGAAGGACAGTCATACATGATCTATTTTTTTTTTACAAATTAAAACCTGAAAAGTAGGCGTGCAAAGTTATTCACCCCCTCTGAGTCAATATTTTCTGGAACCGCTGCAAGTCTCTTTGGGTATGTTTCTACCAGCTTTCCACATTTGAACTGATTTGCCCATTCTTCTTTGCAAAATAGCTCCAGCTCAGTCAGATTAGATGGAGTATGTTTGTGAACAGCAGTTTTCAGATCTTGCCACAGATTCTTGATTGGATTTAGGTCTGGGCTTTGTCTGGGCCATTCTAAACATGAAAGTTGATTAAACCATTCCAATGTAGCCTTGGCTTTATGTTTGGGGTCGTTGTCCTGTTGAAAGATAAACCTCCGCCCCAGTCTCAAGTGTTATGCAGACTCCAATAGGTTTTCTTCCCATATTGCCCTGTATTTGGCTCCATCCATCTTTCCATCAACTCTGACCATGTTCCCTGTCCCTGCTGAAGAAAAGCATGTGCAGAAAATAATGCTGGCACTTGTATTTTTGAACGTGGGGATGGTGTATTTAGAGTCATGAGCAGTGTTAGGTTTCTGCCACACATAGCGTTTTGCATTTTGGCCAAAAAGTTCAATTTTGGTCTCATCTGACCAGAGCACCTTCCTCCACATGGTTACTGTGTCCCCCACATGGCTTTTGGCAAAGTGAAAACGGATTTCTTATGGCTTTCTTTCAGCAATGGCTTTCAGCCATAAAGGCCAGATTTGTGTAGTGCTCAACTAAAAGTTGTACTGTTGACAGATTCTCTAACCTGAGCTGTAGATCTTGCAGTTCCTCCAGAGTCACCATGGGCTTCTTGGCTACATCTCTGACCAGTTCTCTCCTTGTTCAGACTGTAAGTTTAAGTGTACGGCCTGGTCTTGGTAGATTTGCAGTTGTGCCATACTCCTTCCATTTATGGATGATGGTGTAAACAGTGCTCCGTGAGATGTTTAGAGCCTTGGAAATCTTTTTATAACCTAATCCTGCTTTTTACTTCTTCACAGCTTTATCCCTGACCTGTGTGGTGTGTTCTTTGGTCTTCATGGTGCTGACTGCTCCCCAATACTCTCAAACAAACCTCTGAGGTTTTTACAGAACAGCTACATTTATCCTGAGAGTAGATTACACACAGGTGGACTCTATTTATTTGTTAGGTCAACATTGGAACCTTCTAAAGCCTCTAAAAGCAATGTGTTGCACTCAGAAGAAAAGGGGTGTGAATAATTTTGCACGCCTACTTTTCAGCTTTTATTTGTAAAAAAAAAAATAGATCATGTATGACTGTCCTTCCACTTCACAATTGTGTGCAATTAGTGTTGGTCTTTCACACAAAGTTTCAGTGAAATATGTTTGATTTTTGTGGTCATAATAAGGAAAATGTAGAAAAGTTCAAGGGGTGTGAATACTTTCGCAAGGCACTGTATGTGTGCAAAAACCGTAACTCTCCCTCCACAATGGTCGGTGCATTTTTTAGTACATGCCGACTTCACACCACAGTCGAATCGCTGCAGGTGGGATATAAACTCCTCCCTCTGACACCGCTGATGTGGAGAGTTTAAAAGTGATCACCCGCTGCACAATGACATCATCAGTCACTTGGCTCAGATGGGTAAGCGAGTTGTGCGAGGTGCAAAGATGCGCAGGTTTTTTTCATTTCCAATTTTAGACAATGATATCATGAGCTCATGTGCTTATGTCAGCTAAAGCAAAGGTTTCATACATTTGTCTGCAAAGTAAATAAAAAAGAATCTTGTCACTACTTTTGCGAGTCTGTTTGAGGTGCTGTTGTGGGTGGAGTAATTTAAAAAACTCCACCCACAAAAGTAATTTAAAGCCTCACTTTAAATTACTTTTGAAGAGGAATGGTCTAAACCCAACAAAAACAAAATCCAATGTCGTTCGGGCCCCAACTGAACTTTATGGTTCCTTATATTTACCCTAAAAATGTGTGGAAATTTGATTCTCTTTCTCTTTTGTGCAGAGCTTGTTCTCACTTAGGATTAGAGCCTATTTTTTATTAGAAACTGAAACTAGAGGGTTTCAGTTTTAGTCAGGCGTTTTAGGAAAAATAGGCTGAAATGATGATTAATAATGCAATACATGTTCAGGTAGAAGCTGCGCACTGGTTTAAATTGAATGACTGGATCTGGGGATTAAAATGTTATGTTTGTGCAATACTTTGAAAAAAATATACAGACTTCCTCCTGACATTTTTTTTGAGATACAAGCATGCTCACATTTTAATACAAGATTACTCAAACATGCACAAATCAATCCAAATACAACTGTGAGTAAGCTAATGATGAGACAACAATATTTTAACGTGGACAAACTCATACACCACAACTTTATTGTTCTAAAGTGTGATCCAGTTTGTTGAATAACTCAAAGCAGCGTGATCTGCCCTTTCAGACTCAGACGCGCTGTGATAATGTCCTCGCTCAGGATCAGTCAGTTGTGATGAATCGCTTGTTCTTGATGTTGAATGTAAATCAATGGGAAACAGTCATTTGACGAGCCGCTGGGTAATTGTCTCCCAGAACTCATTATAAAAGAAAAAAGGTGCTTTGGACAGAGAAAGAGCCGCAGACACACAGAGGACTTGTTTATCTGTTTGTACAACACCAAGAACACTTGCTGGGTTTCACTGTACAGCACTTTGAACAGGAACTGAAGATTGTAGCCAATAAATTACTGAGTTTACTGCTTGCTGATTAGTTTTAGTAAATAGTTTTTTTAAGACAAAGCAAATTATTTGAGTTTACACAACAGAGCATAAGATGAAGTGACAGTTTGTGGACTTAAAAAGAGCAGAGACAATTGTTCTTTGTTGTATGCAAGTAGAAGTAGCCCATGCTAGTGTTTCTCAAACTGTGGTTCGTGTGCCAGTGGTGGTGCTTGGGATGCCAGTACTTTAGTTTATTAGTTTATTTGACAAGGACATTGTGCCAAAACATGACAGATGCTTTGTACCAGATAATAGCCGCAGCTAGTTTCTGTTTGAAGTCCCTGAGCAGGTGAAAGCTACAATTAAAAAATAATAAAATGAAATCAATATTACAAATACACACACACACTACAAATGAGTATTACACATTCAAAATATACAATAACATTTCACAAAGACCAATATCATACCAGACACAATTCTTAAGGCAGGCTCTGCTGGTTTTCCAATAGTAATTTGCTAACATTGCAGGAAAAATTTTCCATATCAGAAAAATTTCAGACTCTGCGAGAGTTTCTTTGATTCTTTAATGGCTTTGAAAGAAAATGTGGTTTGTGTGAAGGCTGAGCTTTGTAGGTAATCTGCAGTCATTGTGACGTAAAGCCATCTGCAATTTAACAAAAAAAAAAAAAAAAAAAAAAAAAAAAAAAAAAAAAAAAAAAAAAAAAAAAAAAAAAAAAAAAAAAAAAAAAAAAAAAAAAAAAAAAAAAAAAAAAAAAAAAAAAAAAAAAAAACAACAATAATGGACTGGATTTATGTAGTTTTCTCCACACTCAGAGGTGATTAACTGCTACTGTAGCCACAGCTGCTCTGGGGCAGACTGATGGAAGCGAAGCTCCCAGACTGTGCCATCTGCTGCTTTGTCCACCAAACCATTCACACTCACCAGATTAGGCAATATGGGGGGATACAATGATGAGTTTCTCCTCCAGTCACTTTGTCACCTGAGGTTTCTCCAGAGGTCTCCCATCCAAGTATGCCCAGACCTCAACCTGCTTAGGTGTCTTATCAGTGGTTCTTATTGTTTTTAAACCTAATTTAGCCTAATTTTAAAACTATTTTGGGCTCAAATGTAGACCAAATATAGTTGGAGTTTTCATCTAGTGGTTCTTGGAAAGTCAAATATTATATTAAGTGGTATAAGGTTTGAGACCACTGGCCAGTTATCTCAAGCATCAAGTTAATGCACAAGACTTTTAGCCTCTGATGTCTGATGGAGTCTAATCATAAGTAAGAACAAGCACTGCACAACAGACAAACTGAATTTAAACATGCAAATTTCCTGTAGAACATTTGCAAAACGCCACATAATCACATGAGATTAATTTGACTTTTATCAATCCAAGGTGATGTGAAACTACTTCGTTTGCCATAGCGATGAGATTTGCAATGGAACGACTAAAGCGTCAAAATGCTAAAATAACAGAAATTACATTACAGTACATGAAAAAACATGAGCAAAACTCATAAAACATTGTCACTATATGTATTTATTTATAAGAATATGACAATCCATATCAATCAGTTATCAGTGATAGTTCATAACACTCTCCCTTTACCTCCTTCAACAATGGAAGCAGTGAGAATGAGGCTGTGTTCGGATCAAACTCTGGAGACAATCGACCATTTTTACGCTTCAGAGAACAGACAAGAATCCTGGGAAATGTCGGATCACACGTTAAGCTTTCGCACTTTCAATTAAAACCGCTCTGTGCATCGGAGTGTGTTGAATCTCATTAATCACAGGCTTTTCTGAATCTCCACCGCGGTTAGCCTATTCACTTTTGTTTATATCGATTTTTCTGCTTATACAAAAACAGAAAGATAAATGCTCTCACTCGCTAACACTTATTAGCATCACAATGCAATTATATTAGGATTAATTTGTATTGCAAATAATCATCACAGCAGCTACTGAATCTTCTAAATCACACTGTGCAAATGTTCTGTGCAGGGAAACAGATATTCAATCAAATGTTATATAAGAGAGAAGATAATATCCTGGCTTAGTCCATGGTTAGAAGCTGCGGTAATTCATGCAGACTCAAAATCTGATCCTTGTTTTTACTTGAAGTATATTTAAAATTATAAACAACCAACTAAATTATCAGATGCTCTTTTCTTATCGCAAACAGTGTGGTTAATTCTGATGGTTGGTTTAACGTGGAGCAGAAAGAAACATGAAATAATATTCCTCAATAATATGAGTCCAACTTAATCCAACTGCTCAGGTACAATATCGATTTGATCTATATTGTATAAGAAAGCTTGTGTAATTAGATGTCAGCTGCTCAGACCTTTGGGAGCCTGGTCCCTGCTGTAGAAACGCTCACCATCATTGACATAAGCGTCCCAAACCACTCCAAAGTGAGCCATTCTGGGGGATCGGGCCAATGGAAACATGACTACAGGTCTGAGATTGTCGGCACTGTTTTTAAAGATGCATCGAGTAACTTTCTGGAGATGAAAAGTCAACTTTACATTTCAAAACAAATAAGAAGATACAATTATTCTTTGCAACATTCTTAGTGGGGATAAATAAGTTCATGCCGTAAAATTGTTAATTTTGTGGTCATGCAAGCCTGTTCAGAAAAATAAAATCTGATATTTATTTAGTGTCACAAAGACATCTAAACTAGAAAAAAAAATGCTTTTATTTAGGTAAATTTTAGGTACATTAAAAAGATGGCAGCACCAGATTAAGCATCATGCAAATTTTCATCTATTTTAAGTGTTTTTGCAGCATTAGCATATCAAACAAGATTAATTTGCTTATTTCCCTGTGGAGCCAATTTCTGATGTGGGAATCACATGGCGGTAATGTGTGCTTTACAACATTGTCATGACCTCATTTAAGCAGCCCTTAATCTGTATTAAATAATATTATTTAATACAGATGATGTCATGTGAACTCAACCTAATGCATACTGAGAGTGTAAGCTCATTATGAATACATCAGGCAAACTTGGTTATTGTGAAAATCTATAAGAATAAATAATTTAACCTCATCATTTTATAGATCAGAGTTCAAGCTTGTGAAGAAAGTTGCAGCTTCGTTACAGCTCATGATTCACTGCAACTGTACTTTAATAAAAATAAATCTTGCTCTATTCAATGTTTTTCTGTGTCTGATCACGCTGCAGTGACATCGTCATGGCGACCAGTTTTAATTAGTTTTATAATGCAAAAGAACCAGAACATAAACTTTACAATCTTAATGACCCTTGCCTTTCTGACAGGCTGTTTTTGGAGGGAAATTAATCCACATTAATTGGTGTCCTGAACCAAACCTGAGTGACTTTGATTCAAACATGGCTGACTATTACAGTGTGCATGTGCAAATTACAGAGCAACTATAAATCCAGCAGCTCTTAGAGACAGAGTAATCAGGGATGCGCCCAGAGTAGACGGGGAAAGAACGACATCTGCTGTCCGTTAGATTTAGAATAGATTTTACCGTCATAATACATTTACAGTGACTTCATGAAGTGTTTAGAAATCAAAAACATACAGTAAAAAATGCCTCAGAGTTAATACTGTTGTTAAAGTGCATACAAGATAGAGATGATCACATCCAGATACAACAAATAATCACATTTGCCAAAAACAAAACAAGGCAGGTCTTCATACATGGCAGGTTGCGTTCACGTTCGATAATTTAACGTCATAATCTTGGATGATGGACAGATTGTGCAGAGTTTATGTAGGATTCAACAAGTCAAATGTAAAGCTTTTTGAATTTTAAAGATTTTTTTATGCAATAAACTTGGTCAAAGCAAAATGTTTGTGTTTTTTTTTTTTTATGTCAAACCTATTCATTATGCCAGTGGCTTCCAACATTTTTAATCCCAACCACCTCCTAATTCGAGGTTTTGAGTAAATATAGTGTGCCTGGGGAACACTGCAAAAGCTATTTATCTAAACTTGCTTAAAGTGACTTAGAATCAGAATTTTAATCCAGATTTGAGCGGTTTTAAATGGATAAGATTTAATTGCTTGTGTAATGTAGAATATTTCACTCAAGACATATAAGAGAATTTGTCTTAAAATAAGAACAAATGTTTGCCAATGGGGTAGGAACAATTTTCCTAATCTATCGGCAAATACAGTAATCTGGCTTGAAATAAAAAGCAATGTCTTGAAATCAGTTTGAAACTGTTTGAAACTAGGAAAATAATCTATGTCTTTACAATCAAAGTTAAATTAGTCAAAAATGATTAAAATTAGGTTTAAATCTTAGTATCAACCAATTTTTAACTTGCAACTTAACTTTTAACTTTTTTGCAGTGTGTTTATTTGTTCTGTGCACAGAATGTCAGTTGGCTTATTTAACTTCCTGTTGGCACGTTAATTTCCTGTTTAGTTCATTTTTATGGGATTTCACTACCTCAGTCTAAACTGAAAAAATACTTTAAGATCAGGCAGTGAACAGTGAGTTACAAATGAGGAGAATATTTCACCAAAGGACCAACGTGTGTTTGTACAAAGATGTGTTTATCTGTCAATGCTAACGCTAAAGTCTGACAATTTGAAACAGCTTCTATGCACAGGGTCAATTTAAATGTAAATGTTGTAGGAACTGAATTGCATTGAAATGCATTTTTAGGCCTTGTTTTTAGTAAAAACATTTTCATAACCTTTAACACTTTCTGATGCCCAAGGAGATTTACTGTTTTTGGAAAAAAATACTCAAAATATACCTCATAATTTGTTGGCTGGCTTAATAAACTTACGATAGTAACCCTTTAGGCGCCAGAGTTTTTCAGATGAATTATATTTCTGGAAATATAAAGTCTTAAAACTTTTACTTGCAGAATCAAAACTAATGCTGTTTTAGTTTATAAAACCACTAGCACAGAGTTGCGTTTGGCATTTTTCAAGTTTCTGAAACTTTCTGAGACTACCATGGACAAATAATTTAACTTTTCTTTATTTGTACTGACATAAGACAGTGAACTGTATAGGATTTAGTTTCACGGGAAGAGGCCCAGTCACTACAGAGAAAAATACTTCTATTTTAGGAGTTCCTCTTTACTGTGTTGTCACGTGAACGCAACCTACCGTCCTCAAAAACATCACTCAATGTTAACATTTTAAAAAGAGGACCTGGTGTTCGGATGTGGCACAAACTAACACTTCTTTCTCAATTCGTTTGCATAAAAAAACATGGAACAAAAATCATGAAAAACAGAAATTGCATTGATCGAACCGTCCTGTGGTAAAACTTAAAACACCTCGCACGTCCCTTTCTGATCCTAGAGTCAAGTATTTTTCATGCGCATTAAGCCGAAAGTGCAGCACACGTTTGAGCCGTGACACAGTCCTTCTGAGTAAACTCGGACAGATAATATAATGATCTAGACTTCTGCCTCTGTGATGTTGAATGATGCTGTTCTTCTATAGATTACTGGATCAGTTCAAGTTTACTTCTTCTGGTTTATGACATGGTTAAGAGCTCAGTGTCACTAAAGTCCAAAATGCAGTATCAGGTAACGATCCCCGCTCCTAAGTGCCTCCATCCTCTCTGTGTCTCAGCAGCTGGAAAATATTCTGCAAAGACACGAGACACGGACATGAAGAGAGGGACTGAAGACAGGGACACAAGGGATGGGACGATTGATAAAAAGTCTGGTGTTTCACTTGAATTTTGATTTGAGTCTCAGTCCTCATCTGTCCTCATGGCTCAGTGTGGTTATTTGTGAGCAGTTTTGTGAAGTTCGTCATCCTTCGTCAGAAGAAGTAAACAGTAGACTTAAAAGTGCGTATGACAGGTTTTTGCAGTTTTTTTTAATCGATCGAAGTATGCAGCAATCGAATCGAAAGGCTCCAAAATAAAAAACTGAATCGAATTGTGACTTAAGTGAATCGTCCCATCCCTAGTCTGAACTGAAAAAAGAAATTTAGTTCCCATCAGGAGGCAAAAGCAGCTCTCTGATTGGTTGAGCGTGGATGGGCCTCTTCAGCTTCACTTTGCTGTTTGTAAAAAGAGAGTTTTAGGCCGATATTGTAACCAAAAATGAATGCATATTGATATTAACCATGTGTCGAAGGCTTTATGACAGGAAGTTGTCAGATTTAAGACCTTAATCTTGCTTGCAGTGTGAAAACCACTTACCCAAATTTTAAATATAAGTATCTTAATCTCTTTTCAGTGAAACTAGTATTTCAACCTGTCATAGGCACTATAACGACTACAATATTTAAGTAAAAAATAAAAGTTTATATGTTTTTTGGTTCCACATCTTAATAAAAGCACTTGTAGCACACATTGTTCCAGTTTCTTTTTAGACATCATCTTCAAATTTCAATAAACAATAAACTGCTTACCTACTTCCCTACAAACTACATTAAAGTAGTATTATTGTAATTTATGGAAAAACAATGCTTTATTTGGAAAATTAACAAAGTTGTTTTTGTTCTTCTGAGGCTCAGTAAAAGAAAGTATTGACTCAAATCAAGACAAACTGAATCGTCCCATCCCTGTTGGACACAGTGATGCAGAGAAGACAAAGGCAGGCAGAGCCTTACCTTGCCACACATACCGTCTTTACTGAAGTTCTTATTGTCCTTGTCCACGGCGTCCTCCTCCACCTGCGTTCACATAACACACAGAACAAATTTAAGTATTTATCTGTTTTTCCAATTGTAAAAGTTTGAAAATCAGTTTACCTCTTTCCTCCACCTCAGCTCACAGAAGACCCTCTCAAAACACTCGTGCATGTAGTTAAACTAGACACAAAAATGATGTCTTTACAACAAAAATAGATCAACAAAGAAATGAACTATTCTTATTTATTATTTAAAATGTATAATTAAATTTTGACATGAATACAACATAGCCAAGATATTTGTCACATGAAAGAGCGGTAAGAAAAGATTCAAATGTAGTGTCCTGGGCACAGTTTTTGGAAATCAAGGCATTTTGACTTCCATCCAAAAGCAATTAAACATTATAACAGCTATCATCAAGTTGGACTCTTGTAAACCTCACACTTTAGAAAGAGATTTCAACAAGCTTCGATTTGCTCTGCCACTTGGCAATGTTGTTTTGATTATGGTTAACATTTAGTATTTAAGCCTCTTTTTGCATGCTCTTATTCTTTATTATAGCTCATGATTTCATTGTAACATTATTAATATTATTATCATCCAGTGTTCAATGTCGCACCTAATTACTGTAGCAATTTCCTAGTTTGTGAATTCTGTTTGGGGCTGGGAAGTTAATAAAAAAAAAATCAAGAGACTGAGATTCAGTCATGTCGAATGATCAATTTTTTGGTTGGTGATTTTGAATAGAATGATCAATAACCAACAATTTGTCAGTAAAAACATTGAAGCAGAAATCAAACTTTGAGGCAGAATATTGGTTTATACTAAACTGTCCAGGTCAGCCCTAATTCTGTTCACTGATTGTGATTTCTAAATTCCACTTTGAAAAAAATAATTGGTCTTCTTTTCTAACAAATAGTGCCCAGTCCAGTCATGTCATTCCTTTCAAAACTTCCTGAATTCTAAAATGTAATGAACTCCATTATTACAGATCACTCCAGTGTCACATCTCAAGGGTAAACTAAATGAATCAAATTACAAGACCTAATGAATGACTCACGTATGGAGTGAATATTTTGACCCAGCGAGGCTTCTTCTCTCCTCGAGCGTACTCAAAGCAGAAAGCCATGCCCTCCTCGTCTGTGTCCCACCTCTGCATCTCGCCCCATTCAAACGAAATCACCTGGTTCTGCAAAACACAGAGAAAAACATGAACCACACTGCAAACAAGGTAGAACAGCAAGAATATGTGAGCTGAATAGCAATATGTACATAGAAATATTTGTTGATTTGTAGATGACAAACTGGTTTTCTGTGCCACCAAAGTCTCATACAAGTCGTCTAAATTCTAGTTGTAATTTTATCACAACAAAAGACAATCAGGATGCAGAGCTCATTTGCAAAAACAAGAGATTTCTGATGCATTTTGTATACAGACGTCTTAACCTGACTAATATAAGTATGAGTTTCAAACATGATCAGTCTGAGTAGACTGAGGGCCAGTTGTTGACCAAAGACATTCTTTGTTGACCAAAGACATGCTCCATTGACAGATGAATCAACTAAAAATAAAAAAAAATATTACAAAGGCAGATGAGACCAATGATTCCGTTGCTGTTGAATACAAATCTTTATGCTCTATACTGTATAAAAGAATTAGTAGATTAATCAAGTTTTGGGTTGACTTAGATCACCCCATCGGCCAATTTAGGACTAGCTGTGAAGCTAGAGTCTGGTACAAGCATCTCTGCCACTGTGCTTAATGTAATTGTACACTGTCCTAATAAATAAATAAATGAATGAATAAATGAATGACTACAGCACTAGTAGACTAACACTGAAAGTCATAGAAAAAGAAAAGGAAAATAATAGAATCTGATAAAAGTGTTACAACACAGAAGTAGAATTTAAGTCACTTTTTTTTCAAAGAAAAGCTCAGCACCTTTCCAGTCCAAGATGTTGTGTGTGCAGGTTTTTAAAAAGTCCAATTAGGTAGCAATTCTGCAAAAATAAGCCAAAGTACATTAATCTGCGATACTATTTTGTTTTGGTTCGAACAAACCACAATAGAAGTTTTGCAGTCACTGCATTCTAAATGTCAGGACTAAGTTGCAAGAATTTATGAAAATCAGTGGAGACAAAAGACGTTTTCTCCTGTAAGAACTCAAAAAACAGCTAAAACAGGAAAAAGACACTACAGTCAGAACAAATTCAACCCACGACAACTCTGCTGAGTACTGGGTTTGTAACTGACATGTAAAAAGAGAATACCTGTTTTAATAATATAAAAACAGATAACTAACAAGACTTTAGCTTTTCTTACAATTATCACAAACACTGTGACACACAGTTGAACTTACTACCTTTATCCTTCTAAAATATACATTTTCAGTCTATTTGTTGCAGTTAAGCTGTCCTAAATCACAAACTGTTGCTAGCAAACAAGCTTGCGAAACTCTGCACTGTTGTCATGACAACAGAAAAACTATTGTCAATTTCCATGATGCCACATAAAGTTAATTTGTGTAAAACAAAAACTCCAGAGATAAAGATTGAGCAAATAAGTAGATTTTCTCTATTGTGTTGCCTGTACTTTTGTCACTCTGTCATAAAGTTAAGGAGGATTTTTCAAATAAAAGAGTGTCAGTGCATAACCTTTATAGAGCTGAGCTGTGATTGGTCCAACTCATCTTTAACCGTATACTGGGTCTCTCCAGATGCAATCTTACAATTCTGTGAAAATCACAAATATTGCTAGAATTCATCTGATAGAGCCAGGAATCGTCTTCATACTGTAATTATTAAGAACACAGAGGAACTGTTTGCTTTTTTTGCACTAAAATAGATTTGGCTGTAGAAAACACCCCTTGACAAAGTGTTGTAAATGGTCTCTTGTTGTAAATAAAAGAGTGTCTTGCCTCTAGCGTGCCCTCCTCGGAGCAGGCGTGCAGTTTGAAGTGGTGAACACTGATGGCTGTAATGACGTGGCCTTTACGACGAGAGTCACACGGACAATGAGGAAAGATTATCTCATTGTAGCCTTCACAGCTTCTGAGCAGCTTCAAATACTAAAAACAAAGACATCATAAATAATAAACGTTACATGAGATTATGCAGAATCAACTACAAGTCAATAAATGTTTAATAGACTTTACATTGTATTTTAAAACCAGCAAGTCATGTAGTGTTGCTATAGTGATTTGATACTAACTAGTGGCTGAAGTACAGAGGTTCACTCAGGTAAAAGTTCAGTTAGTTGTAGGAAAAAAAAAAATAGACATGAAGTGTGAAAAAAAAGTGTGAAATGTTCTTTACAGTGAAATATTTATAGCCCAATTATCCGGCTTTATACCATGGTCAGTGAGAATTCCAATGTTAACTGGCGTGCATTATAATCATATATGCACAAATAGTTCAGTAGGTTAAATCACATACAAATCAGTGCGCTGAACACGTCCCCACGGCAACGCGGAACATTTGAGCAAAACCAGTCTCTGGTGATCTGTAGCTGTTTGACTCTTTCATAATAAAACTCTGCTTTCAGGGGATTATGTTGAGGCCTTTATTATCTCCTATAGGAAGTGATACTTTTAGCTGGCGGTGTCTTGACCACTGTCTTCAAATTTAACTAGAATAGGGTTATGCACTAACGTTCTTCCTATCTCAAATTGACAGAGGCCGTTACATCCGGTGGTTGCCAGTGACACAATTGTTTACTCAAAATGCGATGGACATCAAACGAAGTATTTTGGGCAAGTCCTGAAGTTGTTTTCATAAGGAAAAGTTGTAAAAGTGAGCTACGAACTACGTAGCACATACCGAGACTCACTGTGCTCATGGGCCTGGAGAGAGGCACTGTGGGTCGGGGGCGGTCGCTTTTGGCTCTCTGAAAGTCTGGCAACAGCCAGCGGGTGCGTGTGTTCACTTCTTCCCGACCCACAGCGCCTCTGCCCGAGCTCATGAGCATGGCAAGTCTCGGTATGTGAGCGGAGCTTTGCGTAGTTCGTGCACACTTTTACAACTTTTCCTTATAAAAATCTAAAAGCTGCTCGTTTGCTGCTGTGACCGCCGTCGCTGCGACAAAAGAGTACGTTTTTGGAGTAAACAACTGTGTCACTATGGCAACCACGCCACTGGATGTAGTGACCTATGTCTATTTGAGCCCGGAAGACGTTAACGCATAACCCCTATTGACCAGTCAGAGTAGAGTGTGTGTGGACGTTGTTAGACAGGATCAGAGACGAGGGACAGACACGTGATAAAGTGTCTCTGTGCGTATTCTTGTACCGGTTTAGTATTCTGTTTTAAAGTGACATGTGCCTAAGTGAATAATTAACAAAAGGCATGACTTCTGTAAATACTAAAACACATTCGGTAGTATAAATGTTGCTTTACAATGCTTCGTATTTAGTGCTGTTCATGTGTTGTATATGGGAGAAAAATACTTGAAATTGTATGGGAATATAGCAAAACACTGCATCTAACAAATACATTGTATTGCTATGTGTTTATGTTGATGTTTATGTTGATGATTTGTTCCGTTTAGAGTTAAAAGCCAGTCAAATTAAGAGATTAAATACCATTGACATCTGTTGTTGCTCCTCTAACTTCTGGAGTTGATACGACTTCTGCTCAGCTTTGATAAAACCTTTTGTCACATCCTCCACAGCCTGTAGAAATAAAAACACTGATTATTACTCTGCAGGTCTGGATAATGGAGAGACGCTGCATCACAAACTGAACTTTGACCTGGTGGTAGAAGTACGAGAGAGCCAGCTGATTGTCGCTGAGCAGAATCTCCTCCTCTGTGGTGAAGAGCCATTTCCTCAGGGTGAGGCAGGTCCCTGGTATGGCTGACGTGTAGTTCTGTACGTACAGTTTGTGGGGGAACTCGTTGGGGGCAAGTTTACGCACTTGGAAAAAAACCACAAGACACATTATTATATGAACAGTTACAACAAATCCATCAAATCTATTTGGCAAATTACAAAAACACAGAAAGAAAAAAATATCAAATTTAATTGTTTTTACTTTTGTTTTTAAGGACAAACATCAAGTCGTTTCCAGTAACAGGTCTACAACCTAAAATCAACTAAAATCAACATCCAAGTTGTAACCGATTTAATCAATTTAAGATGCAATGTGAATTTTTGATCAAAAAGGGACTTTAATAAAAGCATGTTTTGTCACTCAGATGTCTCTGTTGCACTAAATAAAAAATAATACAAATCCGTGCTTTTACTTTGATTGGGTTTACAAAGGGTTTGCAAAGTATAAAGAGCTCATTATAAAATTGACACACTTGAGCTCTATCTGTGAGAAAATTACTTTCAGCGCATCAAGATCATGTATTAATGATGCTGTGTGTAATGTCCAACATCCTGGGTCTTTTCTGACTCAGGATAAACACGTGTGAAGTTAAAAAAGTTCATAGATACGATAAAGACAGAGGAGGAGGAACTGCAGTGCGTCACGTTTGATCAAAGCAAATAAGCTGTCAGTCTACTGCACTACATTTCCCATTATGCATCGTGTCTTGGCAGCAGTTGCTTTTTCTCGCTGTCAGATTAATCTCTCGAGATTACTGGAGCCTACGTAGCGCTGTTGTCAAACTTGACACTAGCTCAAGGTGCCTGAACCATCTGACCACACATATTGATTGACCTTCTAACATTACAGAGTGCCTTTGATTTTTTTTGTCCATGGGAATTTTAAGCATTTTGCTAAATTTTTACCTTGAAAAATCTGTTTTTTGTATTGGCCACTGTAATTGTATAAATTCAATGACATATAAGTTTTAAGACATATTGTGAAACGATTAAGTTTGCCTTTTATAAAAAGCACATATTATGCAAAATCAAATTTAGTTTTTTTAATACTATTCTAAAATTGCTTCCTCATCAAAAACATGGTTGGAAGTTTCTTTGCAGTCAGCAGCTGGAACTGTAACTCAATTCCTGATGTGGGAAACACATTTCAAAGTGGTCAGTAACATGCTTGAAAGATGAGAACAACAAATGCATCAATTGTTCTTTAATTTAAAAGATTTGTAGATACTTTGTCTTAGAAGTTTTGTATTTGTGTTTAAAAATCTCGGCCTAAAATATATTATGTTTTAATGCCAACTTTTTTATTTGCATTATTTCATGTGACACATATTCACGTGTCACATGAATACTCACTGAAGGTGTGGCTGATGACCTCAAACAGTGCAAAGTAACTGGCCAGGACACTGTCCATGCCAAGTTTATTCACCACAGCCTGAAAACACAAAACAGAAGTGAGGAAAACACGAACACTTCCACAATTTAGAGGCGTCTTGTGACCGTGGGTAGAGATTTTTGGGCCAAAGTTGACATTTTGATTAGATACTTAAATTTGCTTTTAAATTAAGAAACCAAACAACAAAAGATGAACTTCTAAATTGATGCAAGAAATGCTTTTAACAATGTGATCACTACATAGCTATCAGTTCATTCATGTGTATTTTAGAGCTGTAATAATAATGTTTTGACAACTGTAATCACTAACTAGACTATCCATACTATAAAATAAATGTAAGAACACTTTTTAATAGCGGCGCCAGAGACAACTGCCCTAATCCAACAAAAAGTCAAAAACAGAATTTGTATCAATAAAACACTTTTTTGTAAGTGTTCTCTAAATAAGCCTTTTGACACCATGTTTTTGGTTAAAACGTTAATACACAATAGAAAAAAAAAATGTTTTTCTAGTCAATCAATACAAAAAATTACTAATTGACTTACTTTTTTCTCTCTGAATTTATTGTCATGCGCAGGCCAAAACTACATCATTTAAAAACATTTTTGGTCAGTGTACAGTTAGTATTATTTTTTCTTATTTATACTGATCTTTATGAATGTATCACAAAAATCGCCAGACTTATTTATCGCCATTTTAGGCTAACAGTTAGGAGCGGAACTAAATTAATGGGCATTTACAGCTTTAAATGGTAATAATCTCATTGTACAATCATTCTCTTTGTTGAAATCTGTAAGGGGGCTTTGCGTTTAACAAGTTAGTTTCGTTTGTGTTTACTTAATGGCAGAAACATCTGTAGGAACATTATCTTGGTTAATCACAGACCTAAACCTAAACCTGCACTTTGCTGGCTTTACTCAAAACAGACAGAATTATTAATTAATGTCAATAATGAACAGTTGTATAACTTATGACCAGAGAAAAAGTGAGAAAAGCTCTGTCTTTGTGAGTGGTTTCCTGTGTTTGTGACTTTCTAATACAAACAACACACACAATGTTTTTCCATTGTTTGTTATTACCAAATCACTTCAAACTCGAACAGATAAAACATCATGTGCTGGTCAGTTTTTACCTGGTAGACCTGATCTGTGGTGGCGTTTCTCCGGACTCTGACGGCGAGAGTGGTTTTGTCTGGCATGGCTATTCTCAACTCCACATCTGAGACGCCATTTGAGTTCTGCAACCGCAAATACATCAGATTATTAAAAGATAATTCACACGTAAACAATACTGTGACTGTCTTTCTTACCTCATCTGATTCTGATAAAAACTCCTGCATGATGTCGCTCTCACCAATGGCTCGAACAGAACAGACTGACAATGACATACTGAATATTAACCTTTTCACATTGACTCTAGAAAATACTGGTGCGTAGACAAAGTGACACAAAATGTAAATTTCTATAATGACTCCTTCAAATTACACATGCCACTCTCAGATGAATGATAATTAAATAACAAGACTTCTCCACAAGAGCAAAGAGAAGGCCCACACAATATTAAACTCAATCTTGTTTCGTCTATAATTTACTTAAAATGATAAATCAGCTATGTAATTATTGTGACAGGCCTAAATATAAACAGATGGTGGGCAAAAGCCTTTTTTTTTATTTAAAAGAAAAAATGTAAGAAATTTAAAGATGCTCTACCCAAATTTTGCAAACTTAAAATGTAAGAAAACAGAAATACTGCATCTCCAAACATTTTGCGCACTTACTGATGCATTCTGAACCTCCAAATTATTCTTTATATAATATTATTATAGCTACTATGTGTTTTGAACCAACAAACAAAGCCAAGAATTTGTTACGTAACCGCAGTTAGCTAATTGCTACATAACATACACAGAGGCACTTTTTCTGATGCTGTGACAATACATCTGCCTGAAGCTTATTGTAAGTTTTAAGTTTTCATTTAACAAAATAGGTATAGAGGGCTTAATTGTTTATCAACATGGGAGATGCGCACACTCAATATGCAGAAAGAGCTGCCACTGATTGACACAAGCTGTAGCAGCAACAAGTCGAGCCAGTGCCATTGTCCACTAAGTACAAGAGTTTATCACTGTGCAAAAATAAAAGTTATTCAACAATTGTGAATAAAATTCTACCTTAAGTTACGACCCTTAAAAGTTAGTTATTCAGGTGATTGAAAAACATTGAGAAAGCTTCAGGAGTCATACGCCATGGCCACATAATAGAAACTACATTAGTTCTTAAAACTTTGCATTCGACTTAATTTTGATGAGCCACAACACCTTCAGCAAAGGATCTGAACATTAATTGTAGGTTTGTATAACAGTAAAGTGGCTGCTATTTAGATTATTGTCCTATATTCAGAATTGTTTAAATTGACAGTAAAAAACAATATATTTTTTTTAATTTGGGCCAATTTAGCACAGAGTCTAAATTTGGTCCCCATGACGCAGTTGGGGAAACCCCCTTGAACTTTTTTACATTTTCTCTTATTATGACCACAAAAATCAAACATATTTCACTGAAACTTTGTGTGAAAGACCAACACTAAGTTGCACACAATGGTGAAGTGGAAGGACAGTCATACATGATCTATTTTTTTTTTTACAAATTAAAAGCTGAAAAGTAGGCGTGCAAAATTATCCAACCTCTCTGAGTCAATATTTTCTGGAACCGCCTTTTGCTGCAATTACAGCTGCAAGTCTCTTTGGGTATGTTTCTACCAGCTTTTCCACATCTTGAGACTGACATTTTTGCCCATTCTTCTTT
Organism: Mugilogobius chulae; assembly: GCA_038363315.1. Classification (NCBI taxonomy): domain Eukaryota; kingdom Metazoa; phylum Chordata; class Actinopteri; order Gobiiformes; family Gobiidae; genus Mugilogobius; species Mugilogobius chulae. The sequence continues at coordinate 14,269,066 of CM076413.1, read as the reverse complement.
GCATAATAGCTCCAGCTCAGTCAGATTAGATGGAGTGTGTTTGTGAACAGCAGTTTTCAGATCTTGCCACAGATTCTCGATTGGATTTAGGTCTGGGCTTTGTCTGGGCCATTCTAAGACATGAATATGTTTTGTTTTAAACCATTCCAATGTAGCCTTGGCTTTATGTTTGGGGTCGTTGTCCTGTTGAAAGATAAACCTCCGCCCCAGTCTCAAGTGTTTTCAGACTCCAATAAGTTTTCTTCCATATTGCCCTGTATTTGGCTCCATCCATCTTTCCATCAACTCTGACCATATTCCCTGTCCCTGCTGAAGAAAGGCATGTGCAGAAAATAATGCTGGCACTTGTATTTTTGATTGTGTGGATGGTGCATTCAGAGTCATGAGCAGTGTTAGGTTTCTGCCACACATAGCGTTTTGCATTTTGGCCAAAAAGTTCAATTTTGGTCTCATCTGACCAGAGCATCTTCCTCCACATGGTTACTGTGTCCCCCACATGGCTTTTGGCAAAGTGAAAACAGGATTTCTTATGGCTTTTGCTTTCTTTCATAAAGGCCAGATTTGTGTAGTGCTCAACTAAAAGTTGTACCTTTGACAGATTACCCAACCTGAGCTGTAGATCTTTGCAGTTCCTCCAGAGTCACCATGGGCCTCTTGGCTACATCTCTGACCAGTTCTCTCCTTGTTCAAACTGTAAGTTTAAGTGTACGGCCTGGTCTTGGTAGATTTGCAGTTGTGCCATACTCCTTCCATTTATGGATGATGGTGTAAACAGTGCTCTGTGAGATGTTTAGAGCCTTGGAAATCTTTTTATAACCTAATCCTGCTTTTTACTTCTCCACAGCTTTATCCCTGACCTGTGTGGTGTGTTCTTTGGTCTTCATGATGCTGACCGCTCCCCAATACTCTCAAACAAACCTCTGAGGTTTTTACAGAACAGCTACATTTACACTGAGAGTAGATTACACACAGGTGGACTCTATTTATTTGTTAGGTCAACATTGGAACCTTCTAAAGCCTCTAAAAGTATTGTGTTGCACTCAGAAAAAAAGGGGGTTGGCTAATTTTGCACGCCTACTTTTCAGCTTTTAATTTGTAAAAAAAAAAATAGATCATGTATGACTGTCCTTCCACTTTACCATTGTGTGCAACTTAGTGTTGGTCTTTCACACAAAGTTTCAGTGAAATATGTTTGATTTTTGTGGTCATAATAAGAGAAAATGTAAAAAAGTTCAAGGGGGTTGGATACTTTCGCAAGGCACTGTATATACTGTAAATCTTTACTTTTAGATTACAGCAAACAACTGCTGTTAAAAATACATTTTAGCAGCCCTCCATCTGTGAAATATTATTGACCTGTACAGTTTGTGATGTCACATGAACACAACCTATTGTCACAGCTTAAAACAATATTTTGATTTGCAATTAGTTATTCATTCTTGGTATGAAAAAAATGTAACAGCCTCACCTTTTTCTAAGTATTCTTCTAGGCCTCTGCGTCGAGCGTCCAGCTGCTGCTCAGACATGGAAAAGGGCCATTTCCCCGGAAGTTTAGGGAAAGCGAAGGTCGCAAACTCTCTTTTGAGGTTTTGGTGTAAAATTACAAATTCCCTGTAACGTTTTGAGCACAACTGTCTGCCAGCCATGCAAACATTATAAACCTGCGAGGAACAAGAAGAAAACATGGCCATGAGGCATGAGAAAGACAAGGAATCATAACATTATTAAGCAGTATTGATAATTAGAGCTGCGACTGTTTTGGATTAGTCCACTAGTCAAAATGTAATTTGTATTGCATTGTATTGCATTGAGATGCTTTTATTTGACTAAAGTGACACTAAACCTCATGATTATATTAGGGATGCTACTAAAGATTATTTTGGTAAACGATTAATTGGCCGATTATTCTGTTTCAAATGTAAAAATGACTTGAATAAAAAGATTTTTTAGCAAATTTGAGCTGAGGTAATCGCTTAAGAACATCCTGGAGATGTAGATTTTAGGTTTGTCAAAAGTATTGAAAATGATCTTCTTATCAACACTAAAACTGGTATCAAAACTAAAATACTTATTTGAACAAGCATCAATACTTTAAAAAAATGACATGAACAGAACAAAATTTGAGATTTTCTGGTGAGTTAAAGAATAATCCTGAGATTAATCAAAAATAGTTTAAAACCAAAATGTTTAAAAAAATAACATTTGTATTTTGTGTTCAAAATCGAATCGTTTAGTTGCGATTAATCAATTAACTTGTTGCAGACGTAGATTATATTTAAGACTGTACTGAGCATTTTTCTTGTTTTTTTTACCCAATTCACCTATTTTGATGCGGTTTATATGTGTCTTTTGTCCAGCAAATATGACGCAAAGGTAACTCCACAATTGTTAGCAAGCACATGCTTCCTAGCAACTGTTGCTTAGCAACCAAATTATGAATACGGGCCAAAATCCACATAAAGGACACAGAAGATATGATTGCACAATAGTTAATGATACCTTGCAAGACTTTCAATAATTTAAATGATTGTTTTAACTCCCAGAAAAGTGTGTCTTTGCATTTTGGCGCTTTTCAATGACATATGTGGAGGGATACTGTTTTAGAACTCAAAATACTTCTTGTATTTTTCTCATTTAACCCCAACCCTTTCTTCATAAATTGCAACTTAAATGCTGTAAAACTATGAAAAATAATGACCACAAGGACTATCACAATGAACAAAGTAAAAATTAGAAACTATAACTAATTGATATTCCGTCATTTGGGCTTTAAAGTAGTACAACATCTGATCATCGGAAAATTGTTTGCTCTGCTGTGTTTTCTGTCTGTTTTCAATGCCAAACGTCTAAATTAATTTCTGCATCACAGAGAGGTTTGTAACTGCACACTGGATTCTCCTTTAACATGTACGCACCACAAACTTCTCCTGGTTGAGCTCCGTGTGCTTGTAGCTGGGCACAGAGATGGGCACAGCCTGTTTGTCGGAGTAGTCGTAGCAGGAGTGGGCGGAGCCTTCGTCCCCGGGGTCCAAACAGTCGGCCTCTTGAGGGGGCACAGACAGCACCCTCAGCACTAGCTCTCTCTCTCCGGCCCGGATCAGCTCCACCACCTGCTTGTGCGTCGCTCCCTCAACGTTCACCCCGTTTCTGAAAAGACAAGAGACAAGAAGAGGGTTAATGTTATGATTTTTATTTTCATGAACAAAAAACAAACCTTATAGCCTTGTTATAAGGCCTATAAGGTCTTGTTTAGTCTGGTTTTGCACCAAGAAAAGGAATCACTGAATTATAAAAAAGAATGAAAATATAGCTTTAATGTTTATTATCATTTGCATAATCTCAATATTGAGAGCCTTCTGTAATATTGTAATAAAATTGTACCGTGAGCTTCACATCTAAAAAATATTGTATCGTGAGATTTGAACATTGTTACATCCCTAAATAATATATAACACAGATAGAGGGCATCTAAAGCTAAGATTTTTTAAATGTAAGTTTTCCTTTTAATACAAAACATTACTGGCCTGGGTCTAGTCATAAATGAACAGAGTTTTAGAAATTGCCTTTTAGATATTTCATTGCAAAGTATAATTTTATCAATAAAACCTCTGACTTAACTTTACATTCTTAAAAGTTATCTTTAATAATTTTTTTTAAAACATACATTTAAAATTTATTACTTGGAACATTACTGGTGGTAACTGTAAACCTGCAGACACCATACTGTATATATTGACATTTACTTGGTCTGGTAAAAGAAACAAAAAAAACACAAAGCCCCTCTTTCCCAAACATTGAAATCAAAAGTTGTTTTTCACGGTCACTTAGCTGAAAGTAGGGCTGCAGCTAACGATTATTTTCTTATCGATTAATCTATCGATTATTTTTTCGATTAATCGATTAGTCTATCGACTAATTTTTCGATTAATCGGTTCGTAAAATTATTACTTTTTATGGCTTTTTACGCCTTAATATGATATAATATAATTAATTTGAGTTGATTTTTATTAGTTAAGTGTAAAACTAAATATATTTTGACTTAAGAACATTGCTAATTATGTTCTCAAGTCATAAATGTCATAATACTGCTCAAAAATATATTTGAATATTGAATAAAAATAATATACAAAAAGTATTAAATGCAAACTTGAATCAATATTATAAGATTGATGTTACTAAGAAGTGCATTAAATTATGGCTTTTGTTTTAGGTTTTATAACAGTTTAAAACAGACACAGCTCAGTGCAGCAGGCTGTAATACAGTAGCACCATCGTCACACATACAGCTCCTGTCTGATTATGTGTTTGATGAACAGCTGATAGAAGGCCGTGTGTGTATTAACGAGTCCGTGTACAGTCCATTGCATTGTGCGCGCGCCGCGGGCGTCCACGGAGATGTGACGAGCGCTTATAGCCTTCAGTCCGACCGTGGCACCGAGTGCCTGTACAATCCGTGCCAACGTACGCATGGACGGTCCGAGTTGAGGAGCGTGTGTGCGCACAAACGAAACGTGCAGGTGTTGCTTCGTAGAGAAAATAAAGCTGCCTGACGCCAAGACCGCGCCGTCACAGCGGCTTTTAAACACGATGTGCGCGTTCTAGTTTCACTTTCTATTCAGCTGCGGTTCACATTGGATCGCTTTCCTGGCCTGAAAACTTTATCTTGATGGTTTATAGAGTGTGTTTCTCCGTGAACTGACGCGCTTTGTGTGGAAATACATCACAGATGTTCGTAGCGCGCGTGGATCAATTAAAGCTGGGACATTATTTAGAGGCACGGCTCATAAAGCGACGAGTCGACGCGCTCCACGTGCGTCGACGTATTTTCTTAATCGACGTAGTCGATTACGTCGACTAATCGTTGCAGCTCTAGCTGAAAGTGAACAGTACAATACAGGTTTTACTCTGCTGCAGCTTCATGTCTCTCTGGGTGGATGCTGGGTCCAAATAACAGTGCAATGATAAACAGTCTGTAGTTAAGTTTGCTGGAAAACAGTCACACGCCCTCTTCTAGGAGCTCTGAGCATCAACTAAAGGTACTGCTAATGGTCACGTTGGCCAAACTGAAGCTGCTCTGAAAAGTGTTGTTTACTGTTCAGGTTTGCTAAATTACTGGTATAAAGTTACATTTGCAGTAACTAGCATTTAGATTAGACGCAAACTGACACTGTGCCTTAAGATTATAATAATGGGAATATGCATTTTTTTCTGCAATATAAACACTTGCTGCAACTTAATAGATAAAAAGCTTAATGTCAAATGTTTGCACGAAAAATATGGCCACTTTAAGAGAAAAATCCCTATTATTATTTCTGATTCAAGCCAATCTTTTTTCAAAAGTTCAATTAAATAACTAATGACTTGACATAACTGAACTCTCATTTTTCAATTCATTGTCCAGCACTTGAAAAATCTCAGGAATTTAAAAACAAAAATATTGTGGGAGAGGACTACCAGTTAAAGCTGGGGTACCTTACTTTTATGTTACAAAACAGGAAGCAGGAATTTAAGTCTGTCCAGCCACTTCCTAGCTCTCACAAACCTTTTAGCACTTGGTTAATGTAAATGCATTCATTTTTGGCTGCAATTAGAGATTTGTTGTTTTGCACAAACAACAAAGTGAAACTGGAGTGGACCACCCAAGTACAGTCAATAAGTACACTGCTTTTGACTATCTATGAGAAACAAAATACATTATTGTTAGATTTTGTCACAAAGACCAACAGTCACATCAAACTTTTTTGGTGAATAAAACAACATTTTCTAATTCATAACAAAAAAGTCAGACACTAACTCTTTAACAAGATTTTCTATAAAGGCAATACATTATCCTTGGCAGAATGTGCAAAGGATAATCTCTTTTCACTGTTTATGATATCTACTTTAAACACATGACAAAAAAACTTGAACGTGGCCATTTTGTTTTTTATCGTAATCGTTTACCTAACCCTTGTTGCAAAACAAAATTGTGTAACCTACTTTTACAACTCAATTGCTTGAGTTGTAAAAGTAGGTCCCAGACTAGGGATGCACCGATCCGATACTAAGATCGAATATCAGTGCCAAGCAAAATTTCCTGGATCGGCTCCATGATATTGGTTCAGCCGATATCCTAGTTGTGCCTTTAATTGGACATAATGAGAATAATTTACTGGCTGATGTTGATCCAGACTGTCTCATAATGTTCAACATTTAATTCATATTAAGTTGTTAGTTGTGACTTGCACTATAAATAAGTTAAAAAAACACATTCATTCATTTACTTTAATTGCTTAGTCCAGTTAACTGGAGCCCAACCCAGTAACTTTGGGCCTTAGGCAGGAAACAGTGGACAGTGGCAAACTCATCGCAGAGTTAGACAGACAACCATTCACTCTCTCATTCACTCACATTGTAAATTTACAGTGATGCCCAATGAACCTAAACATACATGTTTTTGGAGGTGGGAGGAAACCGGAGTACCTGGAGAAAACCCACGGAGACACGGGGAGAACATGCAAACTCCACCCAGAGAGGTCGTGAGATATTGATATGGTCCGACCCGGGAGTCAAACCCACAACCTCCTTATTGGGAAGCCAGAGCTCTAACCACTCTGCTCTTGTGCATCCCCGTTACAAAACACAATATGATCAAATTTCTTATGTTTTGAAAAAAACAAACAAAAAAAACAACTATTTAGTCCTTACACTAGTATCAGTTGGTATGGGGTATTCACAGATACTTAATTCCAAAGCATCGGTATTGGAACTGAAAAAGCTGGGGATACTGCAAAATGTAATGAATCGGCAGTGGTATTCAATCACAGTATCGGATCAAAGCATCACTAATAAAAACTGGTATTTCAGTCACTACATTGGCATTGGTCTATATCGGTTATGGGCCGTATCAAAACTGAAAAAGCTGGACTGGTGCATCCCTAAATCTAATTTTAGTGATTCCGATTGATAAATCTTCAAAGTGTTTCATTACATAAATTGTGCAGCCTTCAACCTCAGACACCATTCGAATCGCCTATATTAACACATGCATTATTCACAAACATAAAGCAATAATGGGGTCAACCGGCTGCTAGGTTACTGCAGGACATTTAGTGACTGTGCGGTGCAGCCAATTGACGCGAGAGGCTGGATTGATGAAAAGCCAATGAGAGCTGCGGTGGTGGAGGCAAACCCCGCTTTTCTGCAGCCCCCCGGTCCACCACACAGGAGCATCACTGTGCGGCAGAGATCGCCATAGCAACAAACGCCAGCCCCTTCTCATGCACAGAGCAGCACCTTACAGTCAGCACCTCGGGAGATCTGATCGAGTCAAGGTGCACAGTGTCGCATCCGTTAAGGACAAGCCAGAGTGTTATTGACAGTGACTGGAGAGTGTGTCTAAATGAGCTGTTTGGAGGTGTTATTGGTCCGATGTCTGCAGGAGTGTGCCGTGAATCGCTAATGATATCCGGATGTGTCCCCCCGGATAAACAAACCACTCTTTCTTTTGGTAAAACACGGCAGAGCAAAAAAGATAAAATCACACGACATATCCACTAAGACTAGGGCATATGGCAAAGGGTGCAATTTCATTCACGAACAACAATATTTCCCATCTTATTCTGCAAAAAAAACCCTAACTTTTGAACATTAGACCTATAAAACACGGTTTAAAATGGGCTGTATTTTTATAGTCAATTAATCGGTCGATGGCGTCTTAGCCAACACAACTTTTTAGAAGTTGACTTATTATATTTTGATTATAATGATTTATATTCAACAGCAACACATTTATCTAATCTTGTCTTTTTTAGACACACTGCTTTCTATTCATTTCTGTATAAATTATTGTTTTGTGTGACCTGCACAATAACTTAAGTCTTTTGTAGGGATGCACCGATTAGATACTGGGATCGGATATCGGTGCCAATCCAGGAAATTTTGAAGGAGCGAGTATCGGCTCCATTATATCGATTTAGCCGATATCATAGTTGTGCCTTTAATTGGATTGGCTAGTGGTTTTTTTAGATTAAGTTGTGACTTGATCTATAAATAACAGTTACATAACATTATATGACAAAAATACACTTATCGGTTGATATCAGGCGTCGGCAGATACTTAAAGATGAAGTATCGGAATCGGTATCAGAACTGAAAAAGTTGGATTGGTGCATACAGTCTTTTGAGCACAGTTCGGGTCAGATAAATGGTCAGATCAAAACATACTTTTTTAATTGTTGCATTACAAACATTTCAAACTGGATTTTGGTACTAAGGAATAGACTTGATTCTCAATACTAATTTCGATACCACAATGTTCGTCTAGACATCGTTTGTGAAACTGAGATATAGCTTTCAACTAGCATCTGGATATAATTTTCAAGCTGAATTTACTAGTCCAGACTTGGGCTAACTGCCGCCTGGGAGTCGGATGTGCCCCTCGGCCTATTTTAATTAGGCGTTGCTCTTTATATATCTTTTATTTGACTGACATTGTGTTCTAAAAAATAAATTACAATAATTAATCAAAATAAGAGATGAAATATCCAACATTTTACAGAAACGTGCTTGAAATAATAAAAATTTGTTACACCACTTGTCGGAACTGAATATGGCCCTCTGGAGGGAAATAATTGCCCACCTACCATAGTATTAGTAGTTTGAGAAGCTACAGCTATTACTGCTTAGAGCAAGATTGGATCACAAGAAAGTTTGATTCATATATTTATTCTGTATGAGTAGGTACTCTTGTAAATTGTTATTTTCGTATAAATCATGTGAACTGGTGATGCTGTGAGAGCAGTTTGGGTCAGAAACAGTTTGTAAAGTTTTTGTTAGAGCCACATTGCAGTCACAGTGATGATCTGAATAAGCATTGCACACAGAATGTCTTCATATTCTTTAATTTATTCTAGGTATTATTTTAGTCAGCTAAAACCCTACAGTTAGCAACCATTTGCTCTTTTAGTTGACCAGTCAAACAATTACTGTATTTCCATTGTACATTTACATTAAAAGTAGTCTATTTTATCAGCCATATGGATTTAAAACAACCACCTTATTGATGACACAAAAAAAGTATTTATTTTTAAACATATTTCTAATATTGTGTAGAGCTGGGTGATATTGACAAAATTGAACATCTGAATATGTTTTGGGGTATCTCAATACCATTATTCTAACAATATTTTCAGTCTAAATAAAAAGTGCTAAAAAATGCATTAAAACAGTTTTGTTTGTGTTAATAGGTTGCGTAGCAAATTTGAGGTTTGATGAAGTCCAAAAGTCAATATATCCAATTAATAACATTGTGATTTCAAAGATGACTGGACCCAATAACATTTGGTATTAAACATTTTTGCTGCTCGTGTGACCGGTTGGGTTTTGCCTCTCTGCGTTGTGTTGTGTCCTGAGCGGGAGTTGAACCCGGGTCTCCCGCGGGGCAGTCAACCGACAAACTCATTGAGCTAAAGGAACGCTCCCCATAGCGCAGTTTGTTTGTGGCTTCTTATACCTGAGGGGAGTGAGTTTATCCCATACCACCACACACTTCTCCATACTGGTCCCTCGTGTGGGCCTACACCGGTTACACTCGTTCTCCATCTGCATTAATTATTATTGACTTGTATAATGTTTTGAATGCAAACTCTTGCCAGATATAAGTGAGAAGTTGTCAAAATAAGGACAAAAGTGCAAAAATAATACATTAATTTCCTGCATTGAAAATTTCCTGCATCAATTTTTTATTTTTAGAGCATTTTTTCTGTAAATGATATTCTTAATATTCAATTTTTAGATGTCTTGAAAACAGTATGGATGATGTTATCTAAAATTTCGCTCAGCTTTAGTTAAGAGTCAGTATAGATCTGATAACAAATACAAAAACAATCAATTTTGGCAAATAATTGCAGTTCTATCAAAAACAGAATTGCAATTCTTTATCATAGTCGAGAAGACACATTTAGTCCATCAATTGTTGCGAACTTAAATTTTGGGTACCTGACGTTTTATTCGTACATTTGCTAATTTTCTTTTTTACAGTAAAAAGTAGAATGTATGCAAAGCTCCTTGTATATCAGACCACTGCTGTTTGAATTGAATAATAAAGTATTTTTCGTCAAAAGAAGCTCTCTGATTGAATGGTCCACTCAGTTTCACTTTTGTGTCTAAAAAAGATGCTCTTAACTGTAGTCAAAAATGATTGTGTGTAGATATTAACCATTGTACTGAAGAAATTGTGAAAGCTTTTAATTACTTTTACATATTTAAATACTTGAAAATCAGGTACCTCAGCTTTAATAGAGTACCAATTAATCACTGCGGGCATATCAATTACATCTGCACTCTGAGAATCATCACAAACAAACTGATATAAAGACAACACCACATTTTGACAGTGACAGCGGCACTTACACCTCGAGTATCCTGTCTCCCTTGGCGATCCCTGCTCGGTCCGCCGCTCCACCGGGCAGCACGGCGCTCACGTGCTGCAGGGGCGCGTACAGTTCCCCGTTGATGCTCCTCAGCTGGCCGCCTTCACTCACCTGGCCCCGGACGTTGAAGCCATAGCCCGAGTCTGACTTGACGATCCGCACCAGCCTGGGCCCGGAGGAGGACATGAGCGTGCCCGTGGTGGTGGAGGAGGCGGTGGAGGACGGGGTGATCGCCGGGGTCTGACAGCAGCTGGTCCGCGGGGGGAAGGAGGAGGAGTGTGGCTGGTCCTCGCTGTCCGACATGTTTCAGCGCAATTTGAGCATCTAAACAGGCCCCGGTAACGCCGTTCGTCTCCCCGGAGTAACAGGCTAGTCAACTCGGCTAGCTAAAGAAGTGGCAGCAGCAGGGAGGATACTTTCACGAAACATCCCGAGTGTTTCCGATGATTGCCGAGAGACCGCCCAAAACATGCGCTCGGCTCCAGTCACATGCCTCCTGTGGGCTGTGCTGCTTACCCACAAAACTCAACTATTCAAGTAGACTACAGATCAATTCTTCCGCTACTTATTATTTAAATAGAATTTAAGTACAGTACATAATACATTTGCAGTTAGGCTATTATGCACATTTTTAATGCCTTTCAAACATTTTAATTGAGTGACAAAATTATGGCCAAACACAATTGAGAAAATGTACTTCTTTGCTGTTTGTAGCATTATTATAATTTTTTTTTTTATCCCTGGAGATTTTGTTACACAAATGCACTCTGTGCACTGAGAATCAGTCGGCTTGTTTACATTCAAAATAGCTAACCTCTGTACTTATGAGTATTTCCTGTTAGCGTTAGCATTTAGATACAAATAGATATTCTTCTGCTTTATAAAGTTTTAAATATTTTTCAGAGATATCCGCAACAAATCACTGTTCACGCCTGATCTTCCGAATATATTCATCTTAGTGAATACCTCACAGAAATGAATTTTACATTAAGTGTTCATAAGCACAGAAGGGTCCATTTACAAAGTATAATTGATTTTTATTGTTGCAAGTTAAGAAAGAAAATACTTGTAGTCGACTTTTCCTAATTTCATTCTTTTATTCATATTTCAAAACGCTACAGAACTTTTACTTCTGCTGCAGCAGAAGCATGAAATAAATAATTTGAGGGAATGATCTTATCACCGACTGAAACAACAGAAGTTTCATCTGAGCCACTTGGACCTGTCTCATCTGTTCAACTGCACCTGCTCCTCCAGCTAAGGCCCTGACCGAGCCAACCACATCATGGACAAGGTCCCTGAGCTCTGTTCCGTGGACCACGCTTCAAACCTGGGGTAACAGAGTCTTCTCCATCGCTGGTCGGTCCATCCTCTGAGACTGCACCGACCTCTCTACTGATAAAGAAAAATGTCAAGACCCATCTGTTTAAATCTGCTTTAATATTTGATTAATGTTGTAATTACAAACTGTTTTTGTCTTGTACCTTTGTTTAATTCACCCCACAAAAGCATAAATGGGGCCCATGCTTTCCAGCCCACATAGGTCCCACTATAACAAATGCAAGTGGGGCCTACCTGGGTTTGCTCACTCACAGCCCATGCCCTGTGAAGCCCACACTGCCCAGCTAAAACCCACATGGTTCCCACATACAATGTTAGCTGGGTAGTAACTATAACTAATAATTTTTTTAAAGTAACATGCCCAACACTGCAGACCAGAGCACAGACCACAAACCAGAGCACACAGACTGCTCTGGTCGTGGTCTTTGCTGTAAAATATGAAACTGTCTGAACTACACTGTCAAAATTGAATTGATAAGCTTTATCACGTGACATAAAGAAATTATAATCAACAACATAAAAATAAATATCGCACCAAGTGAGGATCAATCCGCAGACCTCACCTTGGGAGCGCTACGCTTAAACCAGTGAGCCACACTCACACATCAGTGAATATGCGTGTTTATCATAACACTGCATTATAATGAAAGGCCAAAAACAAAAAAAGAGGTAAATGAGTTTAATTAATCAATAAATTAGGAGTTTATTTAAGAAATTACACAGTAAGAAACACATTTGAAATGAACTCGAGGCCTCTAAGTTATTGAAAAAGATCCCAGAGACCATGGCATAAGCCACAGACCACATGCAGACCAATGAAGAGTGCCCCCAGAGGTGGTTCCGGCAATAGTCCGAACCGGTCTCTGGAGCGACAAGACAGACCACACTTTTGGCTACAACCTGTGGCTGTGCGTAATCATCGGTGCGTAAAATCGTGCACATAGCTGTTCAATTTCGCCACAACTGTTGCGTTCAAAGTGCCCAGTGTTTAGAATGGAATGGAATGGAGTAGAATGACTCCGACAATCAAAATGGCCAGTCAATAATGTTTTTCAACCTTAACCCGCTTTATCCTGGCACTGGCCTTTATTTTGAAGGCCAGATGTCTTTGTTTACATTGTGCTGCTTCCTTTTTCAAAGTACGTATCTTCAATTTGAAGAATGAAATTAGGAAAAGCCTAATAAATTATACTTTGTACACAGACCACAGAAGTTAACTAGTTTGAATATAAACAAGCCAACTGACGTTTTGCGCACAGAATTCAATAAATGTATGTGGTAAAATGAAAACAAATAAGGAGGAAGACATGCACATCGTTTCTAAGCGAATTTGCTGTGCAAGATAAAAAAGTGTATTCATAGAGAAAAAAAACTGATCTGCACAACTCTGAATGCTCCCAAGATTATTTCTTTGCTCACCACTGATGTAACGTTTGTGCACGAAACACAGATATTTTTGGGAACATTCAGAATTGTGCAGATTCACTTTCTCACTTTGTAAAATGGAAACTGGCAATATTTTTTTCTGTCGTTCTGCAACTGTTCAAAGTTGACAGTTGGAGACTTTAGATATTTTAACTGCAAAACAACAAAGAATGTTCTCAGGCTAAGTGACTTGACATTCTTGTCACTCAGTGCTATCGTTTAGAATGCTGTGATGCATCAGCATGACCTTTACTGACCTCCTGTTAAAATCTGCAGAACTGATTCACATGGTTTTGGTTTTTGAAATTCTACGTGTCACTTGAAATCTTCCTTTATTCTAAAATTAATATATATTTTTTTCTTCACGATGCACTGTGTAGCGCCATACTTATTTCAGACATGACATTAAATGTAGGCTATCTCTCTCTATCTCTGGGAAGTAAGTACTTACACTGAAAAATTCTAATACTAATTTAGAAGTTGCTTTTTCATTTAGATTTAATGCAGATATGTTTCTAAAATCAGAGGAATACATCTTCACATTTTACACACATTAGGGCTTAAACTTTTGGGAAATTGGGAAAAAACTGTGATGTATGTGCAATATTATGTTGTTGTTTTTTTGTCTTATAAACACTGGTAAAATAAACTCTATAATAATAATAATACTCTATAAATATATACGTCGTCTTGACTTAGTAACAGAATACATTATAAAATACAGCATAATGCATGTATTCAGTATTCTGTAACTAAATACATTTTCATATATTCCTCTCCGGACCATTTATTTCTATAGAAACAGAAAGCAAATGTCTCAAGTCCGCTCTGTGCAGCTTGTAAGAGCAATAAGAGCATGTGATAAAATAAATCAAAGCTGAGTACATTTAGCCTGGGGAACATAAAAAGCGATAACTTTTATAGTAAGAAGCTGAACCCAATAGAAGTTTCATTGTGCACCTTTAACAGAGTTCAGGGTGTAGATAGGGCAGGTATACACACACATTTTTTTGAACATTTTTGCTTAAGCTGCAATTTCTTCAAGTTTAAACTGTTTTGGTTTATAAATACAATTTTGCAGAACCCATAAAAGGCAATTTTGGTTATTTTCCACATGAAATGCCTTAGTTTGATTTAAAAACATGACATTTTTCTACCGTATACAGCACAAGTTTCACATTGTTAGCTTTAAAATATGATATATTTTTTCCTCCTGATTTACCTGCTGTGTCTCGCGTTAAGACCAAGCAAGGTAGAGGCAAGTCAGGCAGAGGCGGAGACCAGAATAGTTAGAATCTTGTATGTGCTCCTTTGATCCTCCTTGTTATAAACAGACCAACGTTCAGTTCAGCGGTGCAGAAACCTGTAGACCTGGTTCACATCGAACAGACAAATGCTTTACTGGAAACCAAAATACAGGACTGAGTGTTCTGACTTAGTGAGTGCCTTGTGAAAAGTAACAAACATGTCTGAATATTAAAATGTACAGTAACTTCAGCTACTCTCTATGTCACAATGACTTTATTTATAAGCCTTTAACACTGTTTAAAATGTTAAACAGACCTCAAATTGCTTATGCTTACATTTCATGGGTCACTACATTTGTACCTGAATTTCGGTAATCAAGCATGACTTAAAATGTCATGTTTTGTTTTTTGTTTTTATAGCATTTTTTAAGATTTAAGGCTGATATATTTGGGCTACATTTTCTTTTCTGCAACAAATGTGAACATTTCTGATTTCAATTCCATAATGAGGCTGAGATAAACATGTTCAAACAACTCCTCCTCAGGGTTACGATTTCGAATTTTTGGCAGTCGATTTGCAAATGTACTTAAGACACGCCACCTTTGTGGTTTATGTAAAGAGACAGTTCAAGAAATCAAAATTAAAGCCCATATTATAGTTGATCACATTTTTCCAATTTTGACATAGTTTGGTGCGATAGGCCTTAAATATATGTAGGCCTATCATAGTTTTTTTGTTTGTTTGTTTTGTTTAGAAATGAACAAATAAAGTTGAAAATTTGAGTTTTAAAACAAAATCCTTCCACATGTGTGTCATTGAAAAGCACCAAAAAAGACAACAACAAAATTAAAGTGTTACGACAGCACAGCAGGTCTACGCTGGTTTTAAGAGGAATAAAAATGGTTTATGTAAAGTAAAGAAACTAACATGGTTTTAAAATGTTGCATGTAAAAAGTACAAATATTTCTTAAAATTGTGAGAAGTAAAAAGTCATCATTAGATAATCATTAGACAACTATTCTTGTAGAGTTGTTAACTGCACAGTTGATGTATAAAGCCAGTAAGAATGCACTACCACAAATATTCAAGATCTTTTCCAAGAAAGTGTGAGCTGCTACAATTTGAGGTATATAGTAATTTTAAAATACAGCCTGTTCGTTCTACAAGAAAAAGTATGTGTGTGTCTGTATTGGAGTTCGACTGTGGAACAGTTTAAGGATGCAACTAAAAAATGTACGACAATACATCAGTTTAATGTGAATTACAAAGAAACTGTTTTTTTACGGTACAGTTTGATGGAAAAAAGTTGATTATGTGCATTATTGTCCTGTTATTTTTGTGGAGTTATTCATAATATTGAAATAACTACAATATTTCCTCGAGAAATATTTTGTATATTTATCTAGAAAAACAGCACTTCAAATCCCAAGTGTAACTAAGGATGTGCAACTATATAAAAGTCAATGTAAAGGGGTGGGGTAAATACGTTTTACTTCTTCCCACTCCCTTTCGAGCCTACATCTGTCTGTTTTCTTTCTGTTTTTTGCTGCTGTTGTTATAAATGTATTGTTATGACAGTCAAGCTCAAATAAAAATGATTGATGATTATGATGATTGATGATACTTCAAAAATTATAGAGCAGAATTTGAGTCAAAATACTTAGTTACTACCATCTCTGTTATATACTGCAGAAAACACAATAAGAAAACAACTTTTAGGTGACAAATTCCATTTTTATTGTGATGGTGGCTTTGCGTTCATTTTGCTTGTTCAAACATTTCGCGAAACAACATAGCTGTTGATGCAACGAGAGCAAGAAACTCGTTGAAATCTAGTGTGCCACTTCCATCGGCGTCCAGGGACTTAAACACCTCATCCAGCTGCTCCTTCTTCTATGGAAATCAAGCACAGAACAGAAGAAATATTAAGAACAAGAATTAACAAAGGCACAGCAAAGACAAAGTGTGGAAACAACTGCTTTGTAAATCTCTACACTTGCAGCATTTAGTCAGTGCAAATGGAAAAAATATGTACTTCAGTAAATGCAGCATATATTTGAGCAAAAGTATAGAACTAACAATACTGTAATACAATTCTATTACTATATTTTTTTTTTTTATTGAATGCAGGTTTTCCACTCGCTTTTTGTCAGATTTTGTTTTGTTCTGAGCGAGCGACAGCAGTATTTATCCATAACGCAACACAATTCTTTATCCAGATCACCACATTTACTAATAAAAATGATACTTATAAATGGACTTTGCACAGGGACATACTCAGACGGGACCTTTGCAAGCAGGTGAAAGCATTTTTTTTTAAAATTTCTTTTAGGGTAGATTTTCTGACATTGTATAGATCATTTTTTGTACATAGCATTAACTTTGCCTTTTTGAATCCTATTTCTCACTATTTTTGTTTTAGGTGAAGTACTTACTACTTTGTCTCCCATCTCTTTGCGCAGAAGTTTCTCCGCGTCCGCCTTGGAGATGGTTTTCCCACCCTTGAATGTTCACAGAAGACTTTATTGATAAGCAGTGCAGACATGAGGATCTCGCTGCATTCCTGGCCTGCCATTATGACTGCTGCAACAACAGAAATGATACAAATGATAAAAAATGCGTCAGAAAATGTAAGGTAAACTTGTAATCTTTGCCTGAGTAAAAGCCACACACCTTTTCTTGTTGTCACAGATCGTTGCACAGGAGTTGCTTGCTGAAGAATCTGTGACGAGGAAGTGGATGCGGAGCGTCTTTTATAAGCTGTCACGCCCCAGCATTGTTGTCGTTGCGCTTGGGGGTTATTAAGGCATGTTACTGCTGGCATTCCTATCACATTTCTCATCAAATGTTTTGGTGGCACAAAAGCTGTACTAAAACTAGTAACTTAAGGTGCGGCTTCTTGCTCTACCTGTTTTTACATAATAGAATTCTGCTCAGTGTCACTGGATTGAACATTGAAATTGTGAAAAAGCTTCTAAGGCAAAATTGAAGATCATATGACACACTTTTTTAAACTGTATTTTAACTTAGCTTGGTGTGATAGTCTTTCTTTATCATAGTTTTATAGCTGCTATGCAAATGATGAAGAAAACAGCAAAAATAAAAGTTGAAACATACAGGAAGTAATTTGAGTTCTAACAGTGAGTTACTCCAAAAAGCAACAAAATGCAAAGACAGTTCACAATTAACACAGTTTCCTGGGAGAGTAAACAACAGAGATGGCAAGTAACAAAGTATTTTTACTCAAGTATACAGTACTCAAACACCTCCTGCAGCTGCTCCGGCTTCTAAACAAATCAAGCAGTACAGAAGAACTCTTAAGAACAAGAACTAACAAAGACAAAGTGTGAAAACAACTGGTAAAAACCAAGAAAAATGTTTAGTAAAACTTAATTATGATATGTTTACCATAGTTTTACTGATAATCATTATAACCTGTCGAACGCACTTTAACTTGTGAGAGATCGGCCAAAAATCTTACTATTGTTGGACATTCCAGAAAACAAACATTTTTTTTGCAATTGATAAAAATGTGTTGCAAACTGCTTGTGCTGTTATGTGTGTTGCGAAAGCAGAAGTGACAGGAAATTAAAGTAACCACAACATGAATAAACCAAAAAACTCTCAAAAGGATTTCAAAAACCTGCACAACACAAAAACCTTGCAGTTGAAGTATTGGTTGCTATGAAACACACCTATTACAGGGGATTACATGGCGCACCTTACACCCGGGCGTGTTTGATAGACTGCTAAGCTTCTGCCACTTTTTCATAATTTATTGAGTATTTTTGCAGCGTTGTGATAGATTTTCAGTTCTGGACACATAGAGATCATAGAGAGATGCATGATGCTAACTTTTGCACGTACGAAATTTCTATAACTTTTTTCAAGACCTCTTGTAGTGATTCTGTTTATAGTCCTCATGCATACTTGGTTTGGTCCTGCCCAGCCCAATAGCCCAGGGCAGTTAATTGTTTAGTTCAGAGTTTTGTCCCAGTTTGTGAATGCACTCTTTGTTTGGCCTGCTTCTTGGAATATGTAACAAAAATAATGCATGATCTCAGATTAATTTGACACAAGATATTCTTTTTTTTTTTGGTCCCATTTGGGGAAATTCTAGTGTTGCAATTCACAGTTCAAAAACAGCAATGAAATAGAGGTTATGCATGGGCTTTCTTTATTTGTAAAATGCTCCTCAACATTCTGACTTGAGTAGCAAAACCAAAGACATTAGTAAAACTAAAGACGAACGCATAGGAAAAATTTACTTCTTTCTTTTTCAGCTGGTTTGCTACAAGCCTTTTTTGTCAATGGCAGTTGGTAATGTTGACTGCAACAAAAAAAAATAACTTTTTAAACAACAAAAAGATAATAAGCTTAACTGTGTGTGATGTCAGTGTCTGTGATAAATGTGGGAGAAGCTCAAGTCTTTTGGTTTGTCAGTTTACCTGATTTTCTCGTTCTACATGTCAGTTACATTTTAAATGAAGTATGTGCAGAGTTGTGGTGGGTTGAAAATTGTTCTCAGTCAGACTGTTGTGTCTTTTCCAGTTACAGGAGAAACGTAACCCTAACCCTTTCTCTCCATTGACTCTAATTTCTTGCCACTCAGTTCTAACATGCTGTGATGTTCTCTGCCTAGCCTCTATAAAGACATGCAATCAAACAAGTTGATTAGTTTAAAATAGACATAGAAAAAATAAATAAATCAACAATAACGTAGGCCTACTAAGTAGTTGCTATAGCATCACATTTCTCGTGGCTTTTGTCTAACGTGACTGTCTGAACCACAAATGAATGTGGTGTTTGTCGACACAAACAAAGTAAACACAAAACCAGTTTTGCTGAGGTCAAAGCAGTCTGAAAAGAACAGGTAAAAACAGGTCGGGATTGTAACATCACACAACACACACACATAGAATGTTCAGTTGGTCTAAACTGAAAAAAACCTATATAAGAAACCTATTCTGACACTACAGAGTAAAAGATAAATATACCAGCAGTGACCCAGCAGTTTATTGGGTTGCTCTAGGGCTGTTTTGCTCACTTTTTTATATTACTTTGGCTAATGTATGGAAGTTCTGCAAACCTGATAAGAAACATGGCGAATTTGCCATTATTGTAAACCGTTGTTGCTTCCCGAGTCTTATAGACCTTTTCATGCCACATCACGGTGACGTCACAGCTGTAACTGGAGGCAAAAAAGACAAAAACTCATACCTGATGCATTAAAAGTTTGTGGTTTTATCATGGTGAAACAGTTGTTTTGTTGTGAACTGTAACTAGGACATCTGTGTCTAATGTTAGCCTCACCTTACCCAGACGTGCAACTGCAGTTTGATGTTCAAACTGATCTGTTTTATTTAGAAATCTAGCTAAAACTGTACTGTTGTCACTCATTCAATTTTTATAGACAAAACCCTTATTTCCTGCGAGAGCTAACAGATTTTCAAAGCAATCACTTTTGTTGGAGTAAGTTAATCGTAAAACAATTACTATTAAATTTTGTGCCGTCTCTGGAGTTTTAATGGGAGATGTAGCTACACATCAGCATGTTTAGCTTTAGTTTCAAGAAATGAATGTTAAAAGACAGCATTTTAGCCACTACTGGGTCTAGCAAAGTAAAACGGACCTCAAACAAACGTAAAAATCACCTCTTCAGTCACGTGAAAGTGCAGATCCTGATCCTTTGACGAATCATACAAGCTCAGAAAAAATGCTTCCATTCTCCAGAAGTAGTTCACCAAAGTTTGTGTCAGGTCCCACAGAGTGATATAGACAATGTCACAATATATGCAAACCAACCATGAGGAGACATTTAATAATGAGTCTATTCACCTCAGGTAATCTAAATGTAATTTGGTGACGTTTAGACTTGTTTTTTATGCAGTGTTACACCTGCTTTCTCAAAATTTTCTGACTAGTGTGTCGATTTATGCTGAAACTTTGGGCCGTGGCCACACAATGCTATTTACAATTAACTATTTATACTATACAAGAACAAAACTAACTTGAGTCAGAATTGTGTTTTATGTGAAAAAACAAATAACACATGTAACATTTCAACTTTTGTGCCTCATGTTATGGATTAGGCTGGGGCTGATCAGTGGCCAGGGCTTTTTTTGGCCCAGTCTGTCCTTGTAGACAAGTGGCAGAGGGCTGGACTACAAGGCTATTCAAATGGCGGCCTGGGGGCCAAATGCAGCCCACTAAGATGTGTGTTTTGGCCCAGCCTGATAAAACAGACCATGAAGAGGACCTCACAAGTACATCACTTGTGTCTTCCGTACATTATGTTAGCTCTGTTTTTCACATTATGTTAGGCCATTTACAGCAAATTGGCTTATTTGCCTTTATATAGTACAAATAGTAATTGTAGTTCAGTTTTGTAGGCCCTCAGACCCTAGACTGCCGGTAAAATCCGACCCACTTGTACGGATTGAATAGCCCTGTCAGGTTGCTCCTGGTTCAGACTTGGCTAGTTTTGTCAAGTTCTTGTTTAATTCTGGATCAGTGTTAGTTTGGAAAATTTGTAAAGCAATTTAGATCAAACAGAGGCAGTAGCAGTAGTGACCAACATTACTAAAACAGATGGAGAGTTTGTACAACCCTTAATTTTGGCAACATTGGTAGTGGGCCCAGTGGCCACATCTCTCTGAAAAATCTGGCTGAAAAGTTACAGAGATAGGCTTCAGTCACTCAGGACCCCTAACGGGAACAAGCAGTAGAGAATGAATGAATGAATGAGTCGTGAATGAGAATAGTGTTTATTCTAACAATATCATTGTACTTTGCCTTGAGATATACAAAAGCTGGTGATTTATTGACCCACTATCCTTTGACACCAAAAAATTGCATCAATGTTCACTTAGGCTGCTCTCTATATTGGCCTACATTATTGGGTAACTTTAGGCTTTAAGTTACTAAAATGTGTACATTTAGAGCTGAGGCTTGGGGCAGGTTAAGATTTACCCATTAAACCCAAAGAAAATGTCGCCACGTGGCTTTAACTAAACTTTGTGGTTATTTTAAGTTTTGGCTTTTTGTAACACATTTTTGTAACATAGCATATATTGAAAATGTGCTTATCATACGTTTTTGACTTTTTGTTGTATGTTTTCTTCAGAAATTGAGCTGTTTTGTTTATATATATATTTTTTTATGTTTTGACTAATTTTATTCTAAGGAAGTTTTGCTTCTCGAGCCTTACAGTAAAGTCATCACATTATTATCAAGTCATAATATCCTAAATTAAATCGCAATATTGAATCGTGATCGTATCATGACAAAACCGGATCGTCCCAGCCCTGATATGCACCATGTCAGTTATTAGATTTTTAGTGTCTGTGTGAGTTAGGTTTTACTCCCCTTAACCTATTTTGCACTTGAACAAGCGCTTGATAAATGAAGCTCTATATGTTCAGAATTTTTCCTTGCTGATGAAGATCTATAAGGTCAAGCGTTTTTTGTTGACACATTTTTTAACATTTTGTTTGCTTAATCAAACATCTTGTGAAACCAATTTAACTGACTATTGACCTATAAGTATCTACTCTGTGAATGAGTCATGAATTAACCCGTGGTGTGTGTCCCAGTTTGTAATTATCTGAGAACCGACAGCCATTTTAATTTTGTTTTTGTAATGAAAGAAGTCAAGTGTAAAGTCGTGTCCTGTTTGGCACCGCAGGATGAGTTTGTGAATGAAACAGAAGACACCGCAGCAGTCACGACTTGTTTAATAATTAATGCAATAATACCTTGTTTATTCAAAACACTAACAATGAAAGCTGGCAGCACGTGGCCCTATCAAATGTTCTTTCACAGACAAAACAGGGCAGCATTGTAATATATTCTTTTCACATTTCACATTCAACCCAGACTTTTCCTAAACATGACCCGAAAAAACAAAACAGAACAAACTAAAACATTGCACAATCTCAGTTGTCTTCAGGCTCATCTCTGCCTTTGCCTCTCCTGCCTCCTTTGCCAGTTTTTTGGTTGAAGTAGCATTTAGCTAACACACTAACACATCTGCAGAACTCTCTGAAGTTGATCTCTCCGTCGTGGTTTTTGTCGATCATCTCCATGGCCTCCTCCACAGCCTCTGCACTGATCTGTTGCTAAAAACACAAGGAAAATGTATGTTAAATACTTATATGTTTGATGATACAGCCATAAACTCTATGAAGACAGGCAGGCAGCCCCAATCAGTTAACAAAGCATGCTTTATTGAGCAACTCTGTCTATCAAAGGCCAATGTCTGCTGCTGGAAAGATGTCAGAATAACAGCTTTGCACCAAAACACAATTTGCAAACGACCAATGCTTCTGAATATTTCTATATACTCTCCAACATTTGGTAGAAATGGTTTTATTCAGGTATAGTCTAAATTTGACTCTCAATCTTTTCAGTTGCAACCTCAAAATACAAAAAAGGGATAAGTAATGTCTTCTGTTTGATTTTATTTTGAGGATATTCACCTTATTAACAGAGCTAAGTCAGTGCACTTCCTGCTTAGCTCTGTTGAGGTAGCAAACATGTTTACATGTCTGTTTTACATGACAATCTCAGACCGATATAATAGTTCAAATAAACTGATTGTACATTCTACAGGAGAACCACAGATAAACCGGAAGTGCACTGCCAAGAAAAGTGGGTGGGTCGGAATAAGATGAATACATCTAAATGAAGTTGGTAGGCCAACTTATGTAATTTTTCATTTATCACTGCATTTCAAGGATGGTAAAACATCTTTATATCTTTTTTTTTCACCCTGTCATCTGTGAACCCCTGGACCCCCATGAGGGTCCTGACACCACAGGTTGAAAACCACTCCTAATGATTGTTTGATTTTAGATATCAGGTTAATTTATTCATGGAGTACCCCTTGAAATGTGTCATGTCTATTACACAGATAAATTACAAAACTTATACAAAAATGAAGTTGCTTATTGAATTATAACAAAATTGGAAGCAGTGGTTCTAAAGAGCGAATATTCAGCCTGGAAGAGTAAACCTGCTACCTCAGAAAGCATTTACCTGTCCTTCATTTCAGACTCAATCATGTCTCGCTCTGTGACCTAACCCTAACCCTAACCCTCAACCCTGTTCAACTCGTCCAAACACTCATCTCCTCCTCCTCCCTTTCAGCCTATCAGAGCGCCAGGGCAAGATTCAAAAGAGCTCGAACCCTCCTCCAATAACTTCCACTTTTCACTCTTCTCTACCATCAGGCTCTGGGGAAAATCTCCTGCTCTAACAGCTCATCATTTATCAAATGCTCATTGTTTTCTTGCTGGGCCCTAAGCGCCAGAGCTGTCCTGTATTAATAAATGTCATCATTAATATAAATATATTCCATTAACACAAAAGCTCAATTTCTCTTATTTATAAATCTATCTAAATTTGTTAGTTAGAACTTCTTTGCTGAAATAATCCTTCTCAGGTGTGAAGTATCAAGACTCTGATCAGACGACATGCATACTCAGGTTTGCCTTTGGCTGCAACCACAATGAAAGGACACTGAAATGTCTAGTTGTATCACTGCACCATGACATGATGACACATAAGTTACAAGTTTTGAGGGAGAGTGCCGTTGGCGTGTTGACAGAACAAATATTCACTATTTTGTCTGGCTGTCTCCAAGTGGTGTGTTTATGCTGTGTGTCCAAGAGTAACCAAGAAGGGTTCTGAGCGTTGCAGAGGAATTTTTGAGCCAACCTGGCCAAACAAAAGCCTTATTTGTTGTTATAGAAGTTACTGAAAACCTGTCAAAGTACTTGTATGAGGCATTGCTTATGAACAAAACTTGATAGTTTAGACCAGGGCTATTCAATTATACTTCAGTAACATCCAGTATACACAAACAACTTGCAGAAGTACTATATATTAGAAATCAACCAGACCAGACTTGAATTAGAGCAGAAATGGGACTAGACCAGGTTCTAAACAAGACTAAACCTAGTCTATATTTGGATTACAAGACTAGACCACAAAATCTGAACGTGGACTAAACCTGGACTAAGGTTTTAATCCTACATGGCATTACAGTCTCTGGTTTAAATAAGATGTATAGTATTGAATAACACAGCTAACTATCAAACATGGTTCAGTTGTCCTTGACTTATTTCATCCTGCTGAGCCAAGAAATACTGCTTAGTGGGCCGCGTTTGGTCCCCGGGACGCCATTTGAACAGCCCTGGTTTAGACTCTTCCAGTACAATGTAGTGGAGAAATGTTGAAGATACTTTTAATTGTTTTGGTTTTTGTCCCACTAATTAGTATGACATAAGTTGAGGTAACTTCACGGCTGTTACCTAGCAACCATATTGTGCACAAGAGCAACAATCCATAATTATGACTCAATAGTGACAGTTTGACAAATTTTAA
The DNA here is from genome assembly GCA_038363315.1 of Mugilogobius chulae. Classification (NCBI taxonomy): domain Eukaryota; kingdom Metazoa; phylum Chordata; class Actinopteri; order Gobiiformes; family Gobiidae; genus Mugilogobius; species Mugilogobius chulae. The sequence continues at coordinate 14,244,251 of CM076413.1, read as the reverse complement.
AACCTGGCGACATGTTTAATTTGATAAATATTTCAGGAAACTGTCAGTTGTGTGTAAATTGCCTCTGAAGTTTTTGTTTATTGGCGCTTTTTGAAGAACATAAGTAATAAATCCCGTCATCTGAGCTCACACAAATACCTTAAACTCTTCACTCTGTATTTCTTTCTCCAGGAATCTCTTGAGCTCCTCTTTGTTCAGCTGCTTCTTCTTGCCCTCATCGTCGGCGTACTCCAAGAAGAGTTCCACCATGGACGTGATGATATTCTCCAGACGAGACATGCTGCAAACCAAAAACATCTTTATAGCCTTTTATTTCGTTTACATCTGCTTGTCGTGTCATGTTGAACTCACCTTGTTCTTGTGCAAAAGTTAAAACAAGTGATGATTTGGAAGCAAGTCTGGAGCTGTTGTGTCCCAAGTGTGGCTGCTGATGCTGGAAAAGTCTCCCTCTTAAAGACAACTCTGATTCATGCTTGGGAAATGTCTGTCAGACTCCTCCCTCAGAGTAACTTAACCATCTCATGAATAGTACACTGCAAAATCTATTATTTATTACAGCTTAAAGCCCCTTTCGGATCATCACATTTTTCTAATCTTGACTTTGTTATGGTGGTAAATGTTTATCTTAGTTTGACAACAGTTAAGGTGCAAATTGACAAATAAAAGTGGAAAATAACAGTAACTTGTGTCAGATGTATGTCAAAATGCAAAGACAATTCACACACGACTGGCACAATTTCTTAGACGTTTAAAGGTCACTGTGTAACTTTTTGACCAAAAATAGATTTAAATAATTGTAATTTATATTTTAGCTGGCTTGCAGGGTCACAAAATGAACCATTATTCCCGTACGTTTTTTAAGGAAAAAATTTTCCTTTAGTCATGTTTTTTCCACATTATGACACAGAATTATGACAATTGCCAATGTCCCAGAGTGTGGTTTTAAGTCTTTATTTCTACTGAATTGTGGTGTTGACTTTTTACCTAGAGAAAGTTACATAATGCACTTTTAAAGAGTTACAATGTATGATCATTTATCAAATCAAAATGGTGTTATTTATGTGGATCCTAAACTCAGAACGATGTGTTTTGTTTGTGAATAGAACGCTTGAAATGGACCTATGAAGCACGTCCTTTCTGGGGTACATCTGTAATGTCTAAATGTGCCACTAAAAATTGGCTCAGTCTGCAAATATTATTATTTTTACTGTAAATTTTGAACAATTCTGTTGTCGTTATTCAAATATCAAACATTTTAATGTTCTATAAACCTGAAATGATTGTTTCATGCACTAATAAAAGTGTGGTGATTCATTAATATTAGATCAAATGCAAAATTTGTAATGGGTAATTTCACTGCCATGTAATATATATGGCTCTTTGCTACATATGTTTCAAAATGAGGTTTGTAAAAAAAAGTTCTTGCTGCCATAAATCTGTGAAACCTAAAATCTCATATCCATTCTTGTAGATTTTCCAACCATAAACTTAAATTTGTAGTACCGCAATCCACACTTTGGTCTTTTGGTGAAATATTTTCCTTATTTGTAAAGTGTTTTTTTTATTTTAGACTGCGGCAGTGAAACCCCATAGAAATGAACTGAACAGGAAATGAACATTTTTGAAAATAAATAAGCCAGCTGACTTCTGTGCACAGAACCAATTGTATTCTTAAATCTAAATAAAAATTTGTTTAAAAAAAAAAAAAAAAAAAAGGTTAGTGGATAGTTTGGTCTGGAAGGACTAAAATGAGCTGGTTGCCATGGGAGTGAGTTTATTTCTGTTGCTAGATTTGCTGAAACGGTTATATTTTTGTATCTTAACTTTTACCCAAACCCATTTTTTAAACTCAACCATCAGCCTAACCTTTTTCTAAACTTGCCCGTTCCCCTACACGTAATCAGTGTCCCTCTTATCCCAACATTCTAGCATTAACCTTGTTTAAAAAAATGGTTGCTATAGGTAACAGTTGTACCTCTACATTATGTGGGACAAAACACAGTTATAAACCACATAAAAACATCCAAATTGGGTGAAAACGAGCAAAATGTTTAGGGAAATCTTGGATATAATCCCTGCTTTCACTATGTTTTTAATGAAAACTGAGTCCAACCTGCCAGTGAGCTGTGTTTTGTGGAGTTCCCGGTGCAGCCTTGGTACGTCAGCACATGGAAAACTACAGTCAGAGGGGCGTGTCTTTTCATGAATGTGGTGGGATTTATACAAGCAAAACTGAACCAGACGTGCTGTTTTTAAACACTGCCGCTCAAGTAATGAACTGTATGTGCTTTGTTACTACACTTTTAGACTTTGAAAGACTTTATCGATCTTAAAGGGGAATGATTTGGACGGATTTAAATGTAATAAAGCAAAAGAGATGACAATAAAGCTTTGAATAGTGAGAAAATGCACATGAATATAATTTTTTACACTGCAGATTAGAAGTAGCTTTGCTTTATTGAGCTGCAGAAAAAAATCTAACAAAGAAAGCTATTTTTAAACTTTGTGATGAATAGATTTGCTTTGAGTGACCTTGAAAGGTGTAGAAGCACTATAGGCTCATAAAACATAACCGTTTTTCTTATTTATTACTGACAGTTACTCCTTCTTGAGTGCAATATTTGGCTTCTACCTCTGGCAAAATGCTAAACTAGTTTTCCCATGGAAGCATAAGGTAATCATTCTTTAGGCTTATTGTCGCCGTGCAACCGTACAAACAAAAAAGACTGTTACCACTGAAATCTGTCATGTTTGAAACGGGTGTGTAAAACGTCTATAGAGTGACTCAGAACAAAATGTAAAGAAAGGATGAACTGTATGGGTTTAGCATGTATTATTGTAGTTTGTGTTGTGATTTGAATGCATAGTTTCTTGTTATGTAAAGCGCTCTGAACTACTTTGTGTGCAAACTGTGCTACATGCAACTTGTTTTGTCTTGTCCATTGATTTGACAATTCTACTCATGGTTTTGTCAAACTAATGTTGACAAAGTGCCAACTTTGGCATTGTGGTTGTCCTGGGAGAGCCAGTTGTAACTAAAATTAACCTTACTAACCTTTGACATACTACAAATAATAGTTGCATTTGATTATTGTTTTTTAATTGAAGTGACAGTTACTGAATATACATCAGCATTAGTCTGAAGAATGACTGACTCTTTAAGTTTCAGACAAATCATGTCATTAAGGTTAAGACACACAGTTTACTCCTGGCACTAATATAAAACTAAAGTAAACCTTATAAGACCTTGTGGGCCGCATGAAAGGAGGTGGAGGGCTGCATCTGGCCCCGAGCCTTGAGTTTGACACATGTGGTTTATGTTGATCATTTTGAGGTTTATATAACATTAAACAAAGAAAATCATCACAAAGCAAGGTGAATGCTAAACACATTTCTTGTCCAAATCTTTCTTATATCTGCATTTTAGATAGAATTTATTGTTTAGAAGAGACATATTATGCAAAATCAATAAGTCAATGCATCAGTTCATATTTCTGAGCCATTTTAGATCAGCTTTATGTTTTGCAATGAACAAAGTATGAATTAGTGGTGTAGTAATAGTTAGACAAGTCTTCTTAAAGGGGACCTAATGTGTTGTTTTCTACGTATTTAGGAAGAATAATAATGTGTCAATCAGTTATGAAACACAAAATGTATATAAAACAGCTTATAAATCATTTACTTCCTGTGTAAAACAGCAGAACTGATAAGTCCCGCCTCTTCGTTGTAAGATTTTAGTAAAGCAGAACTAAGCAACGTCAGCGATAGTGCTCCTCCTACAGCTCTCTTGTAGAAATATAGCCAATTGAATCAAAACTTATTATTTACTTACTTTCTCTCTCATTTTTGTGTGACTTTAAGATTGAATGAATGTTACTTGCTCTGCTTTAATGCAACAGGCAGCAGATTTAAAATGGGTAGTTTTTATTGTTGTAAAGTAGCTCTGTAACTGAATCTAAATGTTTTTTAATATTCACCGTTAAATACAGACGAGTGGGCGGGGAAACGTTGATATTTTTGGGTGTAAATTTGCAGGTCTGCAGCCATATTTACTCTCCAATACCTGAGGGGAGATTATGGCGTACACTAAGGTTACCAATATGCATTTACAGAACAAACATGAATTAGATATTATACATTTTTATTGAATCCTTCTACATCAACAATATGCACATGGATATGCCATTGTGAACAGATCTGTCTCAGAGATAGCAAGATCTATCTTTTTATATATGGCAAAGCTGACTGTTTCTTCAGATTTCACAAAAAATTAGTTGTGGGCATTTGGTCCCATGATTGAAGAACCCAAGTCTAGGAACCAGACGTTTACTGAAAACATTAATACATTCTGTTTTGTAATTGAAAATAGCTGTTTGATGCAGAAGGTTCCAATTAAAACTAATTTATGTTTGTTCTGTAAATACATATTGGTAACCTTAGTGTACGCCATAAACTCCGCTCAAGTATTCGTAACTGCATAGTGGTTACAAAAGTGTACAACTTTTACCTCAAAACTGACCTTTTTTTTTTTTAAAGCTGATCATGTCATGTTGATTATGTTTCTAATGAGCTTTTCTGACTGCAATTTGATAATCCTGTCATAAGTGAAACATAGATCATGCAATATTACTTAAAAAATAAATTTAAATTAAAGTCACTGTTGTTAGTGCTCAGACCTTGTATATATTGTTTTTTTTTTCATTGTAGTGTTCATATTCAGAGGTCCACCATCAGTTGTTAACGCAGCATAAGAATGTATGCAGGTCAGCGGTTTCATGAGCCAAACTGATGGATTCTGGCCTTTCAATTCCATCGCTGCATACTTCGAACAACTTTTCAAGTTCTCAAACTATTTTCCAACCCTAGTCAAAATTTGATTAGGCAGTTGTTTAGATAGTACTCAACACAGAGAGTCTTATCAGCTGAGGTCAAAGTTAGTTTTGGAGAGAAACTGTAAAATGTGTTTATCTCTCTCCCTTCCTTACCATGCAACTATAATTTTATCATTAACATTTGGGTAAAGTTTTATTCTTGTTCTATGACTTTGGCTGCAGCACAAGCTTGTTTTTTGTCAATATGAACTCATGAACTGCTGCTTTATAGGCCTTTTGATCAAGTCTCTAAAAAGTTCAAAATTGACCCATCTTCAAAAAAATCATAAAAAAAACCCATATCAGTTGATCTCTATTAAAACACTCTCCTTTAATGTTCTTTTTGTAAAACCCATAGCAACTTTCTGTAACTTTTATGCTCAAATTGATGCTTATGGCAAGGCAGTGTGGCCAAATAGGAAAAAAAATATTAATAATTATATCTGTTAAGGTGAAACACATTTTTCGTTATGCCGTGTAATTAAATTTTTGAAAACTGGAGGATTTTGAAAATTGTTGCTCACCTTAAACTACGTAAAACTACTGTATTCACAAATACAAACTCTCTTAAATAAAGTTATGATTAGAAAACAATCATCATCAGGTGGTAGTTTAAACATATCTCTTTTTTAAGCGTCTGTCTGGTCTTTCCTTGTTGCCATGCTCTCTGTTTGCACACGTCCTCATTCATTGCACCTCTGATGTAACTCAAGATCCACCCCACCCACTATTTTCGTCTTCCCTTTCCTCCTTCTCTCCCGCTAAGTCTTTCAAATTGGACACTTTCACTTATTGGACACTATCAGATTCTCTTTGCAGGGGAGAGAAGAGAAAAGAGAAGCGGCGGATTGTTTTGTCTGAAATGCAGAGCTAAACAAACACTGGCTGTGTGTGGGGTGGAAACTAAAGACCAGCAGGTGGAAACTGACTGGAAACGTAACTTATAATACATGCTTTTAATGTAAATTCACTGTTAGTTAGGACGCTGCTTGGACCACAACAAGTATTATACGTGACAGGAGCGTGAAGCTGCAGGCTCTGAAGAAAATGTGGAAAAACTTGTAGGAGTTGGGTTGCGGAATTTGTAGAAAAAGCTGAATTCTTTCCACAAAGTGCAGTTTCATTAAAAGAGCTGACAGTTATTACACTTCTTCTGACGACTAAAACATCTGACAAAAATAAAGATGATATCAGCAAATGTGGATAGACTAATCAAAGTTAAAGCTTTAAGTGTGTATGACCCGTTTTGGCAGCTTTATTTTAACTTAATAGTGTTGATTCATATTTTTGTGAATGATAGCTTTGCATGAATCAAGCACAAAATAATGAGAAGCAGACCAGAGTTTGAAATCACAGAGAAAGAAAGACGAGGACAATCTTCCAATGAGAAATACATTTTCACAAGCCTATATTTTAACAAAAAGAGTGCATTTCTATTTCTCAAGTAAAAAAAGAAAGCATTTTACATTAGAGGAGTTTGGGTCAAATTTTTACAAGGTTGAAATTTATTCCTTCCTAGATGTTAACATTTTTATTCAGGAAAATTAAACCTACAAATGACTAAGCATGGTGTGACATTTGTGAAACGAGTTCAACCTGTTATAGGCACTTTAAAGTTGGAGTAACTGACTTTTTTTTACTTGTAAATTAGTAAACTTTGTGTTTTTCCACAAAAAAAGTATGTGATACATGCATTATTGTATGAAATGGATTGTTTTAGTTCTAATCAGGTGCAGCTCTCTGATTGGCTGAGCTTGGGTGGTCCTCTCCAGTTTCACTTTGTTGGCTTTTAAAAGACGTTTATAACAACATTTATGTTTGCAGTGTGAAAATCAGCTTCCCCAGCTTTAAAGAGAAGCTAAATCCTAAAACAACTTTTTTTTTAATGTTAAATTGTGCATATTGTGTTTAAATTGCATTGCCTATCGTTTTGTGTTATTTCTGGCATTTTTCGAGCAAACTGAAATTTGCAAGTTTCAGGTCAAAATAGTCACAACTCTCTCTCTCCTGTCATTTCTAGACTCTACATCAGCTTATACTTTCCACTCAAAATTGAGCACAAAACGCAGACACCTGCTGCCAGTTCAATCACACTGCAGCTCTCCACTCCAAGGCCAGGGTTTGCCCTTTTCCAAATACATTTCATTGTGTTTGGTGTGTTTGAAATGTGTTTGTGGGTGGAGTTTAGGGGGTGAGCTTCACTTTAAGCCAAAGTAAAAGTTGTCCAAGTAGGATCAAAAATGTGTTTGAGGCTAGCTCTAACTTTTTCTGATTTATAATTTTGAAGTTGATCTAATTGAAAGGACAAACATTTTATCTTTTCAAAGAATAGCTTCTATAGTGCAAGAAAAAAAAAGAGCTGATCTCTTTGTTTCTATGAAGCTATAAGCAAAGCAATAACGTCTCCATAGCGACAAGCAGACTACTCAGCATACCTTTAAACGAATCAGTTTCTTTTCTTAAGTAGGCTACACATTTATTCTGTTTTTGGACTGTTATGACTCAGTTCTGTCTTGTCCATTGTCTTAGTTGTGTTCTATGTATAAACCATGAGAAAGGCAAACAAGAAGTGAAAAGAGTTAAACAAACAGGAGAGGTTTAAAGCATGACTCACTCTGTGTGCCGGCTGGCTCAGGTCCAGGCTCTTATGATCTTTTTCTGACAACTCTGGACCGACAGCTGCAAAATGAAAACGTTTATACAAAAATATCACTAGAGAAATCTAAAATAATACAAACCAGACTATGCGGCCATACCTGGAATGCCCAAAGTTCATCAGCTCTGAGAAGCTATAAGCAACACGACTGGTAGTACTTGTTGCCATGGTCACTCTGGTGTAAAGTATTGTTGTGTCCTTGGGCAGGAGACTCACATTGTTTAATATGAATGTGCTGATGTATCACCACCTATAAGTAATTTCAGCAAAGATGACACAAGTACTGAAGTTCACTACTTAAATAAAATTATAACACTACTTGAGTAAAAAATGACTGATAAGGGTAAAACTTCTGCTGAAAAAGTACAAAAGAAAAATCTGTGTAAAGTACAACCACACTGGTAAAAGTAATTATCTTGTCTTGAATTCAGAATGTTCGTATTCATTTTAGTTGCTTTAGTCAGATTTGAATACAATTTTTTAAATATGAGTATAATTTTTCACTTGCCTCAAAAAATTTCTGACCATTTTCAAAAGACTTGAGCTTGAGTTGAGTAAAAATGTCTTACAATATCTTATTTTGAAATAAGAACAAATGTATTGAAACAAGGCAGAATCACCTTGAAACAAGTCAAATATTCCAGATCCATTAAGTAAAAGCACCTTAACCAGAAACAAATGCCATAAATAGAGATTAAAACCCAGGTTTTAAGATATTTAAATCAATCTAGAGATGCATTTTTTGCAGTGCACAAAGTTGGTTTGTCAGCGTTGGTGTGAGATGGACTTTACAGTGAATTTATTATAATAACTCTGAATTTTATCAACTGATAAACATGGAATTTTTAAAGTAGAATGTACATATATTTCTTAAAAATGTAAGAAGTGAAAGTAAAAAATCACCAGATTATATATTACTTAAGTAAAGTACAAATACTCAAACAAACAAACAAACAAACAAACAAACAAACAAACAAACAAACAAACAAACAAACAACATTACTTGAGTAAAAATTCTTGCCACCTCTAAATTTCAGTGTCCTAAAAGTATATTCTAATGATGGTTTAAATGCCCTTTTTTCTGTGACATATTTTTATGGAATATAGACTTTGCAGACTCTAATGTCAAACTGGTCAGAAAACTAAAGCTCTGACTCAAGTAGCAAGAAAGAATTCTAGAAAGAGGATGGCGCCATCTTGTGAGGGGTTTACTGCACTGCATCCTAGGTCTTTGGAGTGGAGCTAAACTTTAGCCCACATTTTTTCCTGATGTTAATCTTAAAAAGCTTAAAACATTTGAAGGTAGAAGTGCATTCCAGACTGAAAACAACCACACAGAGTCTATTTTTGTGTATTTTTACAGCAAACCAGGTATTTGCCTATATTATGGTCAAGATTGTACCAAACTGTGTGTGGCAATAACATTTCTAATTCACATGTACCTTGATTCTGGACGATCCTAAATCAGCCAAGTGTGTCTGATCTCAAACAACTGCTGCAGATATCTGTTCTGACCAATCACACTTAACCTGGAATTTAACCAGGGAAGTCTCACTGAGATCGGAATCGCTTTTTCAAGGGAGTCTTGGAAGAATCCTCCAGACCATTGTTTCCCAACCTTTTTTTCCCCACATGTTCTTCGTGTCTACACCCTGAAGAAGGTGGGAAGTTTATCAGCACATTTTTAACCAATAATATTTTAACAATGAATTAACCCAGAAAAATAAAAGCTTTTAAACTTTATTGTAGTGCCTTGGGACCCCTTTTTTCTTTGTAATTTTGTGTGCCCGATCACCAATGAGCACCTTCAAATTTCAAATTTCCATGAGCATTTTCGGAATTTTCTTTTTTGACAATTTTTTATTGTTGGAAAGAGAAACTGGTTAACTAATGATGAGGGAATGTAGTTATAAGGTTAAAATTATTGAATCATTGATTTTACATAATAGCCCCCCTTTAATGTAAGCTTGACCTTAACCTAATGAAACTTGAAACCTAAAGGGTTAATAAAAACAATAATAATAACCTCCTCATTTCTCCATCTCTCTTTTCTCTCTCCCTCCTCTTGCTCTCATGTCTCTCTTTTTCTTCTCTCTTCTTTCTTTCTTCTCTTTATGTCTCTCCTTTCTTCTTTCTCTCCTCTCTCTGTCTCTCCCTCTCTTGCTCTCCTGTGTGTGTCTGTTTCTCTCCCTTTTTCTTCTTTCTCTCTCCTCCTTTCTCCATTCTTCTCTCCTCTCTTTGTCTCTCTATATTTCTCTCTCCTTTCCTCTGACTCTCTCTTTTTGTCTCTCTCCTTTCTCTCTCACCCTACCCCCTCTCTTCATCTCTTTCCTTTCTTCTCACTCTCCCTTCTTTGCTTTCTTCTCTCTCAGCTCTCACTTTCTTCTCTCTTTCTCTCTCTCTATGTGTCTTTCAATCTCTCTCTCCTATAACCTTAAACTTTAGGTAATATTTATTGACTCACATTCTTAAATTACAGCAACACAAAGCTTTGTTAGCTAAACTTATTATCCTTATTCTACTAATCTTTCCCTCCACTTTGAGTCTTGAAATCGTCTTCTTTAATAACTCTACCTGTGAGAATCGCTTTTTGATATCATAAAGTAAGCAGGTTTAATCTTGCACATTAGAATCCTAGGCCCACACTTGTCCCTTTAATGATGTAATGTTTTTTCTAACAGCAAATGAACCCAGTCTGTTCCTGATACTCATCATTTCACAAACAATCAACTATAAATGTCAACTCAGCACTTCTGGTTCTGACAAATACAAAGCAGCCTATAAGAAAATTATAAAGACGAAAACTTGCAAGTCTAGTTTGCTGTTTATTTATTCCATGTTTCCAGTCAGAGATTGTTGACATCAATATTCTTAGTAGTATTTTTACTTCTTCTTGCCCTTGAGTTCATGCAGCATGTAACATCTTTCACACGCCATCGAAAGACCATTGACCAGTGAAAGAAACTCCTCAAAGTCCACCTTCTGGTCTTTATTTTGGTCCAGGTCTTTCATCATTTCGTTGACAAGATTTGGATTTTTCTGGGCCTGAAAAGAACAAAGAAACAGTGACAAAACAATAAAATATCTGTTGTTTTATGTCATTGAAATATGAATCACTCCAATGACTTACTTTTAAGAAATTGGGTAGCTCTGTCTCGACAAGTTTTTTGAACTCTTTCTTGCTTAAACTGGCTCCATCCTTGTCCTCGTTTGCGTAACGGTGGAAAACCTCAATTAGAGATTCCATACATTTCTCCAGGTCAGTGCATGTAGACATTTTGTCTGATAATACAAAACAGAAAGTTAAAAGGTATGTATTTGTACAGTAAATTACAGGACAAAGCAACGTGTTCAGTGGGCGTGGGCTTGGCCTCTTCCCAAAGTCTTGCGCACGAGATAACCAAAGTTGATGGATTGAATTAAAGAAAAAAAAGATTGGAAAATGCTCAACAATATCTTTAAGTATTTAGCAATTTAAAACAGTTCAGTATCGTCGTCTTAAACAAGCACAAAATGTTCACTTTCTGGCACGCAAATCCAGCTGGAACAGACCTAAAAAGGAAACTGTGCGTAATTCACCAAAAATGTTCCAAACGCGCATCCAGATAGCGGTAACCTCAAAGTTAAACAGCCTTAGAGTAAACTGGATGAGCTAAACTGACTTGGAAAGCTACAAAATTCAAGGCAACTTACCAGAAGAGGCGTATATGAAGAGAGTGGAAACTTGTAAAGAGAGAAGACGAGAGTCCAGTGAAGGGGGCAGAGGAGAGAAAGTTTCTCCACAAGGTTTTATACAGAGCATAACACGCCCTGCGCCAAGAGGGAAGTCGGGAGGAGGAGGATGTACTCAAAGCCAAAAGCAAATACCTCGCTCACTCTACACAAATAAAGACACCCAGGTGTCTTTAGAAACGCGCACGCAAAAATACAATTACGCTTAAGATGAAAACAGGAGGATAGTGAAGTAGGCGCAGCGCTAAATCATGGAATGCGCAAAAGATGGGAAAAAAAGAAGAAAAAAAAAAAGGCGTGTTTGAGTTATCACCATCCAACAATGTGACCACACCTCAGTGAACTTACAGACTGCTGAGAGACGAGGAGTGAAGCAACCAGCAAAAAGAATATATATACGCTTACGCAAGTTTATTTAGAAAATGAATGAAAAAATATGTCGCTCCAAACAAACATCTGTGCATTTTAAACCAAATGGAATGTGAACACACAACAAAAGTTTTAGCTGATTGAATTACAAAGTCATATTAATGCATTTTACAGATTTTACTTGGGGCGTTCATTTTAGTTATTAATCACTGTGCAAGGTGATTCATTTCAGGAGTTACAGTGGTAGAATTACTTTGTTTAGCAATAGAGCTTGAGATGGAACAAAAATAAAACATTGTCACCATTGAAAACCATCATATTTGCAACAAAACCATGAAACAAGTACACAAAAGAGCTCCAGAACAACATTTATCATTTTTTACAATGTTTTTCTAGTCTTCACTTTTAGTAGCAGTAGCTTATTTCTTCTATTCACACAACAACTGTTATAGTGAGAGGTATTTACCTTTTTGACACGAGCCATTTTCAGAAGCGTCTGAGGCAGCTGAAACATGTCAAAAAGGCAAATACATCCCTCTAAAAAACTGTATAGAAGAAGTAAGCCACTGCTAATACAATTTATCTGAGAAAAATAGTTCGGACACCCCTGCCTGTAACAAAACAAAATCTAGATTTGCATGTAATGCTGTACTAGGGAACATTCTAGCCAAAGCAATAACATTACCTTGGAGTCAGGCAGAGGGCAGACTCTTTAAATGTACAAATCCAACTGATGTGTGAATCTCAAGCTCTATAAAAGTCCTGTCATAGATTATTTGGGCCAGGTCAGCAGGACATAGTTTGGACAGCCCTGCACTGCGTCTGCAAATCACAACTGATGTTTGACGCTGAGGTGAAAGTGGAAAATACATCGACGTGGTGACAGAAGCTGAATGCTGCGGGTCAGTTCTTCCTCTTGCTCTTGGTGGCAGCTTTAGCCGGGGCGGCGGTGGGGGCGGCTGCTTGGTACAGGGCAGCAGACACTTTGTTGATGTAGTACAAGGCGAACAGGGAAAAGATCAGGCTGTAAACAGGGAGTAACAAACACACAGTTATTATATTATATTGTACTGCGATCAAGTTGAAGTATCAATTTAAAAGTTTATCCCAGAATGTAATATTGTAGGACTGCAACTAACAATTATTTTGGTAATCAATTAGTTGAGCGATTATTCTTTCAATTAATTGATTCGTTGTTTAGAGGGCAAAAGTCAAAAGATTTGTATTTTATTTTATTTTATTTTTTTTTTTTACAAAATTTGATCCGGACAAAAAAGAAGTATTGTAGCATCAAACACTGAGAAAACAAAACAAAACTTTAATTGTCTAAATTAGATCGCAAGTTCATAACTGATTAAATTTAGAAACATTTATTTTAACTTGACCCTTGTTTTACTGCCTTAAAATAGTATGTATTGTTTTGCTAAAACACAAAAGGACAAGCATTTTCTTAATTGAAAATAGCAAACATTCTAACAAAAACCTGATTACTACTGTACAAGTCGTCCATTAGAAACTGATATTGTCATATTGTCATAAAACCGGATGGTGGAGACATTTTTTTCTGAATAACACAATTATGCTTTGCTATAAACTAAATCATTATTTTTTTAATTACTAGACTCCCTTTATTTTTGTATTGCAACAAAACTGCATTCACAAACTATACATTCTAGCTGCCTAACTGAATAAAATATTTTTGGCCCATAGGGATGTGTGAAATATAAAACACATTGTGATGCTTAATTTGTTGAAATAGCAATGTTATTGTTGCCCTCAGATTGTGACAGCACTGTAGTGTTTACCAGATAAAAAAACATTTTCTCATGTAAAACATTCTCCTCATCCTCATTTTCTAATCCACGATGTAACTTTTTGACCAAACAGATCAAGATAGAAGCATGTTTTTGTAATTTAAATGTCTTTGCTGCACTAAATACATAACACAATGCTGACTTCTCGTTTAGCAGACGGCAAATACAGTTTCCGTAAAAAAGCTGCTCTTTTAGCTAGATTTTTTCATATTATGGAATAAAACATCTTTGTTCCCATTAACAAGGTTTCACAGAATGATTTTAACTTTCTATTGAATTCTGTAGTTGGCTTTGCACTTCCAGAAAGTTACTTAAAAAAAAAAAAAAATTAATAAAAACAACAGAAAAGATCAACTCAGTAATTTCACAGTTAAAGTCTCAGAGCACTTTGAGAAGTTTTCCTGTACAAAGCAGTTTTTACACCCACAAAAATGCACTTACAAGTCTCAACAGGTCGCCATTGCAACTTAAAAATATGTTGTTTCAGTTTTACTAAAAAAGTGACCTTTTCAAAAAAAATGACCCTTACTTTCAAAATGAGTGTGTTGCATGTTAAGTTTGTGCAGCTTGAGGTTAATTAAAGGTGCACACTGTGTAACTTTTTGATCAAAATAGACTTAAATAAAAGCATGAGTTTGATTTTGATTTCTTGCATACATAAATAAAGAAAATCTCCATCTTCACTCTGACCAGGCTGCTTCAAATTGAACTATATTTGACCTAGAAAAAGGCCTCCTCTTGTATGTTTAGTTCCTTTAGCTGTGTTTTTTCACATTATGGCATAAAACCAGTTAGTATTAAAGTTTTAACTTTTTATTTCTACTGAATTGTGTAGTTGTTTTTTCACCCACATAAAGTTATCTTTAAAGAGAGAAAGAAAAAAGTAAAAAAAAAAGTTGGTTTAAAAAAATAGTGACATATCATAGAGTATCATGTGTAATAAATGAATTACGGCATGTACAGTAAAATCGAAAAAAAAAAAAATTGTAGCGTAAGCCTTGTATTGTGCATCCCATTGAATCCAGCCTAGTGATATCACGTGAACGTAATTGTTATTAAAAGGTTTGTGAGAAATAGGAAACAATTATATAGAACAAAAAACTACTTCCCCCTTCCCCAGGAACATTTCCAAAATCAAACTACTGGAACTTATCTTTAGTTTAGTAAAATTTCATTACACTCTTTGGGCAAGTGTTTTTTTTTTATTCCTTTCATAATTTCTCACTTTCTTCGTGAGTAGTATTACTTTGAATTACTCTTAGTTGAGCATAATTTAAGCTTATCTACACACCAACAATTGCAAAAAAATCATTACTTTAGCTATGCTGCACTGGACTACTCTGTAACTGCCTGTGTAGGAATTTGTGAGCTTTATCAAATAAAAGATTTAAAAATATATATACAGTATATTGTCTTACCAAGTAGTTACACAAACACGGTGAACCAGACCAGAGGCAAACAGTGAGAGGAAAAGGCACAGCAAAACTAGAAGAAGAAAAAAAAAGAATAAGGGATCAATATGAGAAAGCTGTTCATTATTTGACTTTAAGGCACATTACTTACCCTCTGGAAAAATTTTAGCTTGAAATCCCTTTCCAAAGATCAGATTTTCAAGGTTGTTAAATGCCTGATAGTGATGTTGAGGAAATGTAATCACTTAGATCATTTTACATCAATACATAACATTATGTAGAATGTCACAATTTCAAAATTCAAGCTTGAATTAATTTAATTTAGGCAGTTGAATAAACAAGGCAGTTTTAGATGCATTTAGAAAAACGTTTTGGAATATAGACAGAAAACAGTTGAGAAGGTGACCCAAATACAGATATAATTTATGATATATATCGCAATAACAAAGCAGAACAAGAACTAGTAAAAATTAAACAACTTATACTTGCACTTGCACTTGCACATTAACTTGCAAGTAAGAATAACGTTAGTTTTTTTCTCTTTGGTGAGTAATCTAACAGTCATTTCACATTTGTCTGATAAACTATTACAATTAAAACATGCTTTTGCCAATTACAGTTGGACCAATTAAGCAATTAATCTTGACATCCCTGATACAAATGAGAAATCTGCTTTGTTGTGTGATTTATGGAAAAGCCAAGGATACTGTGAGTGAGCAGATGAAGAGGACTGAGCCCAGAAACCCTCCCAGGATGGTGAGCCACTCGGTGGAGCCCAGCTGTTTACTGAACATCTGCATCCCAGCGAAAACCAGCACAGACAGCAGACTGGACAGCACCAGCGACGTTCCCGTGTTTACAGCTGCAGGACAGACACAAAAGAGTATTGTCAGGTTAGTTGAATGTGATAATGTTCAGCTTTTATAAGAAAACTGAAGCATCGTGTGTCAATATTGTATCAGACTGCAACAATTTATTGGAATAATCAACCATTTATTTCTTTAAATTGTAGTTTGATAAATGTACTTAATCTTTAGACTATGCCTGTATATAAAGGCGACTGTTTTATAAAACATGTCTAAAGACTAGTTATCATAAATATTTTGTTTGTACTTTTTCTCTATCTAGAAGTCTTCAGTCACTCTGTCTGACTGTTCAGTGTAGGGCTGTTATGTCGACCAAAGAAATTCTTGGTTGACTAAATGTTCCATCAACCGACTAATAAGGGGGCATGGCCAAAGCTCTTAAGTTAAAAATGAGTTTTGAACTGATCATTTATCTGACCCAAACTGCACCTACAAGACTAAAAATATTATCGCAATCATGCAAAATCTATAATTTATGTAGACAACTAATTGTTTTTATATATTTAGATTAGACAGACGAGACCAATGATTTGGTCCAAAATCTTCAGCTAATTCACTTAATTTAGTTACTGTTCAATACAAATCCTTATAATCTAAATAAAGTTACAGTCGACTACTAGAAATTTTGGTCAAGTATGACTCTATTCATTGACCCATGAATCGACAAAACAACTGCAGCCATAGTTCAGTGACTTTAACTACAAGCACTTTGTTAACGTAAAAATGTAGTACTTGCAATTAAGTACAACAGAAATAATGTTTGATCAATCAACAGTAATCCAATAATGGCAGCCCAAAAATTGCTTTCAATACTCAATAAGTAAAAGGGGATCACAGATGAATGTAATGGTTATTTTTATAGTAAAGTAAAATATGCAGGTTAAATAAAGCTAACACATTATGCAGTGAGAATCAGTTTACTTTACTTTACAAATTACTGAAAATACATCCAATCTTAACACTTGAACACTGAACTGTGTTTTGTCCATTCATTTAGACTGGAGCTGGTTTGATCTGAGAGCAGTGACTGAAATGAACAAGGCCACGTCAGTGTCCGCGCAGGAACACATCCGACCCTTTTATTTTACAAGAAAGGGCACGTCACAAGTCTTATGACTTAAGATATTAAATTGACTTCACTCAAGAGTCATAAAAAGGTATGTTGTAATGAAAAGTACAAGATTTGGTATACGAACGTTAAGTGAAGATATTCAGGCAGGCTAACATGATCACTGGAGAGACACGTATAACACAGTATATTTATGCACAGTTTTTAGGCAAAATATTAGATGTAATACTTACCCATATTTATGCACAAAAACAGACGGACTTGTGTAACGATTTAGGTTATTTGAGCCTGCTAAAGGCTTCACATAAACCGGCTTCTGGAACTAAACTACAGCGTAAACCAAGCAGCTACACGGAGCACAAAAACGGACGGACCAGAGGGCGGGGCCAAACTGAACCAACCAATCAACAACCTCCACACACATTATTGATCAATATTGATCATGTTCATTTTGCACTTCAGCGTTTCTGTATTTATTCTTTACACTTTAACGATATAGTAGTATAATAATGTACATTACAGTCTGTATGCTGCTCAAGTGCAAAGGTTTACTAAAATTTTAGTGTGAGACCAATAAAAGATGCAGTCATTGTCTAAAAATGAACATATAGACACTGTAATCAGTTTTTTTTTTTTTTTTTAAGTAATTAAAGTAATTAAAGTGCTGCATTACTTCCTTTGACCTAATTTCACAAACATATAAGATTATACATTTATCATCTTTTTGGCATCTGTTTAATAATCTATTCTTTGTTTTAAAGACTGCCTGCATCACAGTAATTTTATGAATGAAAAAACATCAATGTGTTTGGTGTAAGAAAGAGTTTTGCTTTATTTATACAAAAATATATTCAAGGTGGGTAAAAAACATCAACAACTTAATTTGTAAGACAATATTCACAGCCGTTATGAAACTATTTAAAGATATCTAACGATTACAACAGGTAATCAGAGACATTACTCATGCAACTAAGAAGCCTTTTTCTTAAATCCAAACACAGCAATAAACAGTGCGATCTCCACACAGGCTGGAAGGACACTGGAAGACACACAGAAAGTAAACAGAATTACTTAATTTCAATCTATTCGTTTCTTTGTCTGACATAAGCCTCAGCTTATTTCAATAAAGTGGAAGAGACTAGTATAAAATATACTTAGTAAATGCCATTTAATTTCGACAGTAATCAACAGTTGAGCACACACCTGCAGCAGGCAAATATAACCCAGTATGTCCAGCATTCCCACTTTTCAAATACAAAAAATGACAAGGAAACGGAGGCACTGCAGTGCACAGCCAGGGCTGGTTTGGAGGTTTGTCAAGAAAAACAACATTGGAAACATACACACTGAACACTATTTACCAACCTGCAAATGGCAAGAATCCACCAGTAGACGCTACAGTCCCACTGCTCAAAAAGATAGAAAAGAAGAGCTACAGCGGCACTGGCATGAACTCCAATCGCTATATTGTTAACAAGTGACAGTAGGAGGCTTAGAGTCATGGAAATAAAGCTTTTAACAAACTCTATGTAATAAACAATTTAACCAAATATATGGGTCTGATAGTAAGGATACACAAAAGTCCCTGGCTGCAGTTGAACATGGAAACTCCAGAGAAGAAACCAGCCAGTTCTATGGCAAACAGGCCGAGTGTGACGGCCAGACCCACCACCAGCCTGCAAAAACAAAGAGGCTAATCACTACAATACATTTATGTGGTCTAATTTATTTGTCTGTGTATTGTCTTACCTTTTGTCAGCTTCATTATATTGTTCTTGCGTGTACTCCAAGGGTAGACATGCCTTTACATTATTTTCCTGTAGATAGTACAAATTAGAACAAGAAAAAACAGCAGCGTTAGCGCTCTGGCCTCATAGCAGAAGTCCGGGGAGTTTGCATGTTCCCCGTGTCTGCGTAGGTTTCCTCCGGGTACTCCGGTTCCTCCTACAACTAAAAACATGTCCAATGTGCCTCCCCTCTCCAGGACACAGATGAAAATTAGCTGTGAAGCTACAATTGGTACAAGCATCTCTGCCGTTGTGCTTAATGTAATGTACATGTCTTAAAAAAAAAAAATAAAAATCATGGACACTTCATGGACCTCTAGACAATAGTTAAGTAGTAAGAGCACTCATGTAAAAGAAACCAAAAACAAGGCACTCTCTTCTAAATTAAAAGGCCTTTATTAACTATGGCATTCATCACCAGGCTGATCACAATGTTGCACACAAACCCTTATTATTAACCATCTACATCAGACCTGGGCAAATTGCAGCTCGAGGGCCAGATGCGAACCTCGACCCATTGTGATCAGGCCCGCAGCATGTTTTTTTAAGACTGTTTTTCTTATATTATTATTTTTTTATTGACTTAGCTATGGAATGAGTGTCTGCACCTGTGGTCTCGGAAAATATTACAATAAATGGACAATAATAGATAAAAAATAGGCTTTTTTACAGAAATGTGCGCTTGTAAAAATGCAATTCTTTACACCAGTGACTATGGTCCGGCCCTCTGCCACTTCTCTGGATTCTAATATCTGGATATAAATAATTGCCCACCCCTGATCTACATTACATCATTAAAATACAAAGGTAGGTCTCACGCAAGTTCTCCAACTTAGTTATTTATTTATTTATTGTTTGCACGAATACAGTTAACAAGTAACATATTTCATCATATCAGTAGTGCAGGGAGACAAAAGCTCATTAAGTTATATTAAAGCCCACCTAAAGTTATCAAAGTTACATAATATGAAACTGTGCAAAAAAAAAAAAAAAAAAAAAAAAAAAAAGATATTACATTTATATGCACTTACATTAAAAAAAAACAAAAAAAACAATACAATCATTACAAATTTACATTTACACTCTCTTGATGTGACACATTTTGGAATGTGCAAATGAGCATTTTGACAGTATTATACTGATAATCTCCTATTTGTTTGAAAGTAAAATATGAAATGTTCAGGGATAGTATATCGATTAAGTTAATTTTATACATAAAAATATAAATTTGATAAATATTAATGTCATAGATGTCAAGAATTTTCAGTCTACAAAATAATTTTGCAGAGGAAGTTAAGGCTTTTGAATGAGTAGCAATTCGAACTAAACACTTTTGCACCATCAACAATTTGTTTAGAGTCGATGGGAAAGTGCTTGCCCACACACAGATAAGGGTAAATTAAACTGTAATATAAAGTAAGTAAAGCTTTTGAATCCAGCAAATAGCGGACTTTATCCAAGAGATTTATTAATTTTTCTGGTCACCCCAGTCAACATGCTGTTTCCAGTTTCAAGTCTTTTAAAAAAAAAATCTGGTAACAGCAAGAAGACGTTTGTTTATGTAAAACTAAACATATTGAGGAGAAACAACGAGTCCCGAGCATCAAATCCAAGTCAAGTCCCAAGTCTCTATTTCATCAAATCAAGTCTCAAGTCATGAAAATAATGACTCAAATCTAAGTCAAGACTTACAAGCCCACACGTTTGATAAAACACAGTTTCTGTGGTTGAAGTTGTAGTTTCGACTTACCCTCGACCAAAAGATGGTGATAACAATGACCAAGTGGGCTATAATGGTGAGGAAGCGAGCTGGGACAAGGCTGTTGACAGCAGACATGTTGTGATCTTTATATTTGTAGCTGGGCTGCCCGGATCGTGCGAAACAACAAAACGGATCTAATTCGAAAAATGAATGAAACAAAGCACTAACAATTATTGGGTTATTAATTACTAAGATAGGCAAAACCGATGTGTTTTAAATAGAAAAATCTATATCAAAAATCCCATACGCGTCTCCGTTGCTACAACAACCGCGAAGATGGTGTTTCACTTATTTCATTCCGGTCTGAAGCAAAAACATTTAAATTTCTTCCTGACACGGACACATTAAGAGACGGACCACAAATCTCTACTACCATCTAGTGGCATAATGCAGCATTGAGACAGACATAATAAATACTCGTTTGTTTCGAATGTAATTATTTCTTATTTTTTTTAAAGCACTTACTGTAGAGAATATAATCCGTTTGCAGTTAAAAGAAATAATTTATAGACTCAAAGTGCAGTATTAAAAGGTTTTTGTGCTGAGGCTGTCTTCCTCCGCCTCCCCACAGCTCCATCCTCAGCTAGTGCTTATGAACAAATGATACAGCTCGGTGCATGTGCCAAAGGTGCCAAAGCTTCCGGACATCCCAAAGCCTGCATTAGGCCCATTTGCTGTCAGACAGTTTTGTCTTGTCGAGAGCAAAACTACAAACATCAACTCATGTCCAGAGGATTAAAGCTCTGTAACTACAATCTGAGGAGAAATGAGCCGACAGGACCGAAGCATGGCCGAGACAGAGTTACAGGCATTTACGTCTATCATGGACGCGCTGGTTTGTATTTGAACATATTATTACTGCTAAAATATTTATTTTAATATCACTGCATGTTTACATTTGTTCTACTTTATTTGCTCGTTTGATTAGCCTAGCATTTGAGGTTGATAAGCAAGATGCCCTAAGCAAAGACGACAGAATAGCAGAAATGGGCCAAAACATAACATATACGACTCTATGATCGAGTGAGCAATGAATTAAAAAAACAATGTGAATATTTCTGTGATTGCACTGTCTTTGGAGTCAAATGGTGCTGATGCAGGTTGTCATAGAGACGGGATGCAGGGCTGTGACGCTGGACCAGGCCTCAGCAGCTTTATATTGACTAAAACCAAAGCCTATTTAAAGAAACAATTAAGGCCAAGGTGTTTTAAGATGATTTGTTGTTGTGTATTGAGTGTTGTTTTTATTTTATTTTGCTTTTATGATTGTCACTATGCCATGTTCCAGCAAAAGAAATATGCAAATGAAATATATTTAGATTATATCTATAATACTGACTTATTCTAGTTCAATCAAAGAAAGCTAGTGTACATTATTTGGCCTATCTTTTTCTATGTTTCGACAGGAAAGCATCCCGAATGTTTTGGTTCAGCAACATGATCATTTAAAGGAGACCTATTGTGATTTCCCCTATATTTAGGATGAAACTATTGCACATACTGATCCATAATTCACATTTTGTTATTTGTAAAACATAACAAATAGAAGCTGGTCTATTGACTTCCTGTTAAAAACAACAGAACTGATAGATCATTGTAAAATTTAACTTAATAAGCCACAGATTTACTATGTTTTGTTGTTGAAAATGTCTGCATGAATTTTGAGCCCTACAAGTTTTAGTCAGAATCTGAATTTTTGAGTAATTGGAAGTAAATACAGACAAGAGAGCAGGAATAGGTGGTAGCTGAAAACAGGGATTTTCTGAGCACTGGAGCATCAGCTGCAGAACAATACAAGACAACCCAAACGTGCAGGAATCAATCCAAACACAATGAGAGAACACTGCTGTAACATAATTAAAAACTCATAAAAGTAGATTTTGATAATAAATCTTCTTTAACCTAAATAACAGCTGCAACTCTAGTTACTAAAAATACAAGAATTAGCTGCACACTTTAGATTTATTAACTCCAATCTTAAAACATGTAAAAAAAAGTGCAAGCAAGATAGTTCTCATGACCTGTTGGAACTTTACAACTTGACAAATCATTGTAACAGAGTTGCACTCACAGAAATGACCTGCTGCTTGTATAACACCTCCCTGAAGTCACTCAGTCTCCAGTGTGCAGAAGGCTTAAGTAACTTTCAATATTATATGCTGCTATTTTTTATGGCACCTCATGTTTTTAATAATTTTGTTCTTTTAAATCTAATCTGCTTTAGTGTTGTTGTGTCAGTGGCCTAAAGTAGTTCATTATTAGTGTTAATTGTGATGCTTTCTGTAGCAATATATTGCACTTCAACAAGCCTATATACTGTACATGCTTATTTTACAGACAAACATGAGGAGCATGGAGAAGGAGCTGCACTGTCCTGTGTGTGACGGGATCGTGAAGCAGCCCATCTTCTGCCCTGCCAGCACAGCGTGTGTCTCCTCTGTGCCGCGGAGGTCTTAGTTCAGAGAGGATACCCTCCTCCGGACCTGCCTCCTGAACCTCTGTCTCCCGCCTCTACGCCGAACACCCGCTCCCCACGACAGGCGCGCAGACCTCCACCCAGGACACCCGATCGCCTGGAGCACATCCTTAGAACAGGTAGAATAATGTGTCATCAGCTTGAAGCACTATGTAGTTTTATGATGTGTGTGGCATAGAATCAAATGTTGTAGTTACTTTAAAATATTTGATAGCATTTACTGATTTCAATTCAGCTCTGATTGACTAAAGAAACGTTTGATCAACTAAACGTATGCTTTGTTCATAGATTATTCAAATAAAAAGTTGTTTAATTTAGAGCTGGCATAAACTTTAAATAAAAATTACTAGGATTCTATTGAATGTAAACTACATCTTCACAGTGTTCAGTCAATTGTAAAACTCAGTCTTTTCATTACACAACTTATCCTTTATCTGTGATCTGTATATTTTTACTGTCTTAAAAAAGACAGTAAAACAACCACAAATAAATCAATACAAAATCTAAATACATCTTTAAAAAAATATATTTTGTAATGCCTTTTACATAAAAAATATATATATATATATATATTTTCATAACTTTTTGAAGGTTCATGAAGCGTTCATTACTCTTTGTTCTCCATTAATTGAAAATGTGATTAAAGACTCTATTGACCAATTAATCTACGAAACATCTTAAAGACTACCGGTTCAATCTAGTCACCATAGTGAAAATAAAACGATGTACAAAATTTCAAAGTGATGTTGAAATCTGACAAACAAAATTGAACATTAAAGATATTCCTAATTAATATAATTTGTTTTAAATGAAATGTACTGAAGACATTACTAATTGAAAACAACACCAGATGGTCACAAGAGTATTCATTTTAAATTCCTAATTTGAGATGAAGTAAGGCTTCAAAACATTCCAATGCAACCAGAAAAAACAGATGTAAAAAAAAAAATTATATATATAATATATATATATATATATTTTATATAATAGCTGCATTGCATTTGTTTATAGCCAAAAATATGACGGGGTACAAAAATTATTTTAAAATGCCACAATGCCTATTAATAATCATTCAAATCATGTTTTTCTTTTTTTTGCGGTAGTCTTAAAAGTGACTTGCTATGACTTGATGCTAATGCCACAACTTGGCTTGACCCTGATCACCTGCTGACTTGGACTTACTTATGACTTGTATGTTCTGACTTGAGACTCACTTGTGACTTGCACATAAGTGACTTTCTCCCTCCTCTGGTTTATCGGCATAAGAGCTTTTGATGACAACCCTTCTTTGAGTCCCACAAGAGTTCAGCCACGACTCATGCATACATCTCATGACTTATTAAAGCAAAAACAAGAAAACAGTACGACTAGCGTTGTAAGTAAAAGCTGGTCCTATGCATGAGTGCTCTTTGCCATGCTGCAGCTCAAGTTTGGGTGTATATTAAGACACATGTACTCTTTCCTCTTCTCCTTCTCTCCTTCATCTTTATGTGTGTCTCGGTCCAGTGTGTGGGACGTATCCAGGGCGTCGGCGGAAGGACACTGCGCCCCCCATGCTGTTCCCCTGCCCTTCCTGTCGGCAGGACGTCGAGCTGGGAGAGAGAGGACTGACCGAGTGTCTGCGAAATCTCACTTTAGAGCGAATTGTGCAAAGGTAAAACATTAACAGTTTTGAGTAATACTGGGGAAAATTATAATGTTGGAATAAACTGTGTGTATATGAAAAACTAAATGAAAAAGAATAGTTTCATTAGTGACAAACAAGAAGTGAGGAAGGAAAGCGAATTGAAAGCTTGACAATATGTTCTTGCTGGAGAGAAAGAAACGGATTTGTGGGATGGTGACTCATTGTGAACCATTGTCAGAGAGAGAGAGAAAGAGAGAGAGGGGGGGGGCATAATTACAGAGAGAGGGGATATACAGAAAGAGAGAGAAAGCAAGAGAGGGAGAGAAAGAGACAGAAAAAGAAAGACGCAAAGATATCAAACTAAGAGAAGCAAACTAAGAGACAGAGTGAAAGGCAAGGAGAGAGAAAAAAGAGAATGAAAGTGAGACCGAAAAAGAGAGAGAGGAGAGAAAAAGATAAAGAGGGGGAGAGAGAGGGAAAGAGAAAGAAAAAGAAAGAAAAGGCCGAGAAAAAAAGAAGGAGAGAGAGAAAGAGAGAGAGAGACAGAAAGAGAAAGCAGGAAAAGGAAGAGAAATACAAAAGGGAGACACAGAGCAAACGAGACAGATAAAAAGAGAGAGAGAAACAGAGAGAAAAGAAAGAAGAAAAAACAGAATGAAAGAGAGATGGAGAAAGAGATAGTTAAGGAGAGAGAGAGAGAGAAAGAGTAAGCAAAGAGAGAGAAAGAGAAACAGGGAGAATGTAAAGAGAAAGAAAAAAGAAAAAGGAGAGAGAGAGACAGAGAGAGAGAAAAGGAGACAGAGAAAGCTAAAGAGACACATACAGAGATAGATAGAAAGACAGAGAGGGAGTGAGAGAGAGACAGAAAGAGTGAGAGGGAGGGAGAGAGCAAGACACAGAGAGAAAATAGTCTTTCCCTGTATAAAACAGTCTTAAAAGTCCTGTGTCCCCGTTGACAGTCAAACAGATCCGTCCTCAGAAATAGTGAGCATGTTCTGAGTGTCACTGCTGCAGGTTTGTGGTGCAGCTGTCGCCTTCAGGCAGGACTTTGTGGGACAAATGTGATGTTTTACTGCTCAGGACAGTGTAACGAGACAGCTGCTGGTGGAGTATTCAGGTCATAGCTCTGGAAAGTAAAGCAGGACAAAGTTTGCTGTAGGTGGAGGTCTGTTCTTTATCTCTCTGCTCCTGTGTTGCCTTGTAGGTACAGACACACCATCAGCCTGGGGAGCGTGGCCATCATGTGTGGTTTCTGTAAGCCTCCGCAAACTTTGGAGGCGACAAAGGGCTGTGCTGACTGTAAGGCCAACTTCTGCAATGAATGTTTTAAGCTCTACCACCCCTGGGGTACGCCCCGAGCCCAGCACGAGCACATTTTACCCACCAACAACTTTCGGCCAAAGGTTAGTGAGATTTTGGAGGTTTTTTTAGCAAATTTTTACCTTTTGCATAAGCTGAATTCGTTTTCAGCCACTCCCACGATCCTCGGTTGTATGAGGCCTACAGAGAGCCTTCCCTTATCTTTCACTTAAGAACAAAGCTCAAATAGGAAAACATTGTTCAAACATCAGTCAGGTTCAGAAAAGAGACTTGTCTGATTCTGTGACCAACATCTAAAGCTGTGTTTTTTAACCAATGTGCCGGGGAACACTAGTGTGCCTTGAGATGCTGCCAGGTGTGAAAAATGTGTCAGTTTTCAACATTTAATCTATGAAGTGGGAGTGTTTGGAACCTCTTTTTAAAGCAAAAATGAAAACAAAACATCTCACTATTTAGAAATGTACAGAATAATTCAATAATATGTTCTGACACTGTGGAGATCTCTTTACATTGAGTGGACTGTTTCAAGATAAAGCAATTAAACACATTTAACATGTTTTTGTTTCTAGGTTACTTTATTTCTAAAAGCTTGCATGCAAAAAATGCCATTATTATTATTATTATGAGAAAGATTGCCTCTCCATAGATCTGCCCTGTACCACTTGGCTTTGTTGTGTCACATGCTTCTGTCTATTCAGATAGATATTGTGTTTAATGGAACATTCCAAGCACAGGGACAAAACAGCAAGCAACAAACTTCACCAGAAAGTTACATAGTTTACATTGTCATGGACATTTTTTATTTTAAATAAATTATTTTGTGTTCCAAAATTATTTGGACATATTTTAATAGGCGGTCTGCCATGGAAAAAAAAAATTTGTGCCATGGCTCAAAAAAGGTTGGGAAACCTGATCTAAAGGAAGCCTAGTTTCATTATAGCATCATCGGCATGGTTTGAGAGATGAGATTCTTGTTACAATTGGGCAGGCGTTATGTGTTATCCAAACACAGCAAAACTAATTATTACCCTTTAAAATCGTTAGTCCCCAGAGCTGTTAAACTCTCTGTGAGCAGATGATTTGTCTGTTATTTATCGTCTGATGTTTCTGAATAAAGGTTATGCAGATGACATCACATCATTCTAAATGTCATCAATGAGTGGCAAAAATGAATGCCTTTCGCAAACAGTATAGTCTGCACTGTTGCCTTGATAACAGAAGAACTATTTTATACAATTTCTGCCAAAGAAACGCTCCCAGGAGGAAAAATTAGGGCAAAAAAAGCAGAGAAACAAATTTGATCATTTGTGCATACTATCTACAAATTGCCTCTAGAGGAATAAATAAAGTTGTCTGAATCTGAATTATTCAAACTCATTGTTTTGCTCTAGGTTCTGACCTGCACAGTTCACGAACATGAGAAACTGCAGTGGTACTGTCGTCACTGCCAGAAGCTCCTGTGCCAGTACTGCAACTGCGCCGCCTCCACCACGGACACAAAGTGCTGCCCATAGCAGAGGCCTACCAGGCTCTGAAGGTGAGTTTATCTACATACAGCTCTGCATTTTGACTTAAGACTTAAGCTCTAATCTGTCGGATTGTTTTTCAGGACCGAGTCACCAAACAGGCCAACTTCATTTTATCCAACCAAGATATAATAAAGAATCAGATTGCTCAGATTGAAGCCACAATCAAACAAATGGAGGTAAAATAACTTGATAGTGTTTAAAGGGGATATATTGTGTTTTTTCTAAGTACTTAATATTGAACTATGTATGTAGTTCATCATTTTATTTTTTGTTTGTCGTAAATTACAATATTGATCTAATACAAAAACAAACAACAAATACATTGTCCTCCTGTTTAAAACGTCAGAATTGATAAGCTCCGCCTCTTCATAGTAACATTGACCATAAAAAGCAGCGGATTGACAATCATAGGTTTTTATTTTTGAATCAGTAGAAATCTTAACTTTTGTATTACTCATATCTAAATGCATAGTTGTGGGCAGGGTCAGGGGATTGTTGAAAATTGGACTTCAACCAAAACATAGACATATAAGGAGTAGACACCTCATGAGCGCAAAATCCTTTGAACCCTGAGGAGAAATGCGGCGGCCATCTTGGCGCGGTCACTCGATCTCATCAGCGTAATGTATTTCAATGGCGCTATGAAGGTTCCGCGTGTTTAATCAACCATAACTCTGTGAAAACAAAATAAATTTTCACACAGATTTTTTTGTAGCACACGTCACACATGTAGAAAAAAATCTGTGTAAAAATTGTTTTGTTTTCATAGAATTATGATTAAAACTTGCAGAGCGCCATTCAAATACATAGCACTGAGTAGAGAGGGTGACGCAGCAAGATGGCTGCTGCATTTCTCGCGCTCAGGCAGCCAATGCGGTGTCTGCTCCTTATACGTCTATGAATCAAAATAGAACTTTGAGAAAACTAAATAGGGATGCACCGAGCCAGCTTTTTCAGTTTCGATGCTGGTTTAGTATCTACCGTTAACTAATACAAACCAATATCAGAAAGGGGATTGAAATATATATATTTTCTTCATTCTCAAAACTCAGCTAACACATTAGAATATTTGACAAATAATGTTATGTAACATTTCAAACGTTATGAGATGTTCTGTATTTAATTGTGATTATTCAAAATATTTAGATTCATAGTAAAGCATGTATGGTTCAAAATAGTCAGACAGCCACTTTACAACAATAAAAATTTTAATTTGCTGTTGTTACATTCAAATCTTACAATGAAGAGGCAGGGCTTATCAGTTCTGCAGTTTTGAACAGAAAGTGAATGAGCCTCTTTCCAAGCTGTTTACATAAGATTAGTGCTTTAAAAAAACAACATGTAAATTACGGATGTATTTATATTACAGTTTATTCCCCAAAACATAGGAAAAATGCAAAAGTTCCCCTTTAAAAGCTCTTGAAAATAGATTTTCACAAGTACTCGTTAATATGGTATATTTGTGTGATGAAGATTCTAATATTAACTGTGCACACTGATGATTAGAGTGAGAAAACAGGGCTATGACTGTGACCTGTGAACGTAAACCTTATTATGATGCTGTTGTGTGCAGGCCAACAGTGCCGTGGCGATGCAGTATCTGGTGCAGAGCGTTCGGGAGCTCGGGGGGCAGTGTGTGAGCGTCAGGCGTCTCTGGCCCAGGCGCTGGAGGGGACGCGCAGCCGCAGAGAGGAGGCGCTGTCCGGGCAGGTGTCAGAGCGACGTGGCCTGCAGGAGAGCGGAGGTCTAGTCACGTTCGCCCAAGAGCTGCTCCGAGAAACAGACCCACCGTGTTTTGTGCAGGCAGCCAGAGTCACACACAACAGGCAAGTGTGGCTCAAGTAGACTTAAAAAATGTTAGGAGCTATATACACTGAATTTGTCATGAAAATACAAAAAAAAATGTTTTAAACATAATTGAAAAGCTGGTGTAATCCTGCATTTGTTTGGAGTCATCCTTCATAAAAATAGGCTTCTTGTTTAGCAAAAAATAACCAACAAAATTGCTTTGCGACTCGGCAGAGAGGTGCACAAATCCAGCTTTTTACATTTCCAATAATTTGCCTTTAAGTATCCTCCGACACCCAATCTGACCAGTACCTGAAAATAGCCAGGAGATGAAGGATATTTTAACTGTGACACAGCAAATAATGTACCCATCAAAAGGTCTTTAAACCATTTGATGGGTATCTTATTTAAGCAGAGTAAGATTATGATTTTTTTTCCAGACTGTAGCTGCTTCATTCCATTTTAGTTGTGTTTTGAGAGAGATTTTTTTTTTTACTGGAAGTACCATAAAAGCCAACACTTTTTGATACTACCTAACCCACAACTTGGCCTACTCCCTGTTTAAAATCTGCACCTCATTAAAAAGATTGGTTTGCATCTTTAAAGTAATATATGTAAGGTTTTGATTTCAAATTTCATAAACATGACCTATACATGTCTACAAATACAAGTTAAAAACTAATAAATGTAATTTATTTTTTTTTTTACTGAAAGTCACTGTGAATCTGATTTATTCTTATTTAAAAAGCAATGGACATGATGTTTTTTTGATGTTTACATTAACGCCTCGAGCCACTGCACCCCTTGACCATCTTGAACACGACTATTGTGTTTTGGTTCCAAAAGGATATCCAATCAGAAAGCAGAATGAGCCTCACATAACTCTCTCATTTGGGTTGCAGTTTGGTTTCTTAGAGCCTGAACCTGATTTTGAACCATGAAGTCAGAACATGTTTGAGTTTGAACTGTGATAGGCTCATGCACTTGTTTCCACACAGTTCTACCAGTCTCTACTCATTTAGGTCTAAATGTCATTCCTAATAGTAAATCAATGCATGTTTGGGTCTTTTCTTTGGCAATCCTTCTGTGATTGTAATACCTTTTTAAACCATAGTTGTGCATGCTACACAATTCTTTAAAGATAGAACGGGATTACAATTTCAATCAGTGCAGCCTTCCTCGCTCTTCTCACGAGTAGAATAAAGGTTCATCTTAATTTTCTAGTGAAATATTGAATGTTATTGTGCTTATCTTTGATTTGGATATACTGTATTTTTAACGTTCTTTTCCTTGTAGACTGGTGAAAGCCATAGAGAACCTGCAGAGTTTCACGCTCTCAGCCGATCCATCGTTCAAACATTTCCACCTCGATGCCTCACGAGAGGTCAAGCTCATCAGCAGTTTGAACTTCATACAGGGTTTGTGCTTTTAAAGTTGATATTTAGTATTTAAAGGGACTACATGCACTTACAGAGCTCCTGCACCCACATGACTAAATTTGCAAAGGCTGTCATTTCGGTAGTGATGCTACCACTGAATTCAATGAGAGAAAGCTTGACATTTAGCTGTGGTTTATCTTATGACATTAAATTCATAATTTGTAAGTTCCAGTGTCCAAAACAATCCTGACCGTCTGCGTTTAATACTGAAGTTGAGTTTGTTATTACATACAGTTAATTAATAAAAATATCAGATGTGTGAGATGTAAAATGAAGGATATTGCACTGGCCTTTGAAAACACCAAATGAATACCAAGCATCTCATGAGGTCTTAAATGACACTTCTTGTCGGTTTGCGGAAAAGAGTTATAGCGCTCTACATGTTTTTCTGTCTGTCTGCAGCTCCACTGGCCCCGGTCATCGACACCCAGAAGACTCTCGCGTACGACCAGCTGTTTGTGTGCTGGCGCCTGCCTCAAGACTCCGCCCCGGCCTGGCATTTCTCTGTGGAATACCAGCGGCGCTCGGGGCCACTGGAGCCACGTGGGGGGGCACCAGGTCTCCAAACGCAGAACTGTCATGGCAACGCGTGGACGAAGTGAGAGGGACGTCAGCTGTGATCGAGCGGCCTCAGATGGACAGTGTTTATGTGCTCAGGGTCAGAGGATGTAACAAGGCCGGATTTGGAGAGTACAGTGAGGAGGTCTACCTGCACACGCCGCCTGCTCCTGGTGAGATGGGCTCATGTTTAGAGCTGTTAAAGGCACCAATCGTCATGTGAAGGTTTATTGTGATGCAAACAGTGTAAATAACGAGGAGGGCAAGGTCTAAAGTTTGGTTTGATTTTTGTAAATCCCTTTTTTAAACAATAAAAACACACATCTCTAATGTCATGGTGGATGACACTTGTTTATTTTACATCCCACAATACAAAAGAAGCCTAAAAAAATATCTCTCAGACAATCTTATTTTACTGCAAAGTGCTAAGAACAACCACGCCCCTCAAGACCCAAAGCTCTATGTCTGTGAGATATTGTTAATATGAATAAGTAGTTTATTTCTATAGCACATTTACACAGACAGATGTCTCTCCAATGTGCTTCACACAGCAACCCCGCTCCCACTTAGTGATGGTAAGCTGCCCTGTGGCAGCTTAGCAGAAGTGATTTGCCTAAACACCTGGCGCCTCAGCCTCAGTGTGTCCAGTGTTATTGGTTGGTGGAGAAACTTGAGAGCCGGAGGAAACCACCCAGACACGGGAGGAACATGTAAACTCCACACAGAAAGGCCCGAGCAGTATCTTTATTATTGTAATATTTTACAATGTTACTATATTGTTGCATGTTTTACTCTGAATCTCAATATTTTGAGTAATTAAACAATACAGACAAGTGGGTGAGGATAGGTGGTAGGTGAAAACAGATCTTTTTTGAGCAGTTGAGCACCATTCAACATTACTCAGAAATGCATGAATCAATCCATTTCGGTTTTAGTATTTTTATTCTTGATGTTTAGTGAAATAATTTGAGTTTTCCCACTGAAAGTGTGTTGAGACAAGCTAAGAACATATTAACTACCATAAACCTGCTTTTGTGTACAGTTTATCTCCATTTTTCTTCACTTTTTGTATTTCTTTAATTTCTGTTAATTTTATGGTTTGTTTTGCATTTCCATTTTGTCTAAATGTTCTTCATCTTTTTCTCAGCTTAAAAATGCAGTCTCATTACAGTGCTATGGGTGAGTCTGTCAGCAATCCTCTTGTTATGTTTAGCATTCATTGAATCTTTTTTTATTTTACAAAGCAAAAAGCTTTACTTGTGTCAGTATGTTGGATCACACTTACACCACTCTTCTAACTTGGCTTGTGTTCAGTCCTTAGTTCTCTCTGGACTCGCGCTGGGGTCTTCACGCTGATCGCTTGGCTCTGGGAAAAGGACTAACGTATGCCCGCAGTGTTCCGGGAATGTCGCTGCTGCAGGCGGCCGATCGAACGCTCACTTCCTGTCTTCTGACCTCTGACCTGCTAGTGGCAGACCTGGCTGTGACTCAGGCAGACACTACTGGGCATGTTCAGTGGAGCCCGGCTCTTACCTTGTGAAGGTAGAACTTCATAATGAAGCTGATCACTGGAGAGTTTTTAACAACTGTTCTGTCACTCACAGGTGGGAGTGGGACAAGAGACTAAACTCCAGGAGTGGTTCCACCTTCCTCCGGACATATCCAGCCCTCGGTAAACTACTTCAACTTCATATTTTGAACCCGCTACCTTTAAGATACTATTTATTTGTACATTTACTTGTGATTTGTGACTTTAATTCCTCAAGAATAATTATGAGAGTAAGTTTAGTGGTGAATGTTGCTATGTTCACCAAGAGTTGGAGTCATCATCAACAAGTGCATCTAAATACAGGAAATCAAACACTGTATGTTAAGAGTTAGAGCAAAAAGCAGATGGTTCAGCGCCGACCTGTCCTTTGCATACTGTTGTGTCTTGTGAATAAATGGCAGAGATGTGGACTTACAAGTTGTGACTTGGACTTGAGCCAGATTTGAGATGACTAACAACTGCAACATGTCCCTCCTCGTTAGATTTTTTTATGTCCAGAAATGTATTTTAAATGGGATAATTTCTAAAAATAAATTATAGAATTGTAGAATCACTAGATGTATTTGGTAATTTGATATAAAGACTTGAAAAAACTTGCAACTTAAAGGCACTGACTTGGACGACTCAGATTTGAGGCCTAAGACTTGGGACTTGCAAAATAGTGTCTTGGTCCCACCTCGGATGAATGGTCTGTGATAAATGGACAAAATTACATCCTCACTTCTGTCAGTCTGAGTTTTGGGAAGCTTTTCACCATCAGTGAATGTCTATTGAATGAAAAAATGTAGTGTATACATATTTGTTGAGTAGTTTCTGCTTCCTCACTTGTCCCTTGTGCTCAAACTCAGCTGTGACCCGGACAGCGGCCATGACAGCGGTGCAGAGGACGCTCAGGACAGTCCATCTTTCTGCTTCCTGACGATGGGAATGGGGAAAATCCTGCTGCCTCAGGGCCACACTCAGAGCCATACCGACAGCCACAGCCAGGGGGCCATGCTCTCTCACAGCAGCAGTGGTCACGGCTCCATGTCCCACCCTCTCACCGCCCCGCTGCCCCCCGCCTGGGCGTCTGCTTGACTGTGACAGAGGTCGGGTGAGCTTCTACGACGCCCACTCTCTGCGGGTGCTCTGGCACGGGCCCCTGGACTGCTCTGTCCCCGTCTGCCCCGCCTTCTGCTTCATCGGGGGCGGGGCTCTCCAGCTGCAGGACCTGATAGCCAATCGGAACATAGAAGAACCGCCGCCGCGAAGA
Source organism: Mugilogobius chulae (assembly GCA_038363315.1). Lineage (NCBI taxonomy): Eukaryota > Metazoa > Chordata > Actinopteri > Gobiiformes > Gobiidae > Mugilogobius > Mugilogobius chulae. The sequence goes on along the minus strand of CM076413.1, from coordinate 14,210,375 downwards.
GTCACCATTCAGACCAGAGCAACCAAACTCATAAAGTAGGCAAACAAGGGCACATCACTTAATACTGACATGTACAAGCTGTGTTCAGAGAGAAATGAGAAATGGTTAGAAAGTGATGTACTTCTTTTATTCAGTAATGTAATCTCGTTATCATTTATCTATGACTAATGTTTATACCACTGTTTGCACATTTCCAATTAAGCAATTACCAAAATTCTAAATATTTGTGTGGGGTAATGCTCAAAACCTGTGTGCATTTGTATGTCATTAGATCTTTGGCTGAAAAAATCGAGTTATAATAGGACATTATTACTCAGTTTGTGTATTTTGTTTCTCAGAAGAAGAGCTGAAAACACAGTTCATGTAGGTCAATATCCAGACGATATATAAATGATATATCGTCTGTCCCTCTTTGAATTTCAGTTAGTGTGGTTGACAGATTAATTAGCCAATCACAGACATGCACCGCCTCCCGTATGAAAGCCAACATGACTGCTTACAACAAATAAATATCATGTGGAACTGGAAAACATTGTGGATTTTGAATCAGTTAGTGAAGCAAAAAATGATTTTAATGTGAGGTGAGTGAAGTTAGATTTTGGACTAAATGATCCCATATCCCGTCACAAGAAAGAAGAAGCTATTTGATTGAATAAGTTGAAGACAAAAGCTGTAGAGCGAGTTGTTTAGTAGTTACCTGGGATCCATCTTCAATACTTACTGAAGAGTGGGTCTGCAAGTATCAACTCCACAACACAATGTGCAATCAAACTAGTTTATTTGTGAGACACACACAAAACATTTATCGCCTGTCATTCTGAACAAAATCTAACTTTACTCACCTCAAATAAAAATATATGTATATATTTTGCTTCACTCATTGCTTCTGCAGATATCAACATTGTTTTTTAATCTCTCATAATATTCTTTTCATAGATATATTTCATACATAGACGATGCGTGTTCCTGATTGGCTAATGCATCTATCAATCACGTCCGCTGAAACTAGGAAGATAAATAGGATGGCCAGATTTTCCAGGCGAGCTTAGTTATAATATTTCCAAATAGGGAGCACAGGTAGTACGTCAGAAAATTACTCACAAAATCAAAGTTTTATTAAAAAATGCTACTCAAGTAAATAAAAATTAGTCCTCCTTTTTTTCTCTACAAAGAAAAAAATTAAGGAGGAACTTATCTTCACAATATTCACTTATACAAATTATTCTCATTTCTTTTTCGACACAGTTGTGCAGTTTTAGATGTGACAAAATAAGTTCTGAAATGCCTTGAATTCACTAAACTCTGCATTTAGCTGGTACTTTCACAGTGATGCTTCTGTACTTGAAACTCGCACTAAAGCAAAACAAGTTGGCTTTTTTCCAACCAGATTGTACTTTAGTTATTTAGATAGACTTAAAACAATGTTGCTTTAATGAATGTTACTACAGCCTTGCTTTTCATGTCCGTGAGGCGCAATCTATGCTCGCCATATCAAACTTAAAATATAACAAATTGTGAAAATGGCAATAGTGTGTGAAGACGGTGTAGTCCCTCATTCATCCAGGAGTGATCCATAGTAGAAGTCTTCAAAGTAGTCATCTGGACAGTGTTTCCGAAGATCAAGACGTTTCGACTCTCATCCGAAAGTCATTTTCAATCTGATGGAAGTAGACTGAGACTGGCTGTATTTATATACTAAGATAAGCCCTCCCCTAGGAGGGCTAAACCCACCCAAACTTGTTCCTGAAACCTGTTCCTAAACTGGTTTGGTAAGCCCTAGCTTCCTATCCATTGTTCCCTGTTTCTATTGTTCTATTGTTCTCTGCTTCCTCTCCATTGTTCTCTGCTTCCTCTTCATTGTTCTCTGCTTCCTCTTCATTGTTCTCTGCTTCCTTTCCTTTGTTCTGACTGGGCCTGCCTAAACTGTTTCAAGCTCCCCTAACTAATTCACTGGTAAATTGCCCTGGCTACCTGTGAACAAGATACAGTAGCATACTGGGTGATCTTGTTGTAGACATAAGTCCTGGAGACTGTGCTCTATCTACATTTCTTTCCTTTAGACCAAGGGGTAAGAATGCTACTATACACACCAGGTAGTTGTATCTTAAGCCTCCATTCCTGTTTAGTGATGGGTTTCTTTTTTCACAAAGATGGCTTCTTTTACACCTCTTTCAAACCATCCCTTCTCCCTGCTAAGAATTTTAACCTCACTGTCCTCAAATTTATGCTTGGTGGCTTTAAGATGCAGATGTACCATCTGCATCTTAAAGCCACAGATGTAGATGTACAGCTGTACATCTGCATCTTAAAGCCACCAAGCATAAATTTGAGGACAGTGAGGTTAAAATTCTTAGCAGGGAGAAGGGATGGTTTGAAAGAGGTGTAAAAGAAGCCATCTTTGTGAAAAAAAAAAAAAAAAAAAAAAAAAAGAAAACCCATCACTAAACAGGAATGGAGGCTTAAGATACAACCTACCTGGTGTGTATAGTAGCATTCTTACCCCTTGGTCTAAAGGGAAAGAAATGTAGATAGAGCACAGTCTCCAGGACTTATGTCTACAACAAGATCACCCAGTATGCTACTGTATCTTGTTCACAGTAGCCAGGGCAATTTACCAGTGAATTAGTTAGGGGAGCTTGAAACGTTTAGGCAGGCCCAGTCAGAACAAAAGGAAAGGAAGCAGAGAACAATGAAGAGGAAGCAGAGAACAATGAAGAGGAAGCAGAGAACATGGAGAGGAAGCAGAGAACAATAGAACATAGAAACAGGGAACAATGGATAGGAAGCTAGGCCTTACCAAACCAGTTTTAGGAACAGGTTTCAGGAACAAGTTTGGGTGGGTTTAGCCCCTCCTAGGGGAGGGCTTATCTTAGTATATAAATACAGCCAGTCTCAGTCTACTTCCATCAGATTGAAAATGACTTTCGGATGAGAGTCGAAACGTCTTGATCTTCGGAAACACTGTCCAGATGACTACTTTGAAGACTTCTACAATAGTGTGTGAAAACTATAATCCTGTATTTTCAGTAATTAGATGGCTGTCTAATTATAACTTCAAACATATTAACTTTACTTTAGGGTTGCAAAGGTTTGGCTAATTACCTGAGTACAAATTCCGTGTGTGGCATTTGTGAATGTCTTATTATGATCAAGATTAAATTCAGATTGCACATTTTAAACACTTTCAGGAGCATCAACATTTGAGTGAAAATAAGAACAGATAAATTACTACAATATGTTAAGTTACATGGTTTTGAGAGGCTGGATATTTTGTTACATCCGCAAGTTATAATAGATTTTTGTTCATACCAGTCATTTAAGTTATGATTTCAACTTTGTTTGCTTAAAGGAGACATTCTGGTAACTCCAGTTTAAGGAGCTTTTGAAGGAGACCTATTGTGCTTTTTCCCATGTATTTATTATATTTATAAACTATAGCATTCATATGTTCGTGATTTACTTTTTTTCAATAGTAAAACACAAAATGTGATCTAATATGACTTAGAAATAGCAACAGGTCCATTCACTTCCTGTTCAAAACTGCAGAACTGAAAAGCGATTACTACAATGTAAAAGGATGCCTTAGTTCAATGGTTCTCAAACTTTTCACACAAATATAATATTCGGCTCTCCAAGTACAAAAGACTATATTAGGTCTAAATAAAATGGTCTAATTGAAATCAAATACATATTGTACATGTTGCACATACAATATGCACAATATGTATCTTGATACATGTATCTACTGAACAATAACTTATGACAAAATGTGTTTGAAATTATTTCACATGACTGCCAAAGTGGTATGTTTATTATACTGGGTAAGCAAATCTATTGAAATTGTGTGTTAGACTGAATATTTATGTTCAAAATTCATAAGAAAATTGACCAGACACATGGGGTGTTTCCACTAGCCCTGTTAGTGTCTACTCGGCTCTACTTGGCTCTCTTTCCACTAGACCTTTTACTCCAGAACCCAGTACTTTTTTCGTACCTGCTTGGCTTTGGTTCTAACCAGACCGAGCAGAAAACAGTACTTTGTATTATTTCGACCATAAATAAATAATTATACCCCCTTTGATCTATGAATTATCTGACCTTGTTTAGCACTGCAACAGGCCCCACTCTCTCTGTATTTAATAACTCACTAGGCAAGACCTGCTGAGGGTTGTGGGGGAAAGAGTTTGTCAATGTGGCATTATGTCAGAAAAGTACACAGAAAGTTACAGAAAGATGCTAAAACACACCAGGCTCCCGTTAGTATTGTTAGATATAATTACATATTTGGACTGTTGGATCACTTTATTCATCTAAATGTCTTCGTGTCTATATTTGACACAATATATTTCCTTAAGTTCACAATTGCTGTTGTAGTTGTTGAGCAGTGAATGAAACTGTTGAACATTAAACTGTTGTTCTGATCCACTTTCCATGTTAAGTTTCCTCCACGAAAGTTTGTTAGCGGGTGTGACCTCTGATGCCGACTGTTTCTTTGCCAATAAATCTGTCCTTGAGTACAGCCCAATTGTACACACACCACTATTTGAGAAACACTGAATAGCAGAAAAAGCATCATATGTCTCCTTTGACTGGCAGCCCTACTTTACGTGTACATTTCGAATCACATGAAGAAAAAAACTATGCAGTGTCTGATTGACCACCTTTAAAACCTTCATTCTTGTTTCAAATGCTGAATGAGATGATAATTAGTAATGAGTACATGCGTTCCCTGTTAATGACTGTACATGCTTTGTAATGTAACTTTTATATGTATATTTTGCATTGGTTTGTACGTGGCATCGGCCTGGCTTACGTCTACAACTGAATCTGACAGAAAGTGAAAGTCCTTTGATTGTAGGTGCATCAGACTTTTGTACCTCCGCGCCCTGTTCTGCTTCGTTTTACATTTCAAAGGGAAAACGTGAGGATCCCTGCCGCGGAAACACGCTCACTATTTCCCCAAGCGCAAACCGAAATCTGAAAAAAAAAAAAGACAATTCTGTGCACAAGACCTGTCGACCCAAACGTCAGTACATATTTGTGGGCAAGATGTCGGAAAAGATGGAATTCGTGTGTCAAATCTGACTTTTTCTTTCTGCATTTTTAGGGAATTTTATGCATTCATGACACATTTTTCTTCATTGCTGCAACTGAAGGTGAATAATTAGGTATAACAATGGTTTGAAATATTTTCCGATTGTTTACACTTTTTTAGGAGTTGAAGTAATATACACGTTTCTCTTGTATATGTTGTAATTTGGGCTGCGACTACTTTGGTAATCAATTCGTTTGGAGATTTTTCTTTCAATTCATCAATTTAGAACGCCAAAGTCACATAAGATTTTTGCATAATTTGATTTGTGGTATCGTCCCTTAAGAAAGTTCTGGAGACAAATTTACAGGCCAACGAATGTTTACGTCAGAAACACTAAAATTAATGCTGTAAAATCTGAGTTTTTTTTCTCAGCTCATTTTAAAACCTATTCACCTTATTTTGCCCCGCCCACTTTTCCTGAACCCACCACCACTTCCTGTTAAAAATTTATACATTAAACAATTCATAGAGCTTTATAAAACAGGAAAATTAGTTTAGAATGAGAGATATTTGTTTGATAATTAAACACATAGAAAAACATGAGCATCTTAAATGAGAAAACGACTGTTTGCCTAGAAACAGCAGTATTATACATGTTTTAAGTATATTTTGATTGGTTTGAACCTGATTGTCAAGAGAACAAAAATAAATAATCTCATTTTACTTGAAGAAAAAACAAACAAAACACAAATTGAAATTATCATAGAAATCTTGTGTTCTTGAGGAAACTTGTTCTTCTTTATTTAGGACAGTCAAACCTGCTCAAATCATGATAAACACTTTGCCATTCAGTCAATTTTAAACTTATTAGAATATTGTCGTTTTTTCAGTGAAGCTAATTTGAACACAGATTTGAGCTCATTTATGTTGAACTGACAGAATATCATCTAAATATTATCATCGAGATTTGCCAAAAAATATTCATTTTTGTCAATAGTCGCAGCCCACCGCAGAAGTCAGATTTACTAACAAAAGTTGCATTGGGAATAAACTTTTTGGTGGAAAAGACAATGCTTCCAAAACAACGACTCTGATCCTAAACATAGCTGAAGAATTGCAACTAAACTCAGCTAAACGTTAACAATTTCCCGTGATAAGACTGTCAACCAAAAACGCAACAATCATCTGGACACTACTACAGCGAGCCGTCTACTGAACTGATCAAGATAAATGCCATACTGTGGAATGTTTCAGGCAATAACAAGTGCATAGCGGTGACAAAAGGATCTGCTGCTATAAAAGTTACCTAGTGCACGTTTTACATCTGCTACATTTGAATGAGATTGTAGTTTCCAAAAAGAACTGGCGATGACTGTAATTTGAAATGTATTTTTTGTAAAGAGATGTTTGAGGTGTCGTGACAGGAAACTGATGCTTGTGAGATTGTTTTCTTGTGTTACAGCTCAGCACATTAGACTGTAGCAACTTGAATCTTCAGCACATTACGGAAAAACAATAAAATATTAAACTATAATGCTTCTGTTTTTTTCTTAAGCGAGGGAATTGATTTGTATTTGGCACGTCACAGGTGTCGGGAGAAGATCTCATACAAACTAGGAAGCTCAACTTTTGAATTACCCTTTCCCTAAAATACTTTGAAATGTAAACTTTTTCTAATTTGTGCATTTATTTACGCTTGTGTTCAACCAAACTATTTTGAAAAAATGAAAAAAAAAACAACAACAAATAATTTTAATAGTAATAACTTTGCTAGCACAACAATGTAATCAGACCCCAAAACGGTTAAATTGTGCATAAATCCAGCCCAGTGCAGTGTTTTTACATTGCTTTCAATTTGAATTATGCTACTTATCTCCTCGCAAAATGACTGCCGCAACTGCCACGGCAACAGCCCCCACCCTCTCAATCATTCAAGTGAGTAGAGTTGCCAAAAGTCAAATAAGAGAGTCATGTTATATCAAAATAATAATACTTGTAACTTGTAAGTATTTTATGCAAAACACAGTGACAGTTGGACATTTTTCAGTAAAGCGTAGTGAAAATGATTTTATTTAAGATTTCACTGAAGATTGTCTCTTATTTTCACCTAATTTGGCCTTTTGATGAAGTTTATAATGCATATGTAGGGTAATTCCACAACTACCTAGCAACCGCATTGTAAAGATGGACCAAAGACAATTTCACTACTAATATTTTGAAACCAGTGAAATATTCTACATAACTCAAGCAAGTAAATCTTATCCAGTTAAAACAGCTCAAATCTGTAATAAAATTCTGATTCCAAGTAATTTTAAGCAGGTCTAGATATATAGTTTTTGCAGTGTTCAATTTGCAATTTAACAACTGTAAAACTGATAAATTTTCACCACTGGGATTAGTTAACTAAAGTAAGTAAAATGAGAAAAATGGAATACTTTGGGTAACCAAAGAGTGTGGATGTTGTGATGCACTTTGATAATTAAAATGTCCTTTTTTTTTTTGTTAGTGTAACAAACCAAAAACAATTTTGAACAGTCTTATATGGTCCAGTTTTAGATACAGACTGATGTCTTTTGTTGTCTCACACAGATACTGTTGGAATACTTGCATAACTGTTGCTCATTGATTGAATTTTATTTTTCGATTTCAATTCTTTTCCTCATTTATTCTTCAAACCCTTGAAAACTCAGCACAATAATCCATAAATACATATTTTTGTGTGTTTGAATGTCATATTTCTAGAATCTTGAATCATGTATTGTGTAAATTGTGAACAAAGAGTTGTGTGTTAAACTTAAAATAGTTGTGTAAAAGCAGAGGGACACTTGAAGACTGGAGCAGACAGTGGGAGAGCCTGATGGACTGGTGCATTGTTATACTCAGACAGAGTCACACTCAGAGGGTTAAATATAGATGTTTCATAACTGTGGAACAAATCACTGCTCAAAATCACAACAAGTGAGGAACTGTTTTAAGCAACCAAGAGGAAAGAAAGAAGAACATTTACATAACAGCAATTATAAACTAATAAATGGCTAACGAATCAAAAAATACATGTTCACAGCTTGACACAATGTTTTTGAGTTGATTACAGCCAGTTAAGTCAAACTAATGTCTGTAACAAGGTAATTGTTATTCATTCAGATGTAAGTTAGTGCAGACATGTGTAACACAATGCACACATCAAAACAAACAAACAAACAACAAACAAACAAACAAAACAAATAATCATAATAACTGAAGAGTTCATTTGAAAAACAGATCAGTGGTGTTTTAAAAAGTCTATGATGGATTATAATTTTGTATTGCAGTGTTTTCAGAAGCCAAACGTGATCTGGCATGCCCGTTTACCAAAGCCTGATCCCATCAGATCTTAGAAGCTAAGCAGGTTGAACCTAAGCAGTACCTGGATGGGAGATCGACAAACAGAGAAGAAACCATTGTTTAAAGCAAGACACTTCATCCACAATGCCTGGATCTAGTGTGAGTGTGTATGGTTGGGTGTAATTGTAGAAGCTGATGGCACAATCTGGCAGCCTCGGTTCTGTCGGTCTGCCCCAGGGCAGCTGTGACTACTGGCTACAGTAGTAGCTTTCCACTATTGAGTATGAAACAAATGAATAATGCATACTGTGAAGTGTCTTTAGGTGACTTGAAAAGCACAGTTTTTCAAAATGAAGAGTGTTTTTGCAATTGAATATTTTGTGTGTGTTGCTGACTCTCAAGCTTCCTGCAAAACTGGGTCAAACAAACAAACAAACAAGCAAGCAAACAAACAAACAAACAAACAAACAAACAAAACAAACAACAACAACAGACAGACAGAAAGACAGACGGACAAAATAAATCACAACCTCAATAAAAACAATTTTGGTGTTACACAAATTTAAATCAACATCCAAGCGGTAACCCCGGCTTGAAGGATTCACTACATTGTCACTAACACAAACGTGTTTCAAAATGCTGGCCTAAATGAGCTCCCGTATGTGGTTGTATAATTTAAAAAAGAACTATCAGATGATAATTCAGTCTTTACCTTTACTGGATTCAAGTTCAAGACAAAAATCCTTTCGACTCGATTTATGTCTTTAATTATTGCATTCACACTGATGATTAAAACAGAAAAAACAAGTCTATAGTATTAATGTAATTCACAGTTCTCCTCTCTTTGCTGCAGTACCGCAGTGTTACCCACAGGAGGCAGTCTTGTCTATGCCTTTTACAGTGGACTTCTTTTTGAGGAGGTTTGTGAGTAACAGGTGCAGCAGGTCCTGTGTCAACACGAGCTTATCGCTGCAGATCTGCGCTGACATGTCGCTGATAACAGAGCCTGTGCAGACTTTATAACACTTTACTTCTGTTGCTTTTGTCATTTTGTGAAGCGAAACACGAGCATCGTCAGTTTGTAAGACTAGAGCTTTTTTTTTTTTTTTTTTTTTAAACTTCTTCTAGATTACTTTTAATAAATTCTACTCATGATTTGATACAATCTCTTTTCATTATCTAAACTTAGGTACATTCTATTTTTTTTTTAATCAGTTACATTTTCTGAAAACATTTAAAAAGACTTGATTTTTACTTGATTTATGTAATGTTATTTGTTCTTTTTCTTTACCTTTCCCAGTAATTGCCGTTTGACACACTGCATTTTACCCATGAACAGAGTTAAGGTATTTTGAGTTGACAGTGTTCTTGTTCTTACATAATTTCCAGTCACAGGTCAAAGGTGACTGAATGTAAGGTATTTTACACACATCCACTGATCCTGACGCCGAAGTGTGAAATGCACCTAAGTGAAGAATTCCTAAATCCTCATAATTCTTTTAGAAAAGTTAATCCTCTGTTGTTGTAGTCTGACCTTCTCCAGGCTCACAATAAAAGTTGTTTGCATTGGTTGCAATGTGATATTTTAGTTTTGTCTTGTTATTTCTTTTAGTCAACAAGCTGTCTGTGTAACGAGCACTGTGATTGGTCAGACACACAGATATCTGCATCGGAAAGCTGCAAATGTGTCTAATTGTCCAAGAAATTGTTTCAAATGACTCTAAACAAGAGACAATGCTGTTTAACCCTTTCTCCACAGAGTAATTCCAGGCTCCTCGTCTCTGAGCTTCAGTACACTCAACTCTATAATTAGACAGATGTGTATCAGTTTGGATTCTCCAGGCTAAAGTTTCAACCGTCTATAAGTGCTTTTCAAATTAAACTTAACAATATTATGTAGTTTTACTTAAAATGCATGTACAATTTCTGCCTTAACATTTTGTGTCAGTTTAAACTTGTGTGTGAGTTGTTGTTATTCTCTCCCTCTCCCTTTTATTCTCCCTCTTTTGCACTATCTTTCTCTCTTACTCTCCTCTCTCTTCCTCTCTCTACTTTTTCTCCTTTCTCACTTTCCATCTCACTCCTCTCTCTCTTTCCCTGTCTCTTTCTTTCTCTCTCTCTCTCATCCCACCTCTCCTCTCTTGTTCTCTCTCCATCTCTTACTCTCCCTCTTTCTCTTCTCTCTCTTTACTTCTCCCTCTCTCCTTTCTCTCTCAATTCACTCTTTCACTTCTCTCTCTCTTCATTTCTCCTCTCAATCTACCTCCCTATCTTTCTCTCTCCTCTCTTTCCCTCTCTCCTCTCTGTTTTCTCTCTCGCTTTCTCTCTCCCTCTCTCCTTTCTTTTATGTTCACTTTTTCACCCCCCCCCTCTCTCTCTCTTTGTTCTAATTAAAAAGTCTAAGTTGAGAATTTCTGACTCACATTGCCAACTTAAATCAACACAAGTTCATCAAACTTATTGGCCTTTTGACTTTTACAGTGTTTTTTACCGTGCCTAACACTAGACCGGTTTCAAAATTGATAAAACCGATTAGTGCATTACTTGCTATATTGGAAAATACAAAAAGCATTGCACTGACTATTCACTTTATCTCGAATTTATCTACGTTATTTTGAAATACAGAGACCTGAGTAAGTTCTTCTCTTCTGTCGTCTATTGTGACTTTCTGATCCTGTTTGGTGGTATTTTCCTGCACAGCCCTGTTTATTCACAGTTGGCACAGGAGGTATTTATAGGTGAACAAGTGTCTTTCTATTCCCAGTTTTACCAGCTCGGTTCTTTGTTTTATAATCATCATCACCCAAAGGACCGACTGCTGCATGTGTCACGAGAAGAATGCAACGATTCAGCTCGTTTCACTGCAGCTTTACTCACGTTTTGTACTCACCAGAAATAGTTCAAAATAGGCAGAGTGTTTGGCGGGCTTATGCAAAATTCAGCTTCAGGGGCCCATATGAACTGTAATCAAACTGTCAAATCATTTTTGTCTTATTTGTTAATGATTTATATACATATATTCCAAAAAATAATTGTATCATTGCGCTGGACTTAATGGACAGAAATGCAAAAAAAAAATTAACTTTTTTGGAATAAAATGTTTTGTGACTTTTGAAAGAATTCAATAGAAATGTGCACAAATCCATCGTATTTCGCTGTAATTTTCACGATTAAATCTGCAGACAGATAAGTTCAGCAGCTATTTGTGTGCGTAGTTCAACCAATACTTGTCCTATTGACACTAAATAAGGTTTTTGAGAAGTAGAACATGTACTTGTTCAAGATCCTGTGGACTTCCAGATACAGACAGACAGAATGGTAATGGCGAACCAACCAGACACCGTGGTGGTGGATGTGGCAAAACCAATCAATAGTAATATCAGGAGAAAGGAGCATGAGAAACTAGAGAAATACCAAGGGCTCAGAGAAGAGCTGGAGAAGGCTTGAAAGGTGAATGCAACAGTGGTGCCCGTGGTGATTGGTGCACTGGGGCAGTGACCAACAAACTGGAGGAATCCCTGGAAATACATCAGACATCTCAGTCCAGAAAAGTGCAGTCCTAGGAACAGTAAGGATACTGAGCAGAACCCTCAAGCTCCCTGGCCTCTGGTAGAGAACCTGAGCTTGGAAAGTGGATGAGACCAGCCACAGAGGGTGAGATATAAGATTTGTACGATCTTTGGGGGGAGCCCTGTGGCATTGTCATATGAAATACATTTTCGCACCCTGTCCTGTTTTCAGCAATGTGAAACGCAAAAATGCTATAACATTTAACTAAAATGAAAACCCACATTTTGTTTTACTTCTGGTTTGTTATTGGAACGTTTTGAAGCCTTACTCCATCTTCAGTTAAGGACGTTTCCTATTCATAAATGTCTTCATTACATTTTATTTACTCTATTATTAGAAATAATAATAAAAAATAATAAAGTTTCTGCATTGCCTTGAACTTTGAACATATCAGGCTCCAACATCACATCAAGTCATCAGGCACAAGCCAAATCTAGTCTTTTAGGATCATAAGCCACGCAAGTCACATCATGAAAAGTGTGACTTGAGTTAGTCAAGTCAAGTCTGTCTCCCACCTGCCAGAATGACTGAAACATTTGAGAATGAAGCGAAGCACTTCTTAAGGGATGTTTTTGCTGAAATAACATCATTCTAAAATAGATACGAGCCCACAAAAGTCCATTTCACATACAGTATTATAGTAATAATATTTGTTGGAGGCACTCAGAGTCTGTGCCTCTGTTGTATTGTGAATATCTACTTTCTCTCAAACTTTTGCACTGTCTGCTGTTATCAAACAAGACAGACACTATATTTTGGCGGTAATAAAAGGATGTGTATTTCCCCGGGCAGGCTCACGTCTAGTAAAATGAGAAACGACACATGTGAAGGGTGAAAGCTGTGTTGGTCTGCTCTGACAGTGTTTGAATCCACAGCTCGGCCTCATGACAACATAATGACTGGCTGTCTGCACATCACTTCACGCAATGTTCCCATTATGAACGAGGGCGGGGCCAAAGCCAGAGCCGACCAAAACAATTTAGAGAGAGAACACTGTGAGCAGGACAAGGCTGTAAACTACAAGCACAGATTACACAGAAGATGGGACACAAAATGTACTGCACAAAAGTATGAGAACTGTACTTTTACTGTGTTTTACAGGTTAGAAGGTACAACATGATTATATTTAAGATTTCCCTAATTATTTCCCTTTTATTCACTCAGTTTGGCTGTTGTGAGGAGGTTTATAATTGTCTTTTGTCCAGTCATTATGACATACTGTGTGTAGAGGCAATTCCACAACTGTTACCTAGAAACTTCATTGTAATATTGCGTCCAAGTCGTCCTTGGAGGTCGGAACTCGAACTTGACCACTGGAACACTGTTGGGTGTTCCAGTGGTCAAGTTACTTTTACAATATGAACCAATCAAGTAATAAATTGTTTGGAACTTGCCCAAAAAAGCCAACAATAGATGTCAGTTTATCAACTTGGACATTGTTGTTACAGTTTGTAAAACATCGCAGGAAAGCAAAAATGGGTTTTGTTTTGATTAGCTCTCTGTAGACGTTGGAAACATTAGCATTGCAGCACATAACAGCAGGTTTATAATGGTAAAAGTGCGTAAGCTGCGCTCCTTACACCGAGTTGGAGGGCCAGTGTGAATTTTGCACTTTTTGATGATGTGAAAGGGAACCCTGGATATAAAGACAAATTTGGCTAAAACACTAGTACTGCTCATGCTTATTAAAATAAATTACAAATAAATATATAACTGCTTACTATTTTTTATAAAATTGTCATTGTTATGTTGTTTTCAAGCCACTGGGAGCCGTCATTTTGTCCATGCATTCTGGTTGATGACATAAATAGTATTTCCATGGTTACTCCCACAATTTCATCTGTGAACAGTTGAAACAAAAACACCACTGACAGTGTCCAGTTCTTCCCTCTTCCTCTTTATTATCTTCAGTGTCACTAAATTCCACTTTATCTTCCTGTATTTGGCTTTGCTCCGACTCAACTGACAAGGTTTAACCCAGGAATTCATGTTGCTTAGTTACCTGTCACTGCCTGTTACCATGACAACACTATTTTATGTCACAACCACAGCAAAATGGCAGCCTCCATGTCATTTCTTCATAACACTATTTTAATAAACAACAAACACTTCCAAGGTATTTGTCCTGTATTTATACAAGTGATGATATTATAAGTGTTTAGGGTAACATGTGATTATATTAAGGGTTCGCTTGAAGAGAGTCAACTTTCTTATAAACTGGACCCTAATGATTGCTCTGACAACTATCCTGATCACAGGACAGCAAGCCACACAAACCTTACTATCGCATAATTGAAATAACATTTGTGGCCTTTGCAGTGAAACAGTTTGTTACTTTTTGAGGTGCTATCTAAGTAAGTAAGTAAGTAAGTAAGTAAGTAAGTAAGTAAGTAAGTAGTAAGTAAGTGAGTATTTACACTTACTTTATTTATATAGTGCTTTTTAGAGAGAGGGAATTTGCCAAACATGTGGCGCCTCAACCTCCAACCACCACCAAGCATTCCTTAACCTGAAGGTTATTGGTGGTGGGGAAACCGAAGTGCTCGGAGAAAACCACCCAGACACAGGGAGAACATGCAAACTCCACCGTCTCATGGAAATGTGTGTCTATAACACAATTTAAACAGCTTGTCGTACGAACACAATTTCTATTATTTGTGTGTCTTTTTCACTCATTTACTCCAACCCTGTCCCAGTTTATTTCTATGAAGAATGTTAAGACATGTTAATATCATGAATATTATCAACATTTTAATCTATAATCTTAACCCATCCGAGCCTCAGACCATTTTTGCAACTGAAATTAGCCGTTAAACCCAAAAAGACTTCCTGTGTGGCCTCAACCAAAACGCATGTCTAAATGAAGCCAAGAAAATGATCGTGCAAGAGACACGCTATAAAATGAAGAAGCATTGCATTTTTCATGGTGTGGTGTAGACACGCAATCCATGAAAACATCTCCACAAATCTGACTTTTGTCCTGGTAGTGCCACTGGTATAGATTAAGCATTATCTTCAGAGAAGGGTAAATGTGGTAGACCCTCCAGCTAAAATTGTACACAGTGTACCACAAGTAAAGCAATCTCCATAGCGACAATAAAAGTGCACTTTTTAAAAATAAAGATAAAGTTGTCAATCTGTAACAACCGATTTCACCCATCTAACAAAGTGCTGCAATTAGAAGTCGTAGGTGCAGAATTCAACTTTTCCAAGTCTAAAATTATCTCAGAGGAGTTCGTGGAGCCGCCTGAGGTGCTTGTCGACCTGTCTGAGCACGCCTCCACATTTTCACCTCCTCTCGCTCAGACCCACACAGCTGACTTCCTGACGGCAGCTGTTAAAAGCCACTTTACTACAGCTCCATGTGAGACATACTGTACGAGAACCGGTCACAAATCAGCCCCGCTGACAGATATTCATTTGGCTGTTCAGATGAGCTGTGATTAGAGCAGAAAAGTACAGATAGGCTCTGAAATATGCACATAAGTGTCCACAGTGAGTTGAGTTTTGATTTGCATTAGGTGTTTTTTTTGCACATGAAAAAGCCAAGAACCAGGAGCACTTCAACAGCCCTTCTTTCACCGGGCCAATTCTACCCTAGGAACAATACCTGCTAGCATTCGCACTGCTCAAAGAGGATCCAGGGACATTCGGTGACGCCAACCTCTTACGTTGCAAGTGCTTGGTGCTCATTGCAGTGCAATGTAACTCTATGAATAGAGTGAATTTATTAAATGATAAAACATCTTTAGGAGCAGATTTTGTTGTTTCTACATGAAAATCTAGTTAGACAAAAAACGACTAGGGTTTCTCTTAGGAGAAGTCACTATAGTCTAGTGTGGCTTCTATTAGACAACTAACTGTGGAAGCCAGATCCCACACAAACTCACAGAACAGAATTGGATTACGTTTGTGGGGATTACCTCAGTAATAGAGAAAGTTACAATGGGTATATTCACACCTACTTAATTTGGACTATAAACAGACAGAGTTCCCTGAAAAGTTCCAACAAAGTTAAAGATAAGAGAAAAGCTATTTGTAGAAAAGGGATTACAGAACTTTTACAAGTACAAGAAGAAGTCAGTCACATCAATACAACAAATGTAACACATGTAACAGACAACTCTTTACAAGGCCCAGCTCTCGTACCCGTGAGTTTTGAAGGCAGTGTCTGTCTCACCTCACAAACATAAATCATTGAGTTTTGACAGGTTCACGATACAGAGACACGATGATCACAACAGATTATCTAAGTGTACAAAACATTATGGAGGCTCAGAGCTCAGTGAGAGTTCAGCATACCAGAGAGAAGGAGCAGAACGCAGACGATAGGGGCTGTGGTAATAGACTCAATCACAATAGGTTACAATACAGTATTACACAATACATTTTCTGATAGTGATCTTTTAAAGAAAGTTCACAACAGGATCTCCTTAAACGATCACTAATCATTATATAAACCAGACCTACAAGACTCAAAATGTTCTAGTTCCCATAATTTTTTGAGTAACATTTGCCATGTTTAATGTATTATTGATAAAAAACAGACAAAAACATTAGGCATAAGCCAAAATTAGATTTTTAAATTTTATTTCAATGAATCTGAAGTCGGCAGCGCACTACAGGAGTTTTAGCCTAATTTTGAGCCAGAAGAGTCCTTCTATGAGTTCGGGGAGGCGTAGCCAGAGTAAGGATTTTCGTAAGAAATTTTTTGTCGTTTCTCTGTTTTCTCTTCTATGTCTGCGCATCACTGCGACTATTTGTCAGGATGCATCATGGTGAGGTTCACATGCTGCATGTGCACATAAAATAAAGAAGAAACATAGCCTCATCATCTGTAAATAAATGTAACGCTTTGTGCACATTGTCCAGGTGTGGGATTCTTGTTTACGAGCATTACGCACATCATCTCCAACACACCTGCTCCTTCAATGAAGTGAGAAGCACTGACTTTAGTCTTCTATAACATGGCCAACGCAGAGTTTGTTGGAACTTTTTCATTGTTTTCACTGTTTTCACTGCTGCCTTCCACAAGTCTGTGTCGTCTCTGTTCTTCCTGCCACATGATGCGACTGTGAGACAAATAATTGTTGTAAATATCCTTATGTCTGTAACCTCTTTTTTTTTGGTGCGTTAAAATCGCAAAAGATCCTACCCTTCTCTATTGTGCAGCCGACTTAAACAAAAAGTCAGATGATTGAATTAAAAGCAAATTATAGTTACTTATTTCGTTAACGTTTGCTTTGCATTCAGTTACAGATCTCACCGTTTTTTGTTTCATGATTTAATTTAGATTTAGATAAAATATTTTGAACTTTTCAAGATTTACAGGACATTTTTGCTCAAGTAAACCTGGCGTTAGAATCCGAGGTTAGAGTTACATTTTCAAATTGTATAAACCTTTACCATACCATCTTGCCAAAGCCTGATCCCGTCAGATCTCAGAAGCTAAGCAGGGTTGGGCCTGGGCAGTACTCGGATGGGAGACCGCGGAGAAACCTCAGGTGTCACAGTGAAGCAAGAGAGGAGAAACACATTTTTGTGTCTGTAGGCAAGACTTCACCCACATTGCATGAATCTGGTGTGTGTATGAATGTGTGCCCTGAATCAATATCTGCATAATGAAATATGGTTTAATATGAGGGTGAAGTGCATGTATTTAATCAGTGTGATTATTATATTACTTATACAAGAGACTGAACTGGGATTCAAAAAGCTACAACTAAAGTTAATTGAAAAACACATTGGTTTCATCATGTTGATCAAAAAACAGCTGTCCTGTGTTCTTATTTCTAATTGACTGAAGAATCTAGGGAAAAAAAAGAAAACAAATATGAAGTAATTTTGAAGACATATTTGTCCTGAACTTTTGAACTTGTAGAAACTATTATTGAGGCTGTAAAACAACTCAAAACAACTTGTGATGTTCCTGATAGACAAGACAACACGCTGAGACGAGCGAAGACACGTTTGGCCTTCTCCTCACTCCTGTCCACTTTTCAAAACATGAATCACTTCAACGGCAATGATTTTATCAAAAATATAAGACAATTTATAAACAACATCAATGAATTTACATTTACGACTGAGAATTAGCTGAATACATGCAGTGATAGTAGCCTACATATTTGGACATTTAGATAATATTAATTTGTTTGGTGAATAAAGTAACTTCTCTAAAATCAGAAGAATATGTTTAGATAGTTAATCACACAATTTAGACTTCGATACATACAGTAATTAGTGAGAAAAATAAGAAACACATATCTAACATTAAAGGTCCTATACTTGATTTTTGCTTACTACATTGGTCTACATGTTTTGCTCACTTACCTAATGCTTTATGACTCTCCAAATTGTTCATCACAATTTTTTTTAGACATTCTCTTAATCAACTCTTTACTTTATTCTCTTACAAACTAACCTACTGTGAACTAACTTCACAGTAGGTTGTTCTTGTGAGGTTAACACAATTTAAAATATATTGAATAGTGATCCATGTATGAGATAAGAATCGAAATGTGACAGAATAAAACGGTCCCATCTCTAAAAAAAAAAAAAACAGAGGCACACTTTCAGGACATCATGTACCCTCAGAGGACATGCTTTTGAAACAAACAAGTGAAAGGGGGAGGAGGAGGGAGAACGGGGTGTCAGAGGTCCTAAAATGTCTGGAATGAAGGAGACATGCACATTCCTGGTCCCTCTGTCCCTTCAAACAGCAGCTGGGACAGGTGTGGCTCTCTTTAGGAGGAGAAAGTGTCCTTGGGGCTGTTATTGTTGTTTAGACTCTTGTGCTGAGCGCGCACACACTCTGCTGGCTCGCTGCATGTTAAAGCTGCACTCTGGAACTTTTCTGATGTCACCTGCTCATCTTGATAGAGAGCCGAATGTCCTGGACTACTGGTTCTCAAACTTTTCCTATTATTCATGTGCTAAGATACTCTGCTTTCTGAATTTAACCAGATCAAACCAATATTTTCTCTGTTCTAAATTTTATCTTAACATATCCTTAAGTGAGAGAAAACTGAAAATGTGAATGAATAATTTATTATTATAGATTTACACAAAGAAGACAAATACCTTAATTGATAAAATAAACTGCAAAGGGCCCCATGTACCATCAGAAGTTACTACACAACATTAAAAATACGTTACTATACAAATCAAAAAGAAAAAAATACCTTTACATCAAACTCAGAGTAAATAACAGCTGTACATCCAGAACGCTGCTGACTAGAACCAGGAAGTACGATCACATTAGTCTTGTGCTTAGGTCTTTGCAGTGGCTTCCAGTGGCTCAGAGAATAGACTTTAAAACATCTTTACTGGTGTTTAAGTCTCTCCATGGACTAACACCAAAGTACATCTTTAACACATTAATGCCTTATAAACCATCTCGGACTCTGAGGACCTCAGGGACCGGCCTCCTGCCAGTGCCAGAGTCAGGACTAAACGTGGACCAGAGTCAGGACTAAACGTGGACCAAGTCAGGACTAAACGTGGACCAGAGTCAGGACTAAACATGGAGCAGAGTCAGGACTAAACATGGACCAGAGTCGGGACTAGACATGGAGCAGAGTCAGGACTAAACATGGACCAGAGTCTGAACTAAACATAACCCAGAGTCGGGACTAAACTTGAACCAGAGTCAGGATTAAACATGGATTTGTATGTTTTTTTTTTTGTTTTTTTTTTGCTTATTTATAGTTTGTATTGTAATTTATGTTGTAAAGCACTTTGGGTTGCTACATGTATGAAAAGTGCTCTTAAAATTATTATTATAAAAGAGCCGCTGAAAGTACATCATTGATTAAGAACCACTGCTGCGGAGACCTTGCTTTCATGAACTCGACAGACTAAAATAGACACGTCGTGAAGATTCTGCACGAAGAAGATTTACACTAAAGACAATTCCTATAGTGTACATGTAAAAGACAGGAGTCCGGCTGTGTATATTGTTTAAGGAGACAGTCTGTGGTGCAGGAAACAGCCAGATCCTGTTTGTGAGCTAAAGTCATTGTTCAGCTGATTGCCTCCTCTCTCTCTCTCTCTCTCTCTCCTCGCTCTCTCTCTCTCTACACACTTGTATACAAAACACAAGTCTTGTGTTGCTACTTGGAACGCTCCCAAAGAAGCGAGCTGTGATTTTCCCTTTGACACTTTAAACGCGGCGGCTTGTCTCCGCAAAGGGTGTGTTGCTGCTGTGTCCCTTTAAACCAGCTGTCGAAACAATACAGAGAGAGACCGCACATTAACAAATAAAAACTACTATGAGTGATGATGTGTGGTGCTTTGCCATAAAGTCTATGGAAACAATAAAGGGAGAGACAAATAAAAATATGCATAAATACGGTAATTTTTGCACTATTGAAAGCACCGAAATGTAAGCAGCACCAAAAAATAGGACAAATAAAGTACACATAGGTCCACTTGTATAAATCAATACGAGTCTATTGTTGTATTGTCCGCAGTGTTCAAAGGTTATTGCTATTATATTGTCACAGTAGCTTGTTCTAATTTCTTTGTCAATGCACAGAATAAAATAACAAAATAAATAACTGTAAGCATATGTAGCATATATTACTATTTCAGTAACTTTTGAATAAAAATGTACTTTTCAGACTTTTCAGACACTGAAATTTTACTCTATACGAGTAACTCATGGAGTAAAAGTGTCTTCTCACTGACAGTAAAAAGTAGGGTTCTCGTCACATCACAACACTCTATAATGTCCAATTTTCAATACTTAAATGCAGTTTTTGTTGTAATGTAAAGTGAATGGGTCTAATAGTGTAGTAGTCAAGACTACTACACTCTTAGGGAGACCAAGACCTTATTGAGGCAGCATTGTCCGGAGAGCCAAGTCAAGCGCCAGACCACTAGGGTTAAGACCGAACAGAGACCAAGACCCCTGTCATGGCACACTTTGTACACCTTTAGCTTTATTTCTCTTACATTGTTTTATTTGTTTTGAAATTTGAATTAAGTTCAGATGAAACTAAGCTGTTAATCACAAAACCCCCTCACAGATTTCAACAAAGTAAATGATTGTAAAATGAGATTATTACTATTTCAAAACTGTAAGTGTTCGATTAAGCTAATTCCAGCTGTTAACTTAACTGTTTTCTGAAAATGGCCAAAAAAATAAGTGTGGCGTGTTACGTTTTGTTTTCTACTGGCAAACGTTTGTGGGATACAGTCATTAATATCAATATAAATAAATAAGGATAATTGTACACTTACAAATAATAGTTTTAAAAGACATGATTTGCTAAAAGGTACAAAGTACAGAAGAACACCACAGTTCACAGAGACTTAATCAAGATAATCTTTGTAATTTTCTACATTTATCAGTGTCTACATGATCTTATTGTGCAGTCCTTATTACAAACTATGCCTGGGACAGGCATCGTTTGTAATAAGGACTGCATAGTTGCTCCACAGCAAAGTGTTCCATATAAAAGATATTTAAAGTTTTCCATTTATTTTCAAAAATTCAAAAATGTGCTGGGGGCTATAATGAGACAGTCCGAGGGTCACATCTGGCCCTTGGGCCACAGTTTGCCCAGGTCTGCTCCAGTTAATGGACAGCTCTGTAACTTTTCTAGTTTGACATTAAAACATACCTTAATTCATTTCCCTATCACTTTATTGCTCAGAAACACATTGAAAAACATTCTTTATTACAAGGAGCAGTGCTATGAATAGTGAAGAGACTCAATCATATTGTAATGTTTTTTTTTCCTAGATGTGGAACTGGTATAAACTCAAATTGTTGATAATAATAATTTTAACTTAAATTTATGAGTAATGAATTGAGGAAAACTTAATTGATTGATGGTCAATAGAAACGTCATTTAATGTGTTTCCAAATCCTACATACGATCCTGATTGTGCATGATGGATCTTTTGACAAGTCATTTGTATGTTTACGTTAAACATTCAGCCAAAGAAGCTGATAGTATTTTACAGTAAATGTTTTCACTTTGTAGGCCGCAGAATAGGAAATCGGTTTGAGTTGTGACTAATTGCCTCTTGTTGTGAATTTCCATGTGTTTTGAGTCACTTTTGGCAGAAGTACTTGACTCACGTCTACTTCTGATTAGAGAGCGTGCACGTCATGTTGTTGTGATTGACTGAATGGACTAAGAGTGTGTTTTCCTGCTCAGTGACTCACCTGCTTCTGTCCTGAGGCGCTGGAGTCGGAGCTGCATCACTCTGTCTTTCATAATCACAGCAGAACTGATCAGTGTGACTCAGGCTCTGCTCCAGCATGTCTCGTACTCATCACGGTTGAGTCTGAAAACAGGTCAGATGATCATTGTGCAAATTAATAACAGAGACATTCAGGCTTAATCTGATTCAGAGCATGAAGCAGCTATTGTTCCTTAGTCTTTTCTATTTCTATTAACTATTTTAATGGCAGTCTATCTGCACTTTTACGAGATCCAAACTGAAACTATCTTGAGTTAAATCAAACAAGCAGGTAAAGCAAATTTGTAGGCAGTCTCTTTGTTCACTTCTCCTGATTTTGAGTTTGAGTCTGGAGAATCAGATGCTGAGGCATGTCTCTCTTCTCACTTGTCCAGCCCTTCTCTGATGTATGTTTGCACCTATTCCAGTGCATCCCCTGAATCTTCATTCTGGCGTATTATTGCATTGTTCTCGTTTATTTAACTTAAGATGACCATATTGTCAAAATTAAAAACTGGGACGCACTCAAGTTTTTGCTGCAGGTAATAAACATTCTGTGAAAATAGTTTATTCCTATGTAATTAGTCAATTCATGGCTCATTCATACTCATGTATATTCTCTGAAACTTCTGTCAGTGCAAATTGGTGCATTATTTCCTCATCTTTTGGTAATTTCAAGCACGGTTTTCTCTATTTTGACAAATAAATAGCTATATTCCTTTCTTCGCTATTGGAAAGTGGGAATAAAACTTTGACAAATAAGTTGATTTGCTGGGACATGGGACACAAAGCTCAAAATAGAAACTGTCCCAGGTAAATAGACGTCTGGTCATCCTAATTTAAAGAAATAAAATAGCCAGAAATAGAAGATTTGTCCTCCATCCATTTTCATACAAGATCGATTTGTGGAGGCAGCAGTACCAATCTGCTACTGTATGCAGCATTTTTTTGTTCATTTTACATTCCTTTATTTTCTACTGCTTGTTCCCGTTAGGGGTCGAGGGTGACTTGACCCTATCCCAGTGACTTTGGGCCTTTGGTGGGGAAACACCCTGAACAGTGGACAACTCGTTTCAGATTTAGAGACAGACAAGCATTCACTCTCTCATTCATTCACAAGTGAAAATTTGCAGTGATGCCCAGTCAACCTAAACCTACATGTTTTTAGAGGTGAGAGGAAGTCAGAGTACCTGGAGAAAACCCACAGTGACACAGGGAGAACATGCAAACTCTATCTCGTGAGGTGTTAACTTGGCTTAGCCTGGGAGTCAAACCCACAATCTCCAAAGCCCTAACCACTCTGCTACCCAATCACCTTATTCTAGCCGCAGTTCTCCTGTAGAATAGTTGCTGACTTTATTTTATCTGTTGTTATATTTATTTGGGATTGCCTCACAAGACAGACAAGCTAACTTAACAGAGCTAATCAAAAGTAAAGTGTGTTAGGCAGAATATAGTGAATACACAACATTTGTCCTTATAAAATACATTTACCTGACACTTTCTTCTTGACCATCACGTCCACACATTACATAACGTCATTTTAAAATGCGTTCGCAATTTGTAAAACAGCATTTGTGTTCCTGACTGTAAACAATGGTACAAAGCTGACCTTTTTTAAGAATGAGGATCAACTCTGGTCTCATGGAACTAACTGAATTCCTCTCTGTCACCTTTTAAATGAATCAACACATTTTGTTTGACATTTTATTTCCTCTTTCAGATCTCGTTCAGGTTTGCCTGGAAATAAAGTGACCAGTGTTTCTCAAATTGTGATATGTATGAGGCGGTTTGAGAATTTGTTTTACTTACAGGCAAATCGATTTAAGTTTTTGTTCTTCGTTGAGCTAATGACAATAGATTCTACTGTTTTGGATGAGCACATCACACATTATAAAGTACATTGTTTATGGAGTAATTAATCTGGTCTTCCTCTTTGCCAAAGCTCTACAGTAAAATAATCCAATGTTGAGTCTGTGCCGTGTGAGGACGGAGGAGGCTGTCCCTTTGAGCTCAGGAAGCCCCCCTCTTCCACTCCCTCACCCTCCCTCACACACACACAGTCCCGGGATGAGAACCTCTGGCCCGGCCTTTCCCACCACCACTGGTTGCTCTCACTATCTACACAGTCCTGCACCAACAACACGCTGAGTCGCACCAATGTCCCATCAAACAGGTCCTTTGTCTCCCCCCTCCTCCTTCTCCCCCTCTGACTCCCCCCTCTGCTGCCATCGCACACAAACAAACTAATCTCCACTCATCTGTGAACACGCTCATTACAAAGCCAAAACACAACAGCTACAATCAGGGTCAAGTTCAAGTCAATCTGCGAGAAAACTCAACAATTTTTTAAAGATATTTAACTGCTCTTTTGGGACAAATGTAATCATGATAAGAATTTTTCTTTTAAACACAAGTGTCGGGTCGTACGATGTCCATTTAAGAATTAACATTTGATATTGATTGACAAAAGTTTTTCAATTCTGATGCATTTTAGAATCCAGTGAAGTCAATAAAAGCCTTGCTGGCTTATTTTGATAATATTATTGGTAGTGCATTGGTTAGCGCTCTAGCCTCAAAGCAAGAAGATATCCAGGCAGCCTTTCTGAGTCTTTCTACTCTGCATGTTCTCTCCATGTCTGTGTAGGTTTCCTCTGCCACAAAACACATGCACAATAGCCCCTCTTCAATGCAACTCTACTGAAAAATAGATTCTAGTCTCAATGGGCAACACAGTCTCACAAATAAGCGTATATATACCACAACACAAAAATAACATGAGCATGATTTAACGCCTTTTTAGCATATTTATGTTATGCCGTTTAAATAGCACGATATGAAAAAGTGTAAAACATCAAAATACAAGTTTTGGATGTTACAAGTTACTAAAATAGGGAAGGTGCTTGGTGTAGGTTAAGATTAGAATAAGGATTTTGTCGATATACATAAATAATAACACACCTTTACAACCACCTTAGAAATGAACTAGGGCTACAAAACTTTTGCAATGCTCTCTTAATGTTGAAGTGGTCAATGTAGATCTGTGTGTATCTAACAGGGTGGCCCAAACATCAAAGCTTCAGGAAAATTGTCCCTGTCTATAGAACTTCAATTCCACATCCCCACTTCAGCAGTTTGGCTTCGGCAGCCCTTCACCAACTCAGCACCACCTTTTCTTTTAGCATCACCTAATGTAGCACCGCATTTGTTTTGCATCTAATTTTTAAAGTTTTGACGAGTTTTCAATCGTATCCTTGTAAGCAAATTTTCTTGCTAGGATCCAAGTGCCAAATCTGTGATACTAGTCATTACCTTTTATTGCTCATTGTTTTTATTGAGATTCTTCTTGTTGAAACACTAATGGCCACAGCAGAAGATTCAGACCTATTGCCGATACACTATTAACACTTTTATAATAAGAAAACAGCACAAACATTGTTTCTCAAGTAAAATGTATTCACACAGTACCTTTTAGACACCTTGGCTATAACAAATAACTTACATAGACATCATATAGTATGTAATAAACAGCTTAACTCTGACCACTTAACTCTTGTAAACAAACTGTGTAGTGTTCACAAAGCTGACATACGAATTCTCATGAAAAACAGCTTAGAAAAATTGTTTATAAAAAATATTCTTTCTCTAGATATTACTTTTTAACTGCTATTGATAGTTGTAAACATTAAGGTCCATAAGGCAAGATTTACACAGTCACAATTCCCCTTAACAAGCTTTATCTTTACCATGTTGTTTAGAAAAGTCAAAACAATCTCGAGGCACACAAAGTAACAATATAATAATAACAATAGCAGCAAATTTGTGCTAGAAGAGTCTTTGGCTAATCTGATGAGGCTAGATCAGATCCAGCCGGGACATAAATGCTGGTGTGTTTCCCAAATATGCCATTGTGTAGCAAAGTTGGGCTGGTAAAAGGCACTTAAAAAGATAGACACAACATAGACTGTGCAAAGATGAGCTTAAAGGAGACATATTTTGCTTTCTATGGAGTTTAGTAATACAGCAACTGAAAAAAAGCACAGTTTTACATTTTTGTTTGTTGTCCCTGTATAAAATAATCACACATATTATTGCCAGTTATCAGATGAAAATGGATTTACAGTGCCCCGTCTAAAAATAGAGCATTTGTTTCATAAAAACTGCCGTTTTTTAGCATGAGTTAGTTCCTGTTAGTGTAGCAATAAGATGTGAAAAACAACTTGTGCTGATGACTAAGTCAAAATTGGAAAAATGTTTTGCTTTGTCATATGGGCTTTAAACATGACATGCAGGGTAAGATACAGGTCAGCTCTGTGGAGAGGCGAACCTGATTGTTGTAAGAAAGCATGTTTTTAACATGAGCAGGTTCTGGATTAACCACCAGAAATGTTATCTACTTCTCATTAAAAGTCCACTGAATGCTAAAAATCATGAAAATAGACTATCATTGACATTAAAGGGGCTTACATTTATGGAACATGACCATACGACCTCCAAAGCTTTGAATTATTCGTTAGTAAAAAAAATAAAAAAACAAATTGTGCTTGGTTATGGGTAAGGATATGGTTATTATAAAAAAATTCTGAACACTCATCCCTCAAATGCAGGTCACTACAGGAGTATTCTGACATGTGATGAGAGAAAACCATTAAAACATGGTTACAATCTCATGAAAGTCGATTTTGCACAACTGTAGGTATATGTCTCCTTTAACTCATTTTGAGCACTAGTGCTTCGAGGCTTTGCAAGTACATGGGACACTGCACTTGATTGGCCTGTAACCCCTTTTCCCTTTTGTGTAACTTTGTATAACTTTTTCAGTCCGTTTTTCACATGGCCATAGACTTGTAAGCAGGTGAGCTTGAACTAGTCGATGAGAATTTCCAGAACAAATAAAACCGGATAACACTGGTCAGGATACCTGGCATGTTGGGAATCTGCAACACAAAAAATACACAGAAATATCATTTTTTTTAAGTTATTGTCATTAGAGGTTTGAGAGTTCAGTTGTGCTTTTGGAATCTCTAACAAAGTGGCAATTGATCTTTCGCCGAGCGCCACCACAAAATTGTCCTGTCACACATCCTAGCAACTGTTACTATGTAAATAGTTGGGCCCGCCAAAACCTTGAGCTCCAAGCAAGATGGTGAAGCGATGCACCTACGGTTTTTGTAAATCGGACAGTAGATATCCCGAAAGATTAACCGGAGGAGTTGTGTTCTTTCCATTTCCAAAGCCGAAAACAACTGGAGCGGTGCCTACAATGGATTAAACATTACAGGCCCCACTCACAGCTAAATGTATCGAACATAACAAAGCAGACATGTGTCTGTTCAAATGTAAGACTAATGCTCAACGAGCTAGCTATCGACTTACTGTGTTGTTGGATCTAGAGGCAAGAACACAAACTAGACCAAAGTTATACCATGACGAAGATATAGTAGCTTGAAGTTACGCTCTAAGCTAAGTTTAGGGAGCCTCTTAGCTTTAGCCAACACTAGTAGGCTTAGCTAGCAAACATACAGTACCCTTGTAAATTAACAATACACTTGCAATAAACAATATTAGACCATAACATATGAAAACTTATCTGGCAGTGCAAGAGCAGGACAAGGCTGTGCTTGTTGCATTTGAGCTAAAGGTCATGAGGTTTCTCTGATTTAGCTTGAGACCAGTATGTATTAGCCTCGATAGATATGTCCCCTTTTAATGTTTTGTCAATCTCTGCTGCATATTGCAAACCCCTTTTGCCTCGATCTAGAGCAGTGTTTATCAACCAGTGTGCTGGGAACACACGTGTGCCTTGAGTTGCTGCCAGGTGTGCCTTGAAAAAAAAGTGTCAGTTTTCAAAATTCAGTCTTTAAAATAGGCTTAATCAGATTTAATTACATGATTTACAATTTGAGTTAATTTGAAACAACTTTACAGCAAGAAAGAAAGTAAAACCAATCACCATTTATGTATTTAAAGAATAATATAAAAATCTTTTGTGTCAAAAATGACAGAATTTTGTTTCCAAAATTGATTTGACCACATTTGAATAGGTGGTGTGCCAAAAAAATTTTGTGCAGAAAAAAAAAGTCCTCTAAGCCCCCCCTGACGGAACGGGAGACTTGTCGAGCCCCCCCGTTTAAACCGATGGTCTCTATATTGTTATTGTATGATAAAAATTCTAACTAAAAACATTTATTTCAGCCAAAAAAACAACTCTTGTGGTGTTTTTGTGCTCAGATTTGCATTTCTTACTAATAAAGTTTCACTTATAACTACTTTTAGAACACTGACGAGACAAAGCTCTGGGGACTCCCTGGAATCTCAGGCGCCTCCTAGGTTGGGAACCACTGATCTAGAGGATATCGCAGAAGTATTGCTTCAAAAAGTCACTAATACAAACCGGTATAATTCTTTTCTGTCATGGCACTCTATCACGCTCTGTGGCATTTGACGAGTTTAGCAAAAGTAACTAAGGAGGGCGAGGCTCTGCAAAAGGTCAATGAGCAGCAAAATCCACAAACAAGACAAAACATTTTACATTACATTTATCCTCCTTTAGTGTATCTATCTGCTCTTTGCAAAATGAAAGAGCAACGCTTCTCACATTTTAAGAAGCTAAAAATCATGCACAGCATCATTAAGGTCTTCCTAAAGTTGATTTAGCATTATTTGTCTTTTTAAGTTCTTCTAAGAAGAGATATTTTATCATTGGCAAAGCAGCGACGATTTTGTGTGTCACTAACCACGATGTAGTTGTCATCGAGCTGTTGTCCATAGAGAACCCAGGAAGTGGAGGTGAAGAAGGTGGCTACAGTCAAAGGAAAGGACAGGCACTGCACGTTACCACTGCGCACAATGTTGACCTGAAGAGAAAGAACAGAATGAAGGCATTTGTTAGGCAAATATAGGAATGGCATAATGTTTTAGTGATGGCATAACATGAGGTCAGTCATTTAGATTTACTATAGGGCTGTTTAACAAGACAAAAGTAGTAGAAAAGTTTCCAGTAAGACATAAAGTGATGTATCTGCACTTAATTTCAAGTTAGTGCATATTTTCTTATTTTAACAAGATATTTTATGCTTGTTCTATTAACAATCTAAGCTTAAGCCAATCAAAATCCACTCAAAACATGTCAAATACGACTTATTCTCTTGTTATCCAATCTATGATGGCCCTTTTTCCCCAGTGTGTTTAATATCAGACAAAAATCTGTCAAATTTTTTTTCGTTTGTGAAATGCTTTTAATTAATCATGTACAAATTCATTAAAACTTGTCTATTAGAAAGTATAGCATCACTTATTTAATTTTTAGACAAAATTCTGCCACACAATTTGCTCAATATTCAATTTAACAACTAAGTCAACTAATCTTGGTCAAGCATAACAAAAACAAAAAAATATAAAATATAGACGGACATTGCAACCAGGGTTATAAGAGAAATATGAGAATAACAGGATAAAGCAGATGAGCGGAAGAAAGGCAGGAAACCAGGATGAAGGAGAGAAGGAGACAAACAGGAAAGTGGACTTGGACACCAGAAGACATAAAAGACTCACTGGGAATAAAAGCACGAGCACAGGTCACAGTCAGCACTGAAGGGTCATTGTAAAACAGATAGTGTAAGCAAAGTGTTCTTTTCACATAAACAAAAGGAAGTTTCAACAGAAGGAGCTGGTGACCAAGGTTTAAATCCACAACGATGTAGAGAGAAGAGTTGTATAAGAAAACATGTATTTGCTAAACGAAAATGGCAAATAAATTAGAACAATATAAAATGGCTTCAAAAAGGACAGTTTTTTTCTTATCTTTATTACATTGCACATGTTTAATTAAGGAAGGGCCGATATAGATTTTATGAGCTGATATTGAGTCAATATTTGAAATCCTCCTCCTCACCGATATTTGCCTACACCAATTTTGAATTTTAAAACCCATACACAAACTGCTTGTGTTCAGCACAAACAGCATCTACAGCTTTAAGAACAGTCAGATTTTGTGACAATGCTTACCTAGTTTCACATCATGAACTTCTTTCCGGTTCAAAACATTTTAAAACATCTTTTTTAGCTTTGACTACCGCTGCTTGCTCTGTAACTCCTGCTCTGATAGGTCCGAACATCTCCCTCTCACGCAAAGAATCATGGGAGAAACAGAACTGTGCATGTTCCATAGCCTGTAGTGAACCTAGCAAAAGGCTAAAGCTAACGGCCATGATGGCAACGAAGGCCAGTGAGCAAAAACCATTGATGGACAGCGCCGCCATCTTTAATCACCGGGGCTTGGGCACTTCCCAAGTTCTGTCTTCCTCTTTATAAATAAATTAAACATAGACTATGTTACTTTACCAGATCTGTGAGCGGAGACAGGTACATGCTGACAGTGATGGCGCTGCACGTCAGGCCCAGCTGATTAAGACGAATTTCTCCTTCTGGAAGAAATATGGAGAAGTAGAACCAGCCTGCGGTCAACACTCCACTGGCGAACAGTGTCTGTGACAAGAACGGCTTCTGCAACACAATAATGACAAGATGGATACTTTGTATTACAAACTTCAAAGAGTAAAGGGTTCTAATGCTGTTGGCCTGCTTCTCTTGGTCTGACTGCTCAAAACCATGTTAACTGGTCTAGTAATTGTTACTACATATAACTAATGCTGCTGGTTAGGCTGTGCGATATAACGATACATATCGTGGGACGATAGAAAAGCGTCTATCGTTCCATTTCTCCTCTATCGTTTCTATCGTCTGTAACCTAATTTTATCATCATTTCAGCAATAAGTCGTGTGTGTGGTATTAAACGTGCTTTGCCACACGTTTATAGTGTGACTTCAACAAAACCATAGTTAAAGTAGTTTTTGTACATCGTCAGAGTCCCCTTTCTTTCTCTCGCCAGCGCACCAGCGCGTCTTGAGCGCGTCAAAAGAGCGAGACATGGTAAAGAGCGCTTTCCGTGGGAAGGAGGAGTGGCCTGGGCTGCAGTCAGCGCCGCAGCCGTGAACAGGGACAGCCGGTGTGGCTCTCTTTTTCCTTTGCCACTCGTTGTCTCTCTCTCCAGTGTTCCACCGCGCCCTGCCTGCCGTGCGCACGTCCCGCTATATCTGTGTTCACTCTGCCTGTCGGTCCGCGCGCTCTCGGTGCAGGTCTGCAACCAGAGCCTCGTGGAGCGCTCCGCCTGTCTCCATGCACGCATTGCCGGGGCTGATGACCCACTAGCGCTCCGCTAAACACCAATGAAACAGCGCTGATGAACGGGACAAAGCGCTCCTAATCACTTTGCTTCGTAGTTTTGCTTTGACGTGTGGCTGCTGTGGGCGAGGGGAAACTAAAGCGCTAACTACAGCCCCAACCTGTAGGTGTTAAAGGGCCAGTGCCAAATACAGCACAAATAAGCTATTAAATTCAATAAAAACTGTATTTTTTGTTTGGTTTGTTTTGTTTAATCAAACTTTACTTGATGAGTAAATTAGCAAATTGTTTTATAAATGGATTTATTTTTTTACAGCATTTACACAATTGAAAATATTGTTTACTACATAAACATGTTTATTACAATTATAAACATAGAAAACATGACTTTTCTCTTTCCTCTTCACTATAATGAGTCTCATTTGTGACAATTAAGTTAAATTCACTTCAAAATAAAGTTGGAGAAAAGTAAGCAATGAAATAGTTCAAACTTTACAGTGAATAATTGAAAACGTACTTAATTATGGTATATCGTGATATATATCGTTATCGTGATATAAAAAATCTATATCGGGATATAAGTTTTTTTCCATATCGCCAGCACTACTGCTGGTTAATCATTAACAATAACTAACTGTTACAAAAATTGTCAATTAATTTAGTATTCAATTAACTGTTAACTGGTCTTTATACAGTTTCCAAACATCCATGAGCTACAGAAAAGCATCAGATTGAACGGAAATTACATGAAAATTGTGTAAATTTTGTGTTTTGTTTTTTTTTTTTAAATAAAAAAATAGTTTGCTTGAGCCTAATGTTTTTATGATACTACATTTCAAACTCAATTTTAATACTAAGAAATAGACTCTATTCTTGATGTAGCCTAATTATGATACCACAATGATCATTAAAATGCTCAGATTTCAGCAGAAAATACAAATACTTTTTTTTATTTAAAAAGTTAGGATAAAAACTCATCAGAAAAATGATTTTTTTTTTCCCAATCTAACAGTGTTTTTTATCAGTATCGTTAGCATGAATGAGTATCTAGTTTTGATACCAGTTTTGGTGTTGAAAAGTATCAAACTTTTAGATACTTTTGATAATACTACATCTGCAGAACATTCTCAAGCAATATTAACTCAAATTTGGCAAAAAATCTTTTATCCAAGTCACTTTTGCATTCTAAACAACTAATCGATTAATCGAAAGAATAATCGCCCAACTAAATGATTTCCAAATGAATCATTAGTTGCAGCTCTACATATAACAAATACAATCGCATATTATTTTGTAGAGTTCAATATAAACAATGGTGAAAAAACTAGTTGCTTGTTATGACAGTAGTAGACAAATGAAATTCTTGGTTGACTAAAGACATGTCCTGTTGACTAAATGGGAGGAGGCCAAAGCTCTCAAACTAATAAGTATCTGTTGGATCGGACCATGACCAGACAGAAACTTTTGTCAAAGTTAGGAGTTTATGCAAAAGTAAATAGGTCGATTAACCCAATAAAGAACTTTCAAATATTCAGTTAACTCACTCATTTTTACTATTGTTCTGTATAAATTAGGGCTGCAACAAACAATTATTTTGGTAGTTATTTGGTTGATTAGATAGGTGATTATTCTTTAGATTAATCGAATAGTTGTTTAGAATGCAAAAGTGACTTAAATACAAGATTTTTTTGACAAAGCTGGAGATGTAAATAATTTAGGGTTGTCAAAAGTATTAGAATTCAGATATTAATAAACACTAAAACTGGTCTCCAAACTAGATCCTCATTTTAACAAGTATCGATACAACCCCCCAAACAACATTAACTGGACAAAATTTGACATTTTCGGAAGTGTTTAAGAATAATCTCGGGCTTCATCAAAACTAGCTCCAAACCAAAATATTTTAAAAGTATTTGTATTGTATGCTGAATATGCCAACTATATAGAAGGCTGACGTGAAAAGAGCATTTTTAATTATTGTGTACATCAGAAACACATATTTCTGTTCAATCTGAGGCTCATGGGATGTTTGAAACCTGGGTAAAAAACAGTTAATGATTATTCGAATAATACATTTGTTGACGATTATTTCAAACTTTTTGCAGCCCTAGTATAAATCCCTATAAAATCAAATAAAGTATTAGTTGACTAATACAAACTTTTATTGATGGCTCTATCAACCAGTTTATCAACTGAACAACTAAAGGTATACAGACATAGTGTTGATGATGCCCAGTTTTCTTTCATTATACTTAGTGTAATGGGCCAATTTCTATATGCTGTTTTCTGTTCAAACACACAGTCATTCATACACTTGTAGACACACACCCTGAAGGCTATGTGTCTTACAAATTTTATGAAACAACACTGTCGTCTGCCTGGAGCCTAATTTGAAATTAAGCATTCAGATTTGTAAGCAAAAGCTCTGCTGTGGAGTCATTTGTCACACGACTCCTAGATTAATTTTCAAACATCTTCGGCAGTTGCTGATAATGTGTCCTTGGGCAAAACACATCACCCAGCTTGCCTCAAGTGCACATGTACGCTACTGTGTGAATGACAGTTTTCAATAGAAATCAGTCTGCAATCTGACATACAGACAGAATGTAGCTCTATCACATCTTCACTGTCAACACCAAATAAAAAAAGTTATATTCACCTTCTGTTTGGTGTAGTTGATGAACACAACGATGTACAACGTCTGCAGTGAGGCTCCGATAACATTCACTAAGATTAAGGTTTGGTCTCTCTTTAGGATCCCATAATACAACCAGCCCAGGTTACTATGACAACAAGAAGAGTATTAATCAATCAATCAATCAATGATCATCACCACTTTAACACTATAAAACAATCCAATGTATGCATGCACTTACTTAAGACATGTGGTGAGGAATGGTAGAAACTGAATGTTGTCTGTATTTTTGGTTTCCCGCATTTTTTTCAAGTCGGACCTAAAAGAACATAATACAGACAAAAACTCAAATATATTGAATCTTATGAAGTAGAATGCACAGTACAACTCATACACCATGCTAATTACTCATAATTTTATGTTTTGGCAATTGAATAGGCATGCACTGTACTTATTTCTGCAACAAGAGCCTAGTTTTTTGAGTCCAAGAATAGATCTTACAGTCCAGTCGAGAACATCCCGACTGTGAACACGATACATGCCCATGACAGAAGCGACAACAACTCCATGGAGCGAAAGAAAAAGAAAACTAAATACACCACTGCTCAAAGTATCGATGGCAGTGCGTGTGTGATGCGCCAGATCAATAAACAAATGAAAAACTCGGACAATCTTGTGCTGACGTTTGCCGTCTGTAGCCCACTTCCGTGTTTGCAAGCGGAGTACTTTTTCCTGCCCTCTGATTGGCTAAGCTCGCAGCACATTTTTTTTTCAATCATCTTTATTTATAAGACACGAAATCACACTAAAGCATGTCGATTTTGAAAATTGTCACTCTGTAAACAATCTTGAACGTAAGTAGCCTATATTTTAAACAAATAATGCGCATGTCTTTTGCTTTTGATTCAGTAGGCTTAGTCGAATAATTATGATGAAACCAAGATTAAAGAACATTTTTTAGCTTAAAAGCACGTTTAAAGAAGCACTATGCAACTTCTGTACTTGGTGGACTTGCTTGTTTTATGGAAATGGTTAGTGAAATGGCATAGGCCTACTGTGAAACATTCTAGGTTTGTGCTGCAACAACTGATCAACTAACTGTTACTTGAAAATAATAAATTATAATAAAAAAAGTCTAATATATATACCAAAACATCTTTCTTAACAGAGACATGAGCCAAATGCAAAATAAAAATGATAATGCAGCATTTATCCATCAGTAAAACATATTTAAATAATTTCACATTTTCATCAGTAATACCATTTTCTTTTTTTATCTCCAGTCATTGCAGGCCTATTTAAATATATATTTGATTGACAATGTGTTTTAATATATAGAAATTATAGATCGCCTGTTAAATAAAAATAAAATAATAATAATAAAAATATACTAAAAACTATCTCTGACACAACTACTGTCTCTAATGTGATTTGCAGCTCGATTCTAGTCAAACAGTCACTCTCTTCTTGTCTCTATGAAGACAAGTAGAAAGTTACAAACATACCTCTAAGTAACTATGATAATCCGCAGGAATGTTAATAATTGAGTAGATGTTTTGGGTGTATTGTTTGTGTAGTGTTTTAAATGTGTATTTAGACCACCCTCTTGTCTGTTTTGATTGTAGAGCTTTGACTATGCAGATTGTGCTTATTTAAAAAAACAACCTAGCTCGTCTGTGTAAGATTATGTTGGAGGGTTTGCATTCACCTTTTCACCATGGAGATGATATTGCTTTGCCCAAAGAATATTAAACATTGTGGCTTTAAACTTAGATATTTTGTTAGAGATGAGCAAGTGGCACTTCTAGGCTTGCCTGGAAAATCCAGATGACGTATAAAAAATATTGTCTGGCTCTCATTCGATTTGCAGCAGCGTGATTGACAGATTACCATAATTAGTCAATCAAAGAGTGCACCGTGTCCTCCTGTATGAAAACCAACATGGCTGCTTAATAAAAAAAACACATGGAACTAAAAACTTTCTGCATAATCAATGAGCAAAAAACAATTTTAATGTGAGGTTAGTGAAGTTAGATTTTGGTCTAAATGAAAGTTGACCAAAAAGTAAGGTATTTTTGAGTCATAAAAACAACCAGTGAACAAATTTTAGCTACATAATGTTTAATCTGTACTAAAGAACATTCTAGGCAAAGATATAACAACACCATGAGGTCAAGCAGCAGTGGAAACCTTACACAGTGCACTTTTCCATCACACACATTTGCCATTCTGTTTTACCTGAATAGATAAAGCTGCCGTGACGGGTTTATTGCCTGCAACGACGTCATAGTTTCACCTTGTAAACGATTTCTCTCCTTTGGCATTTACCAGAAGAAGCTGGTGTTTGGGCTGACATCTTTTACGTGGAATGTAAATACGTCCTCCATCGCTGCACGGGGCCTTAGTATGACATCATTCGGTGTACAACATTTCAAGGAGCCACAGGTCAGTAAATACCTCCATGTTAAGTCTTCTCATTCACTCAAAGCTCCCCTGTGTGTTGACCCGCCGTATGGATACATAGGTGCTACATTGCCGCCATTTCTGAGATTATTTGATCATCTGCAAGGGATTTGGTCCGTGACGTGATCATGGAAAGACCAACAAGTCGTTTTTGTGTTCTGACTTTGAATGTAATGTTGTGTGGTTTAACACGGGGCAGAGACTTTTGACAGTTTTCGGTAGTTCTTTGGGTAGGTAAGTTTGCACAGAGCGATTCTGTTCATTCCAACACGCCATCATGTTCAACTCCCTCACTCTGACTTAAAACTACTTCACTGCACCCGGTCTTGATTTATTGTCTTCATTCTCACAAAAATCCAACAATGTTTCAGCATATTGGTGCTTATTTTGATGTGTTATAAGATGTAATCCAATGAAGTAACGGAGATACAGGGATTTTGGCCATGAGAAGCAGCTGAATACATTTATAAATCATCCTGTCCCTCTTCATTTATGCAGTTTAGTTTTTGTAACACATTTTAAAATAATTTTAGCTTTATCAAAACTAATTCATGTTTAATGAAGAAACACTTGCAAAAAAGCACAAACATTTGACCTAAAAAGAGCATTTTAATTCTCATTGTCATATCAAATTTGACATTGAGATTACAAAAAAAAAAAAAAAAATATATATATTTATATATATATATATAATATATATATATAATATATATATATATATATATTATATTTTTAGGGCCGACCATTTATCTGACTCAAACTGTGTTAAAAAAAAAAACTTAAAATATTTTTGAATAGTTCATTCAAAAACAATAGTTTATACAGAAAATATGTTGTGTTTATGTAAAAAGGTAGATTAAATGAAAGATTAGATCAAAAATAACTTAACTAAAAAAGGACTAATAACAATTATGGTCGACCAAGTTTCCATCGACCGATTAAAAGAATACAGCCCTACTATGTATTGGTATTGAACTAGCAATATGGTAATACTGACTTTATATGCAAGTATCAATACTAATTGAGGCCATTTCTTCATTGTTTTAGATAAGACTGGTCTACATGTGTCTGCTGATCTGTTTGCCCTTTTTAAAAAGTCTTTTTGTACATTAATTTATTAAAACATTTTCATCCATAAGGTTAAAACAGAAGTGCTGTTGCATAGACTGTGTGCACAGATGTCAGTTTATTCCAAATAGCTAACTTCTGTACTTAAGAGCATTTCCTGTAAGCGCTAGCACTGACATACAAACACTCACTTCATAAATACACCTAGTTCTTTTGGTAAAATATTCTCCTGATTTGTAAAGTATTTAACTTGTTTTCTGAGACATTCACCACATCTCACTGCCTGATTTTCAGAATATTTATTCATTTTAGACTGATGTGGTGAAAACCTCATTGAAATGAACTGAACAGGAAATGCTCATAAGTACAGAAGTTAGCTATTTTGAATATAAACAACAAGTCAGCTGAAATTCCATGAACAGATCTTATAGTCAATCCCTGAAAATGTATTTAAATTTATGTTCTGTAATTTATTTCAGCACTTGTAACGCAGCTTGGTAATGTCAGGTTAAATTAAAACATGTCCACATTTTATACTGGTAAACTTATGAGCACAAACATCTGGCTAAATTTACTAAACACATTATTATTCAATTCCTAAATCTATTATCTCGAGAATAAATCCCATGTGCACGAGCAGGGACGTACTCTGAAATTTTGAAATATATCTATTTTCATCCTTTTTTTTTTTTTTTTTTACTTTTAGTCAATAAAAATACAATGAGATCTCATGTGGTTTGCTCCATCATTACAAGAGAAACGGCTCTATAATGGGAGCTGGGCGAGAGTGACACATTCTCACTGAGGCGACAGTTTGTGAGAGGGGCTCTGTCTCTGCTCTCTTGGCCCTCTCTCGCCTCTCCTGTTTGGTTGTGTGACTGTGAAATGGAAGCCAGGGCCAAAGTGTTGCAGGGGATGAAAGGAGGAGGCACAGAACAAACCTGAGCGTGGCACAAGAAGAGATTTATGGTGAGAATTCAGACTCGTATTGTGAAAGATATCATAATGAGAGTGAGTAATACAGCTGCTTTCCAAAAAGTGTATGTGGAGAAAATTCTGCACAGTATTTTATCAACCCATTTGCCTTTTATAGAAGATTTGAATATAGATGTGAGACTTGACTTGAAAAAACTCAACTTGGACTTATAGCTCTGACTTGAGACAACTTGATTTTCTCATAAAAAACAATTGTGTATTTTTGCATTAACAAACTGGAACATGGCACTTTTCAATTCTTTTTGTGACCAGAGAGCTGTGATCAGTAATTTGATTTGGGACAGACCTGAATCCAAAAATTGCAAAACAGTGATTCACTCGAATTATTATTTACTTCTTCTGATTGTGACGTAATGGAACAACCAACTTGTCTGGACTTTCCTACATTAAAAAAGAGATTGTGTAATTCAAACATAACGCTAAGACTAAGTTTAACTTATTTTATTTGTTTATTTATTTGGGACAGTGCACATAAATTATTAACTAAGAGGAAATATGCTTGTGCCAGGTTATAGCAAAGTAGCTCATTTTCACCCGCAGTCCGTAGACGGCATACATACATGTCAATCAAGGATGGAAAAGAGTTTGACAACTTTGAAATCATTCGAAAGAAATGCAGCAAGAATCAATCAGTTTTACTCATACGCTAAATACATGTGCAACTACTTACTTATACACAGACTATAATTGTATATTACAAATAAAAATTAAATAATAACCACAATGTTTGAAGAAACAAAGCCTGAACATGTACAAGACCTGACTGAGGGGTGAACCTCTAAATATGGACAATAAATATGACTGTTTATTGTTAAAATGTTCCTGAAAATACAAGTTCTGAGCACTAACAACAGTGGTTTTGTTTAAAAGGTAAATTATTCTGGTTTTGTTGTGTTTTAAGCTCAGAAAATCAAAGAAAACTGAAAATTGTGGCTGCAAAATCGAAAACTGATTCGAATTGTGACTTGCGTCCCAGCCCCACTGCCAATACAGTGCAAAGGTATATGTGAACATAGCCATCCATTCAATAAAACTACAGACATACTCATAACCACTACAATGTTTTCAATGGTATGACTTGTAAATCACTTATATCTATATCACTATATCTTAATTTGTACTCTCCTGTTGCTTACTGTTTAGCTTGTCAAGATATGCCCCTCTGTCCCAAGACGATAAAGCATTATCTGATCTAACTACTTATTTAAATAATACCAATATCCTTCACTCTTCTTAATAACGTTTCAAAGACACACAAGACTTGGATTTAACATCACATTAGTTTTATTTCACAAGAGCATTTCACATTTTAAAACACTTTTCTTATATTATACTATGTACACATTTACATTATGAACATTATAAACAAGTTTGACATAAAAAACAGAACCACAGAGTCCAATGTAAAGCGTTAACAGGAAACTTAGTGCCAGTAGAGTCACATTTCAGCCAATGAAAAAGTACCGTGAGAATGGCGTCGACGCAACAGAAATGTGGCTGATTATGTCTGGATCTCAACTCCCAAATGTTGCTTGTTACATGTGGAGTAAATTAGATACAAAAATTATATAAAATAAATACTGTGTTGCTTTGTAAAATGATGAGAACAGAGGTTATGCAAAGACATGTCTTGAGTGGCAAAGTTATGATAAGAACACTTGATAGAATGTGTTTCTTAGCTTTTTTTAGCCAGTTTTTTCTCTCCAGTTTGGCAGAAATGTAATAAAATGTTTTTTTTCGTTGTCATGGCAACAGTACAGATGTTGGCTAGCTTGTTTGCTAATGGCAAGCAAGCTGAACAACAAATAATTCTCCCATCAAACAGGCTAAAACTTTTTATTTAAGCATAAAAATGTAATGAATTGAACTGTGTGTGTCTGTGTCTGTGAGAAATGTTAAAGAAACAGA
Source organism: Mugilogobius chulae (assembly GCA_038363315.1). Lineage (NCBI taxonomy): Eukaryota > Metazoa > Chordata > Actinopteri > Gobiiformes > Gobiidae > Mugilogobius > Mugilogobius chulae. Next base: position 14,169,995 of record CM076413.1, on the reverse strand, counting down.
AGTAGTAGAAGTAGTAGTAACTGTTGTAGTTTTTCTGCTTTTCTGCCACTGTTTACCTGCTTTTCTCTTTCTACACGCCACATACAAACTCTATACTCAGCAGTAGTTGTGTTTGTTTATATTTATAATCAGTTTGCAGCTGCTTTTTCCTATTTAAGTTGTGTTTTGAGCTTTTACAAGAAAAACTGTGATTAGCCTCTATTGTCTCTCACTCTTTTTGCCACCCACTGCTGACATTTAGAATGCAGCAATTCACCTGCATAACCTCTATAGATTTGGGAGTTGAGTGCTACTTAACTACTATGACAACAGCTTCAAATGAATGAAAACACAGAAATACAGTGCATTTGTACCAGACAGTGAGATCATTTTTGTTCTTGTCGTTTTGCTTATTCAAAAAACATGTGCGTTATAATTGTCCAAACGTCGTATAAAAAAAAACAACACATCTTCAAGGCTTTTTTTTTCTGCTTTGGGACGATCGACATCCCACAGTCGCACAACAACGTCACACTCACACTTCATTCATATAAAAAATCTGTATAAAAATCTTGTCTTCATGGTCCCAATGTCCAGCAAAGGGTTTGTAAAGTCTTTGATGCAGTCTGTTCAAGTCTTAGTGTAGCCATAATGCTAATACGACAGAAGCTAATGTGAAGAAGATGGATAAAGACGCGAGCTGAGATGCTGAGCTGCCTATGCTCCTCTGAACCTTTGGCTCCATCACATCAGGATCGTCTGCAAAAGACAAGAAAGAGAAAGATATTTAGTTTTGTGCACTATAGATTGACAAAACATCAATAAATGTAATATTTTTTTACACAATTCTAACCCTTTAGGTGCTGGGCTGTTCATTTTAAATACAATTCTTTGACTAAAAAGTACAGTGCTTTATTATTTTTTTTAATGACTAATCTAACTTTTCCTTTGGCAATCAGTTGATTATCAAGTCTTCTGATTTATTAGAAACTTTCTGACGTGTCTTGATTTAAAGAAGAAGCCTTTTAAAAATGTAATAAAAAAACACTAGATTTCATGAAATCTGGGCCAATTAAAGGTGGAGTAGTTAATTTTCACACTGCAATCATGATTTAGGTTTTAATCTTATTGTCAGTAACCAACAGATTAAAGCTTGTAAATGCCTGAACAAGTGCTTTTTAAAACCTTATAAATAGTTGACTAAGGAACTTACTCGTTCTTTTTTTAACATATTCTTTTTTAAATCAAGATTCAAGTTGCTTTTTAGGTTTATGATATTATTGTAATAAATGTGTGTGTAATTTACTGTCATGTATGTATTATGAAAGGATCTGCGGTCTTTAAGTATTTTTTAACGATTAACATTTGTAGTTATGCAATGAACTTTGAGTCACTTTTGTTCTGCACAGATAAACTTGCCTTGCCTTTCTATGTAACAGTGATTTTGATCTTGCTGTTTTGATTTCCATTTGATCACAACGTGTGGTTAAACAGTGATTCGTGTGGGAGTCCTCACCTGCCGGGAGCCTGTTTGACGGGTTGTGGACTCCTCCCGCTACTTGGAACTTCTTTCCCAATTCGAAGTTCTTTCCCGTCTCTTCTGCTTTAGTCTTATCGAGAATCGTTTTCCCTTTGTGTCCGACGACATCCACTCGTAGCCTCAGACACTCTTCTCCGTGATGATGCATCGGTTTAGCTGCAGAAAAATGTCAAATAAATACATTTTAGACTATGAACTTAAAAGAGACATACAAAATCAACATAATCTTTAAACCTTGGTACAACAATTATTACGCAACATTAGTTTATTATTTTTACTCTTTGATGCACGTTTGAGTAATCCTGTTTTGTCCTGCAAAACACTATCTTTATCTTTTTTTTAATTAAAAATAAAAGCGCCCAACAAGTGACTAAGTAAATGAAATAGGCAATTACTGAAACATGTGTTGCTGCAGAATGATTGCTAATAATATGCATATACTTGAATAGTAAAAATATGATAAAAGTTTACCATTCAATCATTATTGGGTATATTTTATTAATTTAAATTACCTCTGTTGTGCAATGGGTGTAAGGGTTAAGGTTTATGCTATTAAAAATATTTAAAACACTTGTTCAGTCCCATCCACAATATTCAACTAATTTTATTTTTGTAGAGCTGTGGTTGTTTTAGGGCAGTGTTTCTCAAACGGTGGTATGCGAGCTGCCTCTAATGGTACTCAGGTCCCTCTACACTTTGAGTTTTTATCTTATTTTGTCAAAATTTAAGCCATTAATAGCTTTATAGTAGGGAATTCTTGTCACTTGTTCTCTGAAAACATGCTAACCCTACAATAAGCCCCTGAACAAAGCACAATACAGTACATCTCCTTTAACATTCCAAAGCTACTTACAGATATAATAGTAGCTCTCTCCTTGACGAAACTCCTTGCCCAACGTGAACGGTGTGAAACGCTGGAACTTCTCGGAGAACTTTTCGGGCGCGTGCGGGGCGAAGGGGCGCGAGCACTCCCACCGCAGCTGGTCGAAGGAGTGGGGCTTGCACACGTCGTAGTCCTCCTTCTCCACCATGTACAGGACGTAGCGTTCGGCGGCGTGCGATGACACCTCTCCGTGGGCGTAGTGGGGGCAGATGATGTCCAGGTAGTCGTTGATGCGCACCTCCACCGTGTACTCATCCCACAGGAAGCTGCAGAGAGGCGGGAAAGAAGGAGGAGGTTAGTCACATGTTACGTAAGAGGTGGGAATGTAGGGGGCATTTCAGGTCGTAAGGTAATTAGAAATGATTTGATGATATGGGAAATGGAAAATTGTGTAGATTTATATTGTCATGACTAATACAGAGGCAGATACTGTATGTGAACCACTATGTCTTACACTTCCGTCTAACAAAAACAAAGGAATCTTGAGAAATTTTGCAATAGAAAACATCCCTCTGATCAATCTTGATTTATTTATTTTGATTATTCTCTTCAAAATAGACATGGCTTATGATTTTACAAACGTAATCTACACAGACTTCAAATGAGTGGCATTTCACACAGAAAACAATCAAATTATGTTGAGAAAATACAACTTTTTTTCTAATCAATCAATAATCTGGTAGTTGGAATACATGCAAACATTTATTGTTACCTTTTTATTATGAGTCAAATCACTATTCTGGGATGGGTACTAGGGATGGGATTACGTCTCGTGCCACAAGATCTCGCAAGACAAAATTGACACAAGATTACGTTTGGCTTTAGCAAAAAAGTGTTGAGAGTGATGAAGTAGTCTTTTTGAGAAGTCATAGTTTCAAAGAGCAGAGCTACAAAGACAGCAAAACCATTCAACTTATAAAAAATAATACTGTGTGGAGCCAAAGTTGTGATTTAGATTGCATAATTCAGTGTAAATTGTTATAATCTCTTCTGGTCTAGTTCTTCTGGACCCAAACTCGAATCTTGTCTCATTTTATGAGCATTGTGTCTCTTCCCACCCCCCATTTGTACTCTTAAGCAAAATACAAATATCCTCACACAATTCCTTATAAATAGACAGAAAGAAACATTATGACATTTCACCCAATATCACCCAATTGTCCTTAGCAAACCCTGTTCTTATGTTTTATTACAGCACCAAGCATTAGAGGATTAAGAAAGACAGTCAAAGAAAGCAATAAACTGAAATGAAAGGTAAACTTGAAGTCGTGTCTGTCTGCCGAGTTTGTCTTTGATGGCCACAGCGGGAGAGGAGACATATAGACTGTTCTGGCTGGAAGAAGCGCACACACCCTGGTATAAAAATAGTTAAACTGTCCTAAGAGTCCTGACATGATTTGTGGAGACCGGGCTGCGGGCCAAGCTACAGAAAAGGCGTGTACGGCGTGTAGGCTGATGGACGTTTTTTACGAGGTGTGTTTTTGGATTGACGAAAACCGATTTTACCAGTTTGTCCTGATCAGGCGTTTTGTAAATGTGTCACGGCGATGGAAACAAACAGACTCACGTGTTTTTGCTACGATGGCGACAAAAGCTTTACTGTCAAAACATGTGTCTACCTGGAGCTGTGTGCGTGTGTTTACTAATCTGACTGGGGAGATGTTTTCTGAGCGATCACGCAAACAATCACTGCACCTGTTTACAACAATACACTTGTATTAGGCTAACATTTATAAGAAACACGTGAAACGATTTGCCAATGTAACAAGTGAATTGTTCTATAGCAAGTGACCAAATCTTTGAAAATAAAGCCCCTTAGACCTACAAAAAAGTGACGCAAAACGATTGTTAATGAGTTGTTTTAATGGATATGAAACATACAAATATGCCAAACATCCATATTTCAGTCATTATTAAACAAAAAATTACAAAACGCAACATCAAGACCATCAAAATTGACGACAGAAGCCCAAAATTGCTATAAAGAACTTTGCTCTTTTTTGTGAATACTGAAATTTTGTAGTTTTGTCCTTATGACTGACTTCAAACACAAACTAGGATTTTTCTTCAGTATTAAAATCAAACCTATGGGTATCCTGACTACACTTTTGGCATGTTTTCCCTCTCTCTTTCTCTGTGCAGGTTTGCGACGAGTCCAGGCCGCCTCAGCCAAGCGCCCGAAGGTGAAGAAAGATTAATATATACACGCAGGTCTCTGATTACACCTCAAGGAGCAACAAGGCCCTAATCCAGCAACTCAATCTGCGTCCTAACTGGCATGGAAGTGTGCGAGGGGCGAAAGTGACAAGCTCCGGTACGTCTGCAGTTGTTTACGTGTGTTTTTTGGGGGGGGCTTCAAAGTGCTTTAGCCCCCCTCCTGTTGTTGTGACTCCTGTGCGGACCCTGTGCTTTAGTCTGCAGACACGGTGGCTCCAAAACACAGGCGTTCTACATCCCCTCCCCTCTCCTTTTGCCTCTCACACTAGTTAACGCAGCTAACCGACCTGTCAAAACATGCTTTGTGCAGAGACTTGCTGTGCTGGTGTGCTTTACTAATACTATGTTATTAGAAAAAGTCAAACTAATTTTATTGTAAAACTCAAAATCTTACTGGAAATTTTCAGGTTAAGGCTACAACTAATAATTTACAACTAACCAATTTAAGGATCATTTCTATTGCACAGTGAGATATTGTGGATGCATTTAACTGAATGCAGGATGACATAATATAAGACTTTTAAATGAATTATGAAGTTGTTTTACCTTTGTAGCATGTTGATGTAATTATGCAGCTGTCTTTTCAACTAGCACATATCATCAAAAGTTCAAGCTAATTTGTCATATATAAAGTTTTAATCTCTCTTTTTCTGTGCAGGTGGGATGTTAGCTTCTAATTAGCCAAGCAATCCTTCTTTAAAGCACGCTCTTGTCTTGCTTATCATAATAGCATCATTGAATGCAAAGACTGGAGAGATCTGTAGTGTTTTTCAGGAAGTAGATCTGCAGTTTTCGTGCCCTTGTTAGTGTCCTCTCTCTCGACCTCTGCATGAAATGAAACCCACTCGTCAAAAGGCAACAAAAAGGCTGGATTCTGTTTCTAATTTCATTCATAGCTGCCAGTGATTTGCTTTTGAGAAAACTCTGCCTTTATCCTGTCCCCCTCCTCTTTTGTCAATGGCCCGGCTAATTAAAAGCTGTTAGGGTCTGGGCTAAAGTGTTCTTGAAAAAAGCAAGGGAGGAGGAGGAGGACTGAAAAGGGTGTAATTATAGCCTTTCCCTCCCCAAAAGAAAGAGTGACCGGAGGCTACAGGCCTCTTCTACCTCTCTACCTTACCCCCTGTGGAGCTTTCACTAACTAACGCTAAGGAATAGGGCCCCTGCTGAGTGCACTTGAGCTTTGGCATATTAGCATTTAGCTTCATTTGTTTATCATTCAATTAGCGTTATCTTTGTGCAACCGAAAACCCAGACAGAGCAGCTAATCAAGGCAAGAGTCTCTCATTTCCTAGCTAATGTATGCAGATTCTCAGTTGTTCCTTTGCGTTAAGATTTATCATGTGTGCACTGATGACAATAGCTTTTAATATCAATCCAAGTGGTATCTAATTTCAATATGGTCATTGGATGTTTAGTCTATGCGCTCGCATCATACAACTTAAAGGCGTGCAGATGTATGACAGTTTATTGTCGCAGCGACATTTAGAGCTTAGTCCCGCCTCAAAAGTCAGTATCTTAGTAAACTCCCAGCAGCAACTGCGAAACTTTTCAATGGATTTAACACATGGGGTTTCAAATTCTGCTGTTCCATCCTAGTAGCCAGCCCAGCATCTCTCTGCATCGTTGTGTGCACCAAGGTCCTGCACCAATCGTCCACTAACGCCTCCAGAAGCCGCCGTTCTCCGCTGACTACCCTCTCTTCTCCTCCGATCAACAGACTCTACGGTTCCACCTTTGAGCGCGACACGCGCCGTGGCACATCTACAGACCGCAGTTTCTATACACACACCAGCATGGCTGTTGCCCACTACAGCTGAGTAAAGTACGCTCAATCATGCCATGTCCATAGGAACTATGTTGACAATGCAATCAGGTCATGGATTCTTCTTCGTTGATATCCAATCAATGTGACACTATCATTCTGCTTCGATCCTTAACACGCAGACCAAATAGAAGCAGATACTCTATGATATGGCTGTCGACCTTTAGAATATATCTGGTTCACTCCAGTTTATCACTTTTCGATTCGTAAAAATTCTAGTTTATATGTACAGTTAACATTTGGTACGTCATGAAAATAAGTAACAAGCATCTTTGTGCGACTATAATTAAGCAATGGGAGTAGTGAGAGGTTCTAGTAGGGACAAAACAATCGGCAGCATGGATGTAGAGGGTAAAGCGTATTCTTGGCGTTACACTTACATATCCCACCTATACACCTATGGTATCTTCTACCTATAAGGCTTATAAGCTTTAATCCACCAACTAATCGGTTCTACTTCATAATATCAAGCCTCTTAAGCTAAGTATGGATTTATAACCAAATCTTAGATACCTTGTCGAGTCATGCGCCAACTTTGATTGAGATATTTTTAGAAATGTTATCCTGTGACGTGATTAATGCAAGCGTGGCATAATATGCACCAGAAGACAGAAGTTAGAGTCCACTCGCTTTTGTGGGAGTCGTAGATGAAAAGATTCTCATCCTTTAAGATAACGACTTACCTGTTATGTTGTCCTTTATTTGTTTGCAAATTTCCACTTTGGCACTGATTTCAGCCTTGGCACGCAAACGCTCATTCGTATGTGCAATCTCATGCAAACAAGACTCACCGCATTGAGACCCTCCCCCTGCCATCGGCCCCGTCTGTGGAACAGTTCTCCAAACCACAAGTGGAGTCGCAAGCTGACACATAGATGAGGGCTGTGCTGGGGTCGAAGCTGAGCGCAGGAATGTGGGACGAGCATCTGTCCCAAGAGGAGCCCGACATCAGTCCTCTCCATTCGCCCGCAACAGAGAATCCATCTCATCCAAGCAGCCCTTAAATAAAACGAGCAAGACTCCGAGACCGGGGCGCAGCAGGCACATCTGTTTGTGAGCCACTTCGCTGATGGAGCCCTGACAGTGAGTATAGTGTGCCTGCTGAGATGTGTGCAAATCAAAGCTGCGTGCAAGGATGAAGTTGTAGCACCTCTTTCAGATCCCGAGCAGGTCACTTCTCACATTAAGAACTGAATGTGGCGTGTGCAGCGCCAGCAGGCCTCAGAGACTCATGCATCAAACGAGCCCAGCCACCGAGTGAAATGGACGGGCTATTGCCCTATCACCCGTGTCGCTTATGATAAGTACCAGCTATGCGTCAAGTCTGAATTGTGAACGTCAAGCTGCTCAATGCTACAGTCCTATCGTCAAGAATGTACCCACGCCTAAGGATCCTGCACTACAATAATTATGATGGAAGACGCAGTGCCCCCGTGCAAGAGACGTGACATTTTATAGCAAGATTCCACGTCTTGAGAAGCTTGTTAAAGAAGCCATGCGCCACAAGATTTATCCCACCAAACAAATAATGTGATCTGTATAAACCTATACAAAATTGCATCAAAATAGAAAATCTCTTTTCGCTGACACATACCTAGAAGTATTAGTGAACCTGTCATTATAATGTTAGTGCACGTGATGCGCTCTTAGTAGCTTACATTGTGCTAGGAACCCAAGAACAAGCGACATTTCAAGCACAATAACTTGTAACAACATAAGACTACTTGTATTAAACGATAAGTGTATTTCGGCTGCACTTCCAATACATTCATCATCTAGAGCGTACAACTGTTTTATATAAACGATGATTATCGTCTCCAAAAATCGAGAATGATATGTATTATCATTGGGAAGATTATTATCTAGATGTTGTGTTTCTTAAGAGACTTCAATGTATAGATACCAATTGCATAAGAATCCAGAGACGCACAATAAGACTCTGCTAGAATATGTATGGAATAGGCAAACCTTCGACTCACCCTAGAATCAGCTCGCATTATACCTAGACTAACAAAACTACTTGAGAACAAAGCGGATAAAGGAAAAGCCATGGCTGGAGATTTTATCACCAGCTCACACAAGAATACAAGAGTGCGTCTCCAGTTCTTAATCTAGTAATCTTTATCCTAGCATACACTTTAAAAATGTAAAAAAAAAAGACAAATCAACGGCTATTCACATTACTGAACATACCAGCACCCAAACTAGAGAACGTACGTCTCCCACAAATAGAGAACCAAGAATACTATTCTCTATACCCACTTAGATACAAAAATATGTAATCATGAGATGAGACTGTAAATAGACCTCCTCAATATGCGCCACAATATACTCATTAGACTGTGATTGATGAGAATGAACCCTCGACCCATGCGCCCTACTACTCCCGAATGTTAGGCAGCGACCGACACCACATGATGGACCGGCGAGCCCACCCCAGCCCCCACGAATTCCAAGTCAGTCGCCGCAGTGGACAGACAAGACATCACGGACCTGATCTGACCCCTCAAACGGATACACACACGCACACAGAGGCTTCACTACATACACTATGCAGGTAGCCTGCGATCCGCAACGACGGGTGCAAAACGGGACCAAGTCCGAACGCGGAGTCATAGACTGTACATCACACATGTCTATATCCTAAGAGTCATACCGGTGCTTATGGAACAGATTGCACAGTAGCCATAGGCAAGCAAGGTTAGGTCTTACCTGCCCGCGTAGAAAAGGTGCGCGCGGCGGATCAGCGCTAAGAGTGTGCTTAACATAGCTCTAAAAGAGGATCGGACAAAGAAACAAACTGAAGAAACTCTGATATGTTAGACATATCGCAAGTTGTTGCATCACTCTATCAATTAATGAGGTAGGTCTCGCGGATCGCAAGTCTCTTGTAATTAATAATCCATGACGAGCACGTACTATCAAGCTCTCCTTATCTACATGCAATGAAATGTCAATAGAGCAGGGCAGTTGGTATATGTTACTGCACAAGTTAAGATGAATCGCGGGTCCACGCGACAAACACCACTAGCATCGAGACAGATCTATAACTATCTTCTATTACAGAAATCAAAAATTGAACGCTATATGTCCATTAGCGTGAAATAGCGCATAAATAGTGCGGCCGTGTTACGAGGTTAAATTATGCAAAATGCAGCATAATTACTCAAACTATACACAAGAAGTACCGGATCATGTCACAAATCTAGATATCTTTCTTCTGGTTCTTTAAGTAATTATCACTATATATATCTATATATATACTATCATATGGATGAAAAAACGAGGGAAGACCAGAAGAATTCGATTCTGAGAAATAGGTAGCTTCTCTAAAGAACTGAGCGAGAAGACATAACGAAATACCCTTCAGTGTGCAACACAGCGGTATTCGCGCGTACAAGATTGATAGATGTATATTTTGCATAAGAAATGAGGCTAGATTGTGGCAGATCAACGAGGCAATCAACATAACTCAATAGACTATAACTATCCTAGGTCTTACTATATTATATGAGTTTGTGATAGTCATCCTTTACTGATCTGAGTCGAGATCCGTCTACAAAGCCAAGACACCTCGTCCCAGTAGTCTGTACCCAACAACCCGCGCACCACTGAACATCTAGAAATACCAACCGATTCTCCTAGCAGCTCAGTTCAAATAAATAAGTGGAGAACCAAATCACGAGAACGGTTTAACACCTGTGGCACAGACAGAGATTCAAGGATAACAGAGAGTCCATAACTCATGTCCAGTAATTTTGCTGCTTATTCTTTTCCTTTCGGCAAGACTTCTAAAAGAAAGCACTCGGTCGCTTACTGCGATGACGACCTCCAGCATCGACACAATGTTCTAGTGCGCACAGCAATTGGACTTCTCCTGAAGCTTTTGCACCTGTTCGACACAGAGCGGTTTTTTTGCCATAGCGGCCACTCTCTCTGACAATACTCTATTCATTTTGCTGGATATATCTCTGAGCATCCTCCGTTTCACACACAGCGTCGAGGAGGCTGTCAGATTATAATGAGGTCCGGCTGTCATCGCCTACTTATAAAATTCACCACACAATCTCTTTACATTGAGAAGCGAGTGTGGGCACGCTAGATCACCAACTGTAAACCCCCTCGTCCCTCTCTCTATATACACCCTGCGAGAGTGTAGATGCTCGGAAATGCATCCTTACAATTTCGAGCATTAATCTCACTTTCTCCTACTAAAAATGTTATTCCAAGTCGTATATATGCTCTAAAACATCTCGATCTATAATGCTCAATCTTGGATTTGGTCGAATGATCATATGGTAAGAACTTTATGTTATGTTGGTCTATCGTCACGCAACTCCACATTCTACATTTTATACTATCTCTAAACACACTCATAGTTAGTGGTGGTCCCTATACATCCTTTCTGACTACACGTGTCAATCGACGTCAAGAATGACTTTTATTTCAGGCAACAAGTGGACAAACTGGAGAGAAACTGCCCAAGTAGCCAATCAGACTGCCTTTAGGCATGCTTACTCTCTGATGGACAGAGGATAAATTACCTGTCTGATTGGTGGCTATGCTAGCTAATGTTTCAGTGTGGCCCCGTCCGCGTGATAGACGCTAACACTTAACGACACTCAGATCATGACGTCATAGACGCTTCGAACAGCTATGAGGTGTGGTCTGACACTCGCTGCGTGAGAAGATAACAAGAATAACAACGCCTTTAAATCTCGCAGCTCTAAAGTGCTGCTTCTAAACACTATAGTAATACTACACATAAGTGACAAGAGAACTCATTATAACTACTACACCCGCCATGCGGAAGCCTGCACAAACACTTATATTATCTATTACATGGAGTGGCCACTCTTCGTCTCACCAACCAACTATTCAGTGATGAATTTAAACATTAAAGCGCAAAAGACTACAAAAGCCATACCAAGAGACCGTGCGAAACCATCCACATTTAATTAGAAACTATTACTCAACGATGACAAACGATTCTCCGTAACTGCACAAAATATAGCCTATAAGTAATTCTATATTCAGGTATGCCGGATCAGGTATGCATAGACATCTGTTTGTAATTGTCGTATCCATTCAACCGCTCTGCTCGTCTAGATCTACAACACAAAGGCCGATCCCCAATCTCTGAGCGAGTGTCCTCCAGCATAGTTTCTTCACCTCCTTACCGAAATTTTAACCTCCACTCCTCCCGCTTCTATCGCATACACGGTTCACAACGTCGCCGCTTCTCCTCCTGTGCGTAATTCCCATCTCTATTCGCGCGAGGTATCTATCTATACTATATCTCCATCGCGTGCTCCTCGGCGTCTGGGCGCGTGTGCGGCGACACAGACCCGAGCTCATGAGAATCTTAGCACATACCATAACACCGAGACATAATAAACAGACCGTCCTTCATTGCCAGTGCCAATCTTCTACACGTACCCATCACCCATAACCCCACACTTACTACAACGCCCGGCAGAGTCACCTCACCCGGCCTCTAAGATCTGCCTCCTCCCCAAAATCTTTTCTCACACCAGGCCTTTCTTTTGCCTTCCTCCATTCTAGCTCAATGAATAGGACCAAGGCCAAATGGTATCATGCTTGGCTTAATATGTTATGCGAGTTCAGCCAAAGTTAAACCATGCTGCCTAGTTTTGCCAAATCTTTCCAAAGTTGGTCTTTTCCACCTTTATCAAATTGTTTTAGATCAAATTGATGTTATAAGTATTTAGTTTTATCCATTTGGAGGCAGCAGAGAGCCACAAGTGGACACTAAAGTATGCTTGCAATGTCATGAATGGACATGGCATGCTTACTCGCTGGTAGTGCAACTGCAACAGCACTGCTGGTGTGAAGAAAATGCGGTCTGGAGTTGTAGGAAAAAATACAAGAGCAAAACAGCGGAGGGTTTGTGTGTGAGAAAGAGAGAGAATTGGGGGAGGGAATAAAGGAAGTCTGGAGCAAAGATAAGCAGCAGAGAGGAAGAGCGTAGAGTGAATAGTGCAAGGATGTTCCCAAAAGTTGCATTGTCAATACTGAGCTCAAGTAGATAAGCTAAACAAGGCTTAAATTGATTAAAATGGTGTTATAAAAGATAGATATGCAGCAAGCAAACAGATGCAAGTTACATATAAATATTGAATTGTGTCTATGGGCCAAATGGTCAGATTACATACTCCCAGTAATCTATGTTAGTGTGGGATGACAGATTAGAAGGTGGTGAACCAGACGGGACGTGGCCTGTGTTGGAATTGTTTTGGGGGGGGAGGGGAGAAGGGTGAGGAGAAGGGTAACTGTGACCATCTAAACTTATAGCTCCAGGCCGGACTGTCGTGTTGGGGCAAGCATCGCCTTCTTAATAACTCCAGATGAGACCGCACTAGACCCAGACGCTGATAAACAGAATATTACATTACAGCAAAGATATGAGGATCAGGGGAAATAAACAAGCTAGGTACGGAGGGATTGGACGCAGACAAATTGCTACATATCGCGGAGATATAAAGTTAAGAATAGCGAGCCCGAGGAGATGGCAAGAGGAGGTGTTGAAAGATTTGAGGGCCAATGCCAAAACTAGGAATAGATCCAGCTGTTAAGATAGCAGAGATGGGGCTTGGAACAGGCAGGTACAAGCAGCTGAAGCTCCAGTATAGTAACAGTAACTGGAATAGCTGTGTGGCTAATATTAACCCCCCAAGTCCTGCCTGTTGCCCCCTAGTGTGGTGTAAACCGTGACTCACACTCCTAACACACTGCCTACGGTAAAAAGAGCCACTCCCCAAAGTGAACTCTGTGACGCTGTGGAAAGGCGAGTAAACTTTCAACCAAAATAAACTTGAACTTCCCGTTACGAACAACACCTCCAAGACGCATGCCAAGGCACGTAATGTACAGTACGACAACAACAACAACACCTGCCTTCGCGCAAGACTCCTCTACACCTGCTATGCTTTTATTGCGCATCAGATTAAGCTTTGTGGAGGAATGGGATTAGCTGGAGTAATCATTGCACAAGATAGAAGTGTGTGTATTGTGCAAAGAAGACAGGATCCATACTCTGCACTGGGAAAGCATGAATAGCCCAAGCTGCTACCATCTGGTCTGTGGCTTGTGTGTAAGACAAATCACGGACGCTCACAATTACACAGTGGATCAATTAGCATCTATTATACATGGCCAGCTGCCGTCAAAGCCCACTGATGTATCTCATGTAACACTGATGGATGGGTAACTATAGCAAGGAGGATTTAAATTATACCAGAGATCAGATTAGAAAGTTGACCAGGAATGTGTAGGTCGAGACACACTGCCCTGTCTATGGCCTTTAGCTGTCATGATCCCTTCATGGCACATTTTAACACAATGAGAAGCTTATAGAGTTCAACACATAAGCCACAATGGAGCGCATATGTTATATAAACCATGTGTGAAATGTATACATGGCTATATTTAGTTGACACGGATTATGATTTGATTATTCTGGTTACGCAATTCAACTTTGACATGGGGCAAGATTATAGTGCAAAAGACAAAATTAATTCTGTCAACCATGTGATCTGTTCCAGGAATTAATAAGTGTTTCAAATCCAATAGTCCAGGTAGTTTCTTCTATTGATATTATGGTTGAATTGCATGAACTGGTCAAGCGTTTTAAGTGACAACAATAAACTTTGTTCCAGTTGACAGCATTCATTTTATCTCTTGCTATAGACATACAAACAGATAAATCTGTCTCTTACGCATCTGGATGTTTACTAGTGGTGAAAACAGACAGAATTAATGAATAATTGCACCTGGGTCCGCCTCCGTTTACGTGACAGCTCAGGTAAATGCTCGGTAGTGTAGTGACTCACGCACGTACTAACCCATGACACAGCGTGACGACAAAGCTCGCTGCTGTTTTATCCAATTAGCAAATCAATTGTTGTGGCTGGTTGTAGTCTGCGCTATTGTCATTGTTAAAGGGACAATTTAGAGTTTGTAATGAAATCAAGACCCCTCACAGCGCGTCCTCGTTGGCCGGATTTAATCCGTCTGTTTGTGGGCACAGGAAAGCAGACGAGGCTGATTCGGTTTCAGCGAATATACAGTAATACAGTTCTTTTTTTAAGTGTCTGGGTCTCAGATAAAAGCTCAATAAATCACACGGAGACCAAACGCGTCTGTCAAGCTGCATCGATCCACAGTCTGGTCTAGTATAACATTACGAGTCATCAGAACACAATTATGTTTGAGGAGCCAAATTACGCACAGATTTCTTAAGCCAAGTTGTAATAATTAAACGCTGCAGTTGTGTGTTACATGGTTTTACATGCGCAGTGCAAACTAAATATAAAGTTGTGTCAAGTACCCACATGTCAGTCTATTTTAAAGTACTGTACTATTACTATGTCCGCGATAAATATATCCAAAGACAAGTGTGTGCTTCCTCGCTCGATGTTCTGGCGCTTTTACGCACAGCTTGGAACAGTCCAGTCAGGCGAGTAGAGGTAAATCTGCTTAGTCTAACATTAACTTGACAACTCCTGAGTTAAATGGTCACATGAATTCACAACAGTGGTTCTCTTGTGGTGACTCAGAAGCAGTGACAGTCAGAAATGAGTAGAGGTAATGAAAAACATAGGTCTGCTTTGCGTAAAGGTAAACCAACTTCAATTATAGACTACTTCTATAAAGATATACAGTTAAGTCGTAAAAGACTCAAGCAAAGACAGGTACTAACTTTGGGTTTGTGCTGTTCCAGTAGACGCTGTGCCGCTCCGCTGACGCGAACCACACTCCGATGCTCAGAGTCAAAACTATCAGCAAATCCATAGCTCCACTTCTCGTTCTCGGCGATGACATGTTCATTTAGTAAAACAGAAACAAACCTTCTGTCAAAACACAACACAACTCGTGGCGCTGCTTTCTTCAGAGAGTAGTAAAGTTGCCTACAATGTGTCGCAATTCGTCTCTGCCTTGTCCGAGCGCGTCTTGGGTGTTTTGTTCAGGAGTTGCTCCGCCCACTAACTATTCTCCAGCCAATCAAACTCCAGTGCGCTTTTGTCCTCGCCCACTCAGCCAAGTCTCTGTACTCGCACTTTAGAGCCTCTGACAGTGACAAAACAACCTCTCACAAGCTTGGAACAATATTAAGACCTGCCGCGATAAGGCAATATCAATCAAATACGTGTAATAGCGAGATAAGATAAGGATTATTCATGGTAAGAGGTAAAAATAACAAGTTGAAAATGATGTTTTTCCTCTTGAGCTGCAATAGTTTCCTAAAAACCACACTACATTAAAAAGAAACCCACATAAACACAACTTAAATTGCAACATAGTAGTCCTATAATTTCAGCTGGAAAAAGTGTTGACTTAAGACTTGGATTTCCTTACACTACTTTTGCTTTGTATTGTGTCTTATTTTTGGTTAACCACATTGTACTTGTGCCTATAGTTGTTCACCACTTCAGCACTAAATCACCAAAAACACGTGGATATTTTATGCATTTTTGGAGGTTTAGTTACATTTTTTGCATGGTGAATATGTCTGTTTTTGTCCAAGCTTGCTGTTCTTGTTCATTTGTCTGACAGTAAAGAGTTAGTGCTTATCTTATCAGCTGGAGTCATCTCATGGTCTCCATTCAGTCTCGTGCCCTGACAGTGACAGGTTAGTGCAGGAGACAGTCTCACAAATGGGACAGATGCAACTGGGGCTGCAACAAGGTAAACGTTTAATCACAACTAATGGAATACTCCAATTAACGCTGAGCAATATCATATTATATCATACATTGGGATATTAATGAGGAAAAGTTGACATTGAAAATATTGTGATATAATTGCAGTTTTCCTCTTAGTTGTAAGGAAATCCAACAGAAATAATGACTAATTCCCAATGTTGCCAGATTGTGTCATGACATTTAAAAAAATGTATCGTCCATAGTAAAGACTGAGGATGTAAAAATATGCTAAATGTTTATAGTTTTGTCATTGGTATATTTTGTGGATGAATTTGGAAAATACCCAAATTGCCCTTGTCTGTCAAAATTCATAAGTTACTACACACAATGTTTGTCCAAACGGTCTAAAACCTTGAACAAGAACAACATAGGCCCAGACTGTGGAGGCTCTGCAGAAGTTAAAACATGAATAAAGAAAGAAATGTAGAGAGTGTAGGTAAATTAAATGTAGTGAATTAAGGCAAAGTCTGCCCAATATGTTTATGAATCCTTTTTTTTTTTTTAAGTATTGGTCCAATTTAATAAAACATCTCACAATAACTGACTTTTAGCTACACAAACAACGAAATCATTTATCCTAAGAAATAATAATAGATTGCCACAATAGTTGTTATTTGCAGCCCTAGATGGATTGCTGAGGAGCGCGGGTCGCCTGAGAGGATTGTGAAGCATTAGGAGTGCTCTCAGGTCTAAGCAGGGCAAATAAGCACACTTCCTGAGATTTTGACAGAGGCTCTGACCCCAGCCTGGGTTCAGTTTGTCACTACACATCAAGAATCTTGACTGCATATGTCACTTTTCCATAGTGTCCACCATTTGCATGCTCCTTCAATGTAGTTTCACCATGACTTCAAATAGATCCGGCAATTGCTTAAAGGTGCACTATGTTACTTTTAACTTTGTGAAGTGTCCACCACCTGTTTGTCTTCATAAATGTTTATTTTTCGCTTAAAACAGACCTCTGCAAACTGCGGCAGGGCAGAAATGCATGACGACGTTTAAGAGACAAAAACTTGGCTATGACAATAAACTTGTAACATTTCAAGATTAAATTCACAATGTTATGAGAATAAAGTCAAAGCCATAAAAATCAATTTTCTATATTAAATTTTAAATTTTACTAGATTAAAATTGTATTTTGGTTCATGGAACATTGCAATGAATATCAAAACCTATTGTGTGTTTTTATACAAACATTTGACTCATCCGGGTGGTTTTATTTCTCAAAAATTTTTCATTGCTTGGCTAGCATTTTTTTTCTTTGCAATATATTAATATTTCCCATCTGCAAAAATAATGTAATTAATTAACTTGGATAAAAAAAAAAAAAAAACAAAACTTAAATTGAGTTGTTTTAGGTGAGATTAAAAATAGATTAATTAGATTAATTAATTACAGATCATAGTTAATTAATCTTCAAAATGTAATCGCTTGATAACACTAATTCTACCAAAAGTTCATTTTTATACTATTACTATGTGTTTGAAGTACAGATAGTTGTCACTTCCATTATATTATATTATCTTTTGATAAAAACATGCTCAAAAAGGCATTCAGAACAATTAGGAAAATAAAGAATAATATATTATGGTTAAACCTGTCTGCACATGATCACTAAAACTTTGGCTAGCCACTTTGTGTCAGCTTGATGAAGCACTTTGGGGGCTTTGCACTGCCAGATTGCAACAGTAAAACATCTGCTTTCCCTTGTGTTTGAATTTACATATTGATTTGAAGTAGTAATTAATATTGAATGACCTCTCGAAGAAACCCTTGCTTTTTATGGAGCTTAGAGCAGCACAAAAGGCACAAACTTTTGTCTAAACATCATGACTTTGTGGTGTATTTGACTCAATTCTTACTTTACTTTCATAGATAATCAGACTTTTACTAAGACCTCACTTTTGCCTCACATTTGTTCAAAGAAATATGAAATGTTAAACTTAAACTTGCTTTCTGTGCAACTCTTGTTTTACAGTGTCACTAAACCTATCACCATAGAGACAAGCAGATAATACTACCAAGCCATGTTATAGGTCAGCTCTGTGGAGTGATGGCTGTGCTCAGAGTAAGAAGAATGCATGTTTTACACCACATGATTTCAGCACAAACTCAATGCTGTTCTGTGCAACATATAGCGAATAAGCATCTCCATGGAGACAAGCAGATTCCTCTGAAAAAGTTCATCCTTAAAATATGTACAGTCGATCAATATAATACTGACTGTAGATGATAAAATACACTTAAAGAGGCTGTGTAAAGCAAGGTCAGTTTTGCTCAGTGAAGATTGAGAGCAAACTTCTGCAATACATAGCTCATTGATTCTGTAGAAACCTAAAAAGTTTTTCAGTCACTTTTGAAAATTGTTCTATTTAGTTTTTCTTCCTCATAACTGCCATGTTTGCTTTCATACAATAAACAATGCGTGCCCTGATTGGCTAATTCATCTGTCAATCATTCCCACTGAAATTCTAGAGATGAACATGGTGGCCAGAAAATGAATAAAAATATTTTTGCTTCTCCACTGTAGAATCTGATTAAGTGTCTTGTAAGTTGCGTTCATGTGATAATATAACACCCTACAGAATTCTATTTAAAGGTGGGGTACCTGATTTTCACTTTCACAAGTTCTTCAGCTCATACATTTTTGCAATTATGACAGAAGAACATCTTTTTACAGACTGCAAAGTGAAAGTGGAAAGGACCATTACTTTATTTTCGATCCAGACAGTGCACAGTGATCTCATTTGTCACAAGCCTGAAATAACTTATATACTATAATATACTTCTTAGTGATAAGACAAAGCTTACTAATTGACAACTAAAAAAGTTAGATACCCACCTTTAATACAGGCAGCTAAAATGATTATTGTTTAATGCAGTTTTTGTGTATCCAAAATGATAATTGTTCTTGTCACTAATAGAACAAAAATGTGAAATAGCCTTTTAAAGTTTATGACAAAGTAATCGGAAAAAATCCTCCACTGAAAAACTTGCTGAATATTAAAGATGCTAAAATGTGAAACTGCTGAAAACAAAACTTCTTGATAGTTAAAGTGATCATCTTAACATACAGTATATCTTCTTCTTAATATTTAAGATTTCACTAAACCTTTTGCTTGTTTTCACCCAATTAGGCTGTTTTCTTTTTGACTGGCAAATATGACGTAGAGGTAATTTCACAACCGTTCCCTAGCAACCACATTTTAAACAAGGGCCCAAATCCATCTAAATGACAGACATTGCGATTTGACAAATGATAATGCCTGCAAACAATTCTATTTTGCTAAATGACTGCCAAAGCTCCCAGAAAACGGTGTCAGTAGTGTGTAAAAAAAAATTTGAACTTTTCTGTGTTCTGTGTTGTTTGTGCTGCTGAGTGTGGGAGTTTTCTGATGATTCACAGAAACATACTTGGGCACCAGGATAGCCCCGACTGTAGGAGGACTGTCCCTCTGTGCCAGGCAACTTCCGAGCTCAAACATGGGATCTCCCCGTGAGGCATCGCTCCAACACAGCAGACACAAAGACCAATTTAGCATCTCACAACCCACACCTCCTCTTTCTCCCCCGCACGAGGCAGGAGTCAGATGGCTGTGATCTTGTACTGGGGAACATGCGACCGTGCCCTCTGCTGCGTGTACACAAACAAGCTCACAAACGTGCATGGATGTGACAGCTCTAACAGGTCTCAACAGAATCACACCTAGAGAAATGTGACATTTTCAGCTTCTCTCGTGGACAGTGGAGCACGACGAGGCTCTTAAAGGTGATGATTGTCACATATGTCATTGATTGTGTTTGATCTGTTTTGCATTTGTTAGATTATCCATGCATTGTAAGTAGGTCTGCTTCTTCGTAGGTCATGCTTATCTCATAAGTTTAAAGACATATGCAAAAAACATAGTTTCACCATCAAAGAGCTAAAGGCCCACAATGTATTTTTTAAACCCAGCCTTTGAGAAAGCCCAACACTTTCTCAAAGCATCATCTGGTTTCATTTCACTTCCTAGAAACTGCCTTGACATCATTTGGGTTTGTTCGTGCGACGGTACATGGGTATTTTGTGCTTTAGCCAGTCGTTGAATAAACATGTGGCCCTTTCTGTGAGGTAAACCTACATGTTAAAAGTTGTAATGTTTGACATAAATAACGTCACTTTCCGCTCTACTACGCATGTCACCTGCAGAAAGGTACGCTGTCTGTCTAGTAGGCTGAGGAAACTTCTTTGGTAAAAACAACAAAAACAGGACGAGAGCTAGCTGTGATAGGTATGAATCGGTCTGACAGACGTCTGGCTCCTAAAGCTTGAGACAGGGTTTTTTCAGTCACCTGAATGTAACGTGTACGAGTGTAAAGATTGCATTCATGAATGTTGATTTAGCAGCATAACTTTTATTTTCGCACACTGATAAACTCTTTTAGCTGACAATAGCGCTGGCTAGTGTTGTTGTTACAGCTTCAGCCGTGGCTCTTTCTGTTCTGTTGATAAACAAGTAAAGAATATATACAGTTTTCTTTCTTAACACATGTTGTTTCTGGCAAACACCTTCTTTGCTGTTTGGCAGATTGAATTTTATGTTTTTTGGGAACCGCCTGCAGTTCCGCAACATCTGACCTTGTCGCTGGATTCAAATGAATTGAGTGGATTTCTAGTTGGCACCTGCCTTGCTCATACAACTCAACTATCTTAATAAAGAATGTTCCAGTTATTATAACCTTCAATTTCCATGTAATCATGCTAGTGACTTTTAATCTCCAGAAAGTTACACAGCGTCACTTTAACTTAGTCCTTCAGATCAGTTGCTATGTGCCATAGCTCAGTTTAACTTGATATAAGTTACACAAAAAACATACAACTTGTATTTACTGACCTTTTTACACCATATGTGTTAATGTTTTTCCTCCTCCAAAATGAATTGGAGTTGTGAATTGTTTCTTGCATTTCTAATCAATTCACAGGGATCAACTTAACAATTCCTTTCATCTATTCATCTACAGAACATTCCAGACAAAGTAATTAAACCCATGTAGCTTCCTTCACCTTTACAGTTTGTGGCTTTACAAAGAAGAAGTCTGGAACATTTGGACTTGACAGATTTGTTTGGAGGAAGTCGTGGGAAGGCCTGACAACAAAATACACTTTATGATATTTTTCGTGATGGAACAGTCTCCAGGTGTTGTGGTATCTGTCGTTACAGGCATTAAACGCTCTATTGCATAACTCCACCGACAATTAATCAACTAAAGAAAACACTTTGCTGTAGCTGGGTGTGTGAGTGGCTGCAAGGCATTTAGTTTTGATTAAAATGGAAAATGACCTTGAGAGTTGTTCTATTTTAATATGTTTCGATTGAGTCATAAGCTTTCTAAGTTTGCATACATAATAGGGATGGGACGATGTTGGAAAATGGGTTGTTATCCAACATGGCTCTGTTTTGTCATTTTTGCCAATTTTCTTATTTAAAGGAAGTATACAGCAGCTTCTTGTTGTTATATTTTTATTGAGGTGAGAAGTTTTGTCATTTTATTCCTTTTTTTTTTCATAAAATTGACGTAGCAATGACTGAAAGCATTCACTTTTTAGAGATTGTCTTTATGAGCTCCTGACAATTTCCTATTTTTACATTAATGACTATACTTAAATTTTACAATAAAATAACCTAAAATCAATTTCCCCCAGCACAAATATCTATTTACATGAAATTCAGTTTGCAATGTCCTGTCTCTGTCTTATAATGTCCCATTTGATCTCCAAAATCCACAAAGTTATTTGTTTGGTGTTGCATTGTGCCCTGTTGTTAGCATAGCTTGATTAACCAGGCTGGCACCACCTAGTGCCTCCACTCAATTTCATGTCACTCCAGCTATTAACGCCTCCCATAGACTGACTGGCAAGTGCCAGTAGCTCCAGTCCACTGCTGTCCGCATTTGCCCAAGCTGGGCGGATTCACGTGATAATGCTCAAAGACTTGAAAGTCTCATCAGACCGCCGACCCGGATAGATCTCTTTCTTCCGCACACTCGGGCAACTCTGGTCGTACACTCGCACTGCTTCGAGGTTTGTGTACAGGGGCACATTGGTTTTAATCACTTTAAGTTTGCTGGACTTGCATCAACTCTCACTCAATGTACACAGGAGTAGGTCAGTATCGCAGAACTGCGACGGTCGTGCGTGTTGGCCAGAACCAACCCGAGTTGAGACAGCAGACTGGATACATTCTGGAGAAACTTAAAATATGATAATGTACCATTTAATTGCAACTTTATCACATACAGAAGCGGTAACAATCACTGACTCACGTGTTTATGCTACTTGCTACTTGCTATCTACTTCCTAGATAACAAAACAATCAAAAAGCAGTGTTGATTTAAAAAGCCTACTGTAAAGGAAATAAACCCAGAATGCAGTTCTGCCACATCTGTCAGATGGTTTCCATTAAGGTGCAATGAACCTGGCTGATGCATTAGGCTACTATTCTCAGCTGTGAAAAAAGCTTAAAACACATTGTAGTGAACAATTCGGAAGCATTAGGTAAGTGAGCAAAACATAAAGTTTAGAATCATTATTTCAGTTTGTTTCATTTTTAAGGAAGCATAAAGCACCTTTTAAAGCAGTAATATTGTCATTTATTGAAAAGCAAGGTTGTGTGAGGCTTATCAAAATCAGAAACATGACGTGACCCATATTGAGAAGAATCAACAAAACAGAATCATCCCATTCCTGATACATATGTTCATCAAGCAAAACTGTCAAATCCATTTGTAAACCAATGCGTACAACCATTATGAAAAGTGTGTTGGTAGGTTGAAGGCTGATGTGCGTACAAATGCTTAATAGCTACAATATTCACTATGCCTTTCAATGTTCAGGACTGAATATTTCTTATTTTCTCACACTGAAGATTCCAGGTCCAAGGCTGGTCGTATTTCAAAAGCGAACACATAACATAGACATTTGTAAAAGCTCACTGAAAAGAAATACTTGAACAGAAGATTGGGTGAAACACTACAAGGTGAGATCTTTCATCGAACACTTTGGTTTAAGGTGCATTGGATGGGTCAGCAATTCACTAAGACATGGTTTATACAAAATATTTAAGATTTTTACTAAAGATCTTTAGCTTTCCTTGTTTGAGCATTTTGTTTCTGTATATTATTATACTTTCTGGTTGGACAAAAGCAGCAGATGTGACACAGAAGAAATTTTATAACTTTTACCCAGCAGCCATGTTGTAAATAACACTGTAGAAGACTCAGATTCAATCCTTTGTTTTAATACTTTATGCTTGGAAACATTTTAGCAAGAAACTGCCACTTGACTTTTGGAAATGACAAAACACAGGTACAATACTACCAAAGAAAGAAAGTGTCACATGCACTTCACATTTTATTAGTGAAGTGCATATGACACGTCTGTCTGCACCAAAGACCCATTTCTCTCAAATAAATCTGTTAGTGAGAGCTTCTCCTTTGCTGAGATAATTCATTAAACTTCAATACAGGCATGTCGACAAGCTGATTAGACGGCATGAATATTGCACAGGTGTGGTTGACCACAATAAAAGGACACTCTGAAAACCTGCCTCAATACAGAGTTGCCAAGTCAGTTTCTTATATACAGTATATTTTTAAGGTGTTGGTTGCGTTTTTTTGGCCTTGCTCCAGAGCGGTTCTTCCACATTATAAAAGAGCAGATATTTGCCCTTTTTTTTGTTTTGATCATAAAAAAAAAACTTAAGTAAAGCATAATTTCATGTTTTCTAAATGATGAAAGTAAAATGTGTCAAATCTGGGGTGACAGATAATGTTTTATTCATTGGTTTAATAGCTTAGTATTGAGGGTTGAAGTCACTTGTTTTGTTTTGGCTTTTTTTTTTTAAAGGCTTGGCTGCTTGTTGCTTTCTGAAAATCTGGCAACCCTTCCACAAAGCCACAGATGTTGCAAAATGTGTGGGAGTGTCTAGATTCACCAGAGCTGTTTCCTTGTAGTGAATGTCCATTTCTCAATCATTAGTTTCAAATAATTTGGCAGCAATTGAGTTCACATTGACTTGATTCTACTGGCAAACCTGACTTGTTTTGGTGGAGTTGTATTTGTCTGTATGGAGATTGCTATAAAGGAAAGTAAAATAAGATCAGATTAATGGAGACCTATTGTTAAAAATCATTCTTCTAAGTTTTAACCTTGTTATCACTGCCTCTCATCATTAGTTTGCCCAGAGTTTAATTAAGATGTTTCCTGCATGTTTGTGTAATCTGTATGTCCTGCAGTGATATTGGTCCTCAGAAAAGTCCTGTCCTGACCTACCACCATCCCGCCATTTTGTCTTGCATTTATGTGATTATTAAAAATCCAGATTTATAGTAAAGCGTGTAAGGTTCAAAATAGTCCCATAACAACAATAAAATATTAAAATCTTACAATGAAGAAGGCTTGTCAGTTCTGCAGTTTTGCACTGGAAGTAAATGGCCCTCTTTCTATTTCTAAACTGTTTTACATAAATTTTATGTTTTATAAAAAACACAAAATTATTTAAAGGTTAAATAATGATCTACATTATAGGTTTATTCCTAAAAAAACGCAATAAGGCCTCTTTTATTTCAGAATAGTATATATTTCAGCCATTTCTGTTCTGTAAAAATACTGATATATTATAACATTGATCCGATTTTATTTTTTTTTCTGCTCAACAATTGTCCTGCGTTCAGTGACTCCTCTGCAGATGCTCTGTTTGTGTTGCTCCCCTGCGGCCCATCTCTGTGGATAACCTTTTCTTTGCCTGGAAAAAGAAGGTCATATGGAAACCCGCATTATGATTCTCCGAGCAGAGAATAAATGAGCTTGAATGGGCTTAATCACCATAATATGCTCTACATCAGCTCCAGATAATCACAGGCCACATCTCAAACAGCTCCCCTTTGTTCCTCTAACCTCTGTCATTACGAGGGGCTTTAGGCTTGTTAACACTTGGCATTGTTTTGTGTGCACACGGGCAGCTTGTCGCCCTCCTGCCCTCTGTCCCTTCACGTCTGTGTCCTCCCCCGGCTCATAGCGGCACACTCCGACAAGCTGCTGCTTCTCTCACACCACAAAGGGAACGCTGTGCACCCCCCCAGACATCTGCATACAGGTGGTCCTGGGCACACTTCTATTAACCAGCGACACGTAAATCTGGATTTAGGCTCAGCGGGGGGGCAAAGTCTGCAATGACTTCAGCTCTTACTGACACTGTTTTGATTGGCAGCGTCCACTGGAAACTTACCAAACCCGAGAGGGAACTGTTTGACTAAATGTTATGTATAAGTACACATATGGACATATTGCTAATATAATAAAAAAGGGCATTCTGAATTGAAGACATGATAAAAAAAAAAGAGTTGCTTTAAAGATAATTCTTGTTAAATTATGTTAAGAACAGTTGTGTTTCTTAACTTTTTGTGGGCCAAATTTTCCTCCTAAGAGCGTTAGTTTAACCAAAATTTAATAGAATAGGTTTTCTGTTGCCATGACACAGAGATTTAGGACATGTTTACGGTTGCACAACAATAATTCTCTCATCAAACGGACTAAAAACATCTTAATTAAGCATAGAGAGTTAACGAGAAATGTGAAAAAAAAACAAAAGTGTGATTATAGTTTTTCTGCTTTTCTGCTACTGTTTACTTGATTTTTTCTGTTTACATGTCACATACAAACTCAATATTCAGCAGTAGTTGTGGTTGTTTACATCTATTATCAGAGTGTAGCTGCTTTGTCCTGTTTTAGTTGCACTTTGAGGAGAAAATGTCATTTGTTTCCATTGATTCCCATTCATTTTCACCACTAACTACTGACATTTAGAGTACTGCGATGTCATCTGCATAGTGTAGTGTAGAAGATGTGATGTATGTATGCGTCTGTGTGTGCTGCGGCCGCGGGCTGAGGAGGGCTCTGTGGAAATAACTGAACAGATGAAGGAGAAGAAAAGGGACCGGGAGACAGCAGAGACAACAGCTGAGCGGAGAGAGAGAAAGAGGCAGCAGCAGCAGCGAGAGACACACAACAGAACAAACGATGGTGCTGTGTGCAGACTGTATGGGCGGTTAAATATTTCACTGGGGTCTTTGTTTTTTTTTCTTTAGTCCCTGCAACCTGGTCAGGACGAATGACTGAAGTGTGCCTGTTGTTGTTGTCCCGGTTAATGATTCTTATGAGCTGAATGCTGCCGTTTCCAGAAGGAAGGGGAGTCGTTTAACCTCCTTCTGTCTGAACTCCATCCATATGTGTGCCATATATTCATGGTGACACATTGCGCAGGCTAAATGCTATGCTAAACTCTCTTTCTCTCTGTCTGTTTTTCTCTTTCTCTCTCTCTTTCTTTTTGTTCTGCTCTTTGTCTGTTCTGTTCTCTCTCTCTTCTATTTTTTCTTTTCTTTTTTTTTTTTTTTTTTTTCTTTTACTCTTTCTTTTGTTTTTCTTCTTTTTCTCTTCCTGTCTCTCTCGCTCTCTTAATCTTTCTCTCTCTCTTCATCTCCTTCTGTCTCTCTCTTTCTCTCTCTCTCTCTTTCTCTCTCAGTGTCCTTCTCTCACTCTTTGTCCTGCTCTCTCCCTCTCTCTGTCTCTCACTCTTCATCTATCTAGCTTTCTCTCTGCCTGTCTCTTTCATTCTCTCTCTAACTCTTTCTCTCAGTTTGGGTGTTTGTTTTTCTCTTTCTCTGACTCTTTCTCTCTCTCTTTCTCTGTCTCTCTTTTTTTCTCTTTCTCTCGCTCTCTTTGTCCTCTCTCTCTCGGTTTCTCATTCTTTGTTTCTTTCTGTCTCTCACTACCTCTGAGTCTCTGTCTCTTTTTGTCTCACTCTTCATGTCTCTCTCTCTCTCTCCTTTTCTATCTGTCTGTCACTCTGTTTCTCTCTTTGAGTCTCTCCCTCTTCCTCCACACTTGCTTCAGTTATAAGCTGCAACATAAAACACAGACGGCCAATAATAAACATACAATCAAAAACAAAGCAACATAGTGTATTAAAGAACGTCCTCATAAGCCTAAATTATAACATTCTAAGATTGATTTATAAAACTTAAACTGTGCAAAAAGTTAGAGTTGAACTGTGTTTGAGCCTAAATGTGAGAGAAACAGAAGTGATACTGTTGTTTTTCTGCTTTTCTACTACTGTTTACCTGATTTTCTCTTTTTACATGCCACATACAAACTCAATATCTAGCAATAGTTGTGATTGTTTCTATCTATTATCAGTCTGTAGTGTTTTGAGTCCTGCAGAAGAAAATATAGGTTGTCTCCATTGACTCTCATTCCTTCTTGCCACTCACTGCTGACATTTAGAACACTGAAGTCATCTGCATAACCTCCGTTGCCTCTTCTGCAGCCTTGATCCTTGCTCCTCACTCCCATGCGATCCTGTTTAGTCTACAATCGTTTCTTAAGCGTTTTCTCATCCGAGCCGTGTTCCAGCTAGAAAGTACCCGCGGCTGTGCATTTGTAAAAAGAGAATCCATTATCTTGCTCCTCTTCTCCCTCGTCTCCCTCGCTCCTGGCCCCGGCCCTATATTCATTAAGACGGCGTTAATGATCCCAGATGGACTGACATGTACTTTATGGGGGCGAAGTGTTAGTGGCTTCTTCCAAGGGTGTGCGTGGGCGGTTGTATGGCTGCTGGCTACATGTGGACATATTTGTGTGCGCATGTAAAATGTGCACGGGCTCTATCTGCATACAAAAAGATGGTCTGCTTGGCCCTCAGACATCGATCGTTTGGCCCCCGTACAGACACATGCGCAGCCAACGGTGGAGTTTACAATGTGAATGAGGAAACGCTAATTGTTTGCCTTTGAATGGAGATACAACAAAACCATTGACGTTGGTTGTTGAGATTTTAATGACCGGGAAACAATGAGGCAAGAGATTATCACTGGTGGCAAAAGCTACACAAAATGTGACACTTTTAACAGAGCTAATGCACCCCTGTGACTACATTTGCTGTGGCCACCATTAAGGCAGGAAAGAAACAGTGGTAACTAATAGAAATAGAAACAAGCCTGATATTTCACTTTTGGCGTTTATCTTTAGCCTTGAACAGCTATGCAACTTAAAATTAAGCCAAATTAAACATCAGCAGCCGTTTTGTGGCCTGGGTGTGCTTTTTACGAGTTTAAATTGCATGACTTGCTATTTCTCGATATCTGATTCCTTTTTTTCTGGGGCTGCACACTTAATCAAAATCTAATCAAAATTTCAGATGACTTTATGCAGAAGCTTGTTTCACACAAGGAAACTAATCTGATTGCCTGTAGGTGGAGTTGATCTGAAACGAGGGGAGTGGTGACCAGACCCACTCTTCGCAAAAAAACAAAAACATGGGCTCTGGATCCCTGTTACCTCCCAATCGTTTAGTGTTTTTTTCATTTTAGACTGAGGTTTTAAACCCCATTGAAATGAAATGAACAGAAAGTAAACAAATGTAAAATGTTGGCATATAAAATATAAACATGCCACAGACGTTGGTGCACACAGTCAGATTCATTGGATGCAATTATCAAACCACAACAATTGCAATGTCTGAAGTATCGTCATTTCCTTCACAAACAAATTTGATTGCATAAAAATGTTAACTTTTTTAACGTTTAAACGTTTAAAGTAGTGTAGCAGAGTGATTCCCTTCCCTTTTCTCCAGGTACCCTGGATTCCTCCCACCTCCAAAAACATGCATGTTTAGGTTAATTGGGCATCACTGTAATTTTCCCTGCTGAATAAATGAGAGATTGAATCGTTGTCTGTCAAACCATAGTTGCCACTGTGCAGTCTGTTCCCCCGCCTAAGGCACATAGTCACTGGGATAGGCTCCAGTCACCTGCGACTCCTAACTGGAACAAGCAGTAGAAAATTAATGAATAAAAGTTCCATAAGAACTTACGAAAACAGAATGACTTAAGTGTTTTGAAACATTTTGCGTCTGTATTTCACAAGCCTCAGCTCCATTTGGTTCCATTGTGCTTCTTTGACAAGTCATAAAACTGACTACAATTGACTGTGTGACTATAGCGTCTATATTTTAGAAATGTTAATAATGTTACTGGTAATTTTCATGTATTTTCATTATTTACCATAGGTTCTATAAGTTTCTCAATTCCATTATGTTATGTACACGTTATGTATTCCATTCTTGTCTTGAGAGAATATTAAAGCTTTGCCTGGAACATTTCCGCTTTCTATGTCTGACATGTTAATAGTGAATCATGAACTCGTTTCTATGTCTCTATTTGATGCTGTGAAAAGGGTCGAATAGAAAAGATTTTCTGTCTTTTGGTTGAAGTCACCACATAAGGACATTTTATTTAGGTTTAACAGATGAGTTACAAAAATGGGTAAGTTTAGGTCTGGGGCTTGGAGTTGGTTAATAGACAAACACAAAAAGGGGAAATTTTAGTGACATGCATACATTTTTCAGGATGGGTGACATTCTGCAATTTTGCTGTTAACTTGTTTAATTTCTAAGTGCTTTTATAGCCAACACTGACTTGGTTTAGATGAGTTGCTGCTTGTCTCCACTGTGATTGCTATGACATTTTGTGTGACATTTAAGACCTAAAGCCAACATCTTCATGAGAGAAGAAAACGTTGAACTTTCCATCTCAAAATACGTACAGCATATCGTCATAAAGTCACTAAAGGGTCTACTGTTTGACCTAAACCCAAACATCCAGAGTGGGTTGAGCCAGAAAGAACATCTGGCTTAAAACTCGACAAAATAGTTTTCACCACAGTTAGATCGACTCTTCGTGATAAGAAAGTTGTTTTGTAAGGTTCAGAACATGCTATGGACTAAAAAGCTTTCTTTGGCTTTGCGCTGCACATATCAAAATCTAACAACAGCTCTTTAAAATTCAAATAGTTACTTACATTTTTCACTCAGGAGTATTGGGTATCCCTCTGTCTCTCTCTAATGATCCTGTGGCCGAACACAAGCTCTAAAATAATGTGAAACGGCACAATTACCACCACTTCCTTGTGTTTCACTTGCTTTGTTCAATGTGGCTTCAGTTTCACCAATCAATAAGTGCCTGTTTTGCAAAGTGACCCCTACATCCTCAGAAATGTGCGCTATGCTAAACGCGTCTAATGATAGCACCCGGGGATCAGCGTTTAAGTGGAGCCGAGACGAAGGCTGCTACCATCCACACTGCAAAAAGATTATTTGAGCAAAACAACTGGAATTCACAACATTAATCTTTATTTGAAAAATAAAGATTACGTACATATTTATTTTTATAGATTTCTTAATGATCTGAAGAGTTTGGCAGATCAATGGTCCTCTGTTGTTATAGCAGCAGTAGCATAATTTAGTTTTAAATAGTCGTAATAGTTAAATAGTAAGTTTTGAATTGGAAATAGCTCAAATCTTGAAATGGCAGTTTTTTACAAAATCCTTCAAAACAGGCACGACTGATTTTACTGAAACCCATGAATAAGTAAACATCAGGGAAAGTTTGGGAAGGTTCACCAGCTGGTTTCTTTGTATAGTACTTATCTGTCACTATGTAGGTGACACCAAGCCAAGATCTGTGGCTCCACTCACTGTGACAATGCCATTAGGGGTTGTGGGTGGGTGAGCCTATCCCAGTAACTTTAGGCCTTAGGCGGGGAACACTTTGGACAGTGGCCAACTCGTCGCAGAGTTAGACAGACAACCATTCACTCTCTCATTCAATCACTAAGGGAAATTTACAATGATGCCCAATCAACCTAAACATGCATGTTTTTGGTGGTGGGAGGAAACCGGAGTACCCCGAGAAAACCCACACTGACACGGGCAGAACATGCAAACTCCACCCAGAGAGATTGTGAGATGTTGATGTGGTCCGACCCGGGAGTCAAACCCACACCTCCTTATTGGGAAGCCAGAGCTCTAACCACTCTGCTACCGTGCACCCGTTTTTTTGTTTGTTTGTTTGTTTGTTTTGTTTTCTGCAAGAACAACACTTAAAAAGAAACTAATGCCTTGTCCAAACAAAGCCAAACTCAGGTGTTTCAGAACAGAATGAAAAGATTTCAAAACTCTGGTTTAGCGTCTCCGCAGCTGTATCATCCCTGCCCAGAGTCACGTCTCATCTGCAGAATGTACTGACCGTTATATGATGTTCACTGTGAAAATCTGCGTCTCATTGCTCCATAAACCACAGAAGACAGGGGAAAATAAAATAAATCCACTACAATCTCCATTAAATCCGTTTTGAAGCTTTCTCAAAATATTCCAAAGAATCTGAAACATAAATCCACTTTCTGTGTCTCTTCTGTTTAGATCCATTCAGAATATTTGCTAAGTTTCATTCAGAATGTTTGCCAAGTTTAAAATAATGCTCCAACTTTTCTGCACATGCTCAGTATCAAGCCTTCCTCTCTTTTGTGACTGTCTGTATCAGTGTCACAGCGCCACACTCTGGTCAGTTACAGGCATTACACTAACTTTAGGCTGGTTTACTGATTCATGTGGACGCTCACAAATCCTAAGACAGCTCCATGTTTATGCAATTCGCTTTTAAAATGATCATCGTTTTGTCTTTTTGTGGACAAGGCATAAAGCAAGTTATTGTTTAATGTCATACTGTGGAAATTTCCAAGGGATGCACTAACCCTAACCTATCTCCATGGAAGTGATGTGCCATTAAGTTAGCACTATTGAGCCCTCTTGAATGTAAGCCATACCAACTATGTCAAAATAAACAAAAGAAAAAAAGGACATATAGACCCATATATTTTTAGTAAACTAAGATGACTGTGTGCACAAGCTGGTACCCTGAGTAGACTTTAGATCTATGTACAGTTAGCTACTGAATGTCGGCATAACGGCTAAGTATCCGATATTCAGTGGCCTGAAATGTACTTATATTTGGCAGAAAAACATCGTGTCCACAAGAAAAAAGCTTTGCGCATAGAAAAACCCCTGATGAGTGTGATTACTTAATTTGCGGAAAAGTACAGGTGAGTTACCACGACATAGATAAAGGTTTTTGTGTAATTTGTGTTAATTAATTATCAACAAAGTGGAGAACTACAGACTCACAGCAAACTGCACCTGTGTGGCATTATTCTGTGCTGATTTCTACAGAAGGTCATTGTATGAAAGACTCTGGGCTTATACTTCTATGACTCTGGGGCGAAATATTTGCTTTGCCCGCAGAAATCACGAGTTATAAAGCGTGTCAACTGTTGCAAAACTATGAAACAGAAGTCAGAGCCTCGTTAGAAGTCATGTTGAGTTTTCTTACTGTTTAGGGTCTTTAGTACTACTTACTCATTTTGTAAAGAAAGTTATGGGGAAACTAAGCAGAGTGGACCCGACCCTTTTTTAATGACACAGGCTCTGAACGGGTGTATAGGCAGCACTCTAAGTATTTATAATTGTTGCATAGACATCCCTGTCAAAGCTAATGGGAACAGTAGCGGTAATTACAGCACTTCCAACTTTTTATAGAAGTGTTACATCTTACATCTTTCGATAAAAGTCAAAACCAGACAATAACTCTAAATTCAAGCAACTTTAATTATTTTTTATTTGTCCTTTAACCTGTGAGGTGTGACTGACGCCACAAACACATCGCATGGGGATTTTGGAGCAGAACGGCAGCAGGTGCCAGACTCGTTTGTCAACCTAAAATACGCTCCAAGTTCATTTTTCTTGCTCGAGGCTCACACAGGGAAGCAGTTTTCAGTCAAATTCCATAAAAAATATGCCTGTGCTCATGCATTTTGAAGACTACGGCAACATTACAGCCCATCACACAGTGATCAAGCATTAGGAGGGAAAACTGACTTGGATTGACAGTGAATTTACACTTTTTTCCTTTCAAAAACTCACACGTCTGACCTAACCCCATAGAGATGAAAGCAAACATATAAAGCCAACTTTTGCTTGTGTAGATCTGTCCTCTGCTGTTGACTTTCTTATAGAGAGACACAGAGACAGCAGCTGCAGTCGCCTCTCTCTGCTAGCTTCTTGTGTGTTATTACGACGCGTACCGCCAAGCAACTCGGGCATAGACGCGCGCCTCTCGCTGATGCCAGTGGTTTTCATTGAGATTTATGTATGTTTAAACCTAGATATTTCTTTTTACAGTGTGCAGACCAAGTTTAGTGCGAGCTGTGGACACATAAACACAGCCAGCTTAGGTTACAATGTTACAGATGCAGGGTCAAAGTGCACGTATGCCCGTCATGGATACATTAGCATTTTCTGCATGCATACACACTGCCTTTGACCTCCTCCAAATATAGTTTACTGCAGAAGTACTCCTCACATACCAGTGCAGCAAGTGTCCATCCTGCTTAAGCTCTGCAGATCAACACAGCAGACCACTCACAGCACGAACATAAGACACTAGATTCATTCAGTTCATCAACTTAAGCAGGACTGTATTGATTATTTTGGTCATCAATTATTTGGCTGATTTTTGCTGCGCTAATTTTAAGTTTGATTTAGGTAATTAAAAAGCTGTAATATTGACACAAGGGACTTTTGATAACTGCAGTTGGACTGTACAATGTGTCATGTGCTGAAAGAAAATGAATAAGAAATAATACGAAGTGGTTTTGATGGAGAACTCTGTACGTAAAGATGTACCGTGCAACACCTCTGAAAAGTCAAAGCACCTTTAATTTAGTGTGGTTCCAAATTTTGTTTCAAGCTAAACTATTTGTGCAAGCAGAAATAACTTCTTACAACCTAAAAATGTCATAATGTGTCAAATATACCTTACTTAAGTCCATGTTCTGATTCTCATTCACAGGCTGTGCATAAAACTGCTTAAAGAGACACTATGTAACTTTACTGGAGGAGGGTCAGTTATTGCTTGTTTCAATAGAAATAATCTTAAATCAGACTTTGGCAAACCAGGTTCTGCTTCTGTTTATCTGCTTGATTTTTTTCATTTAAGAGCTATTGCAGATTTTGGCTTTGGATTATGTGCCTGCTCTTAAGATAACACAAAATTAATTGCTTGATTTAATAGCCTATATTTTACAGAAACCCTCCGACACTGTCAGAAAGCAGAAACCTAAAAGGATGTTTAAAGATACGTTTTTTGGCAGTTATGTTGAAATGGTTATGCAATAGCTCTCTTTATATGGTGAAGCTCTACAGAAAAAAATGGATTGTTCTAAAATGAAGAGATTGAGATAGTTTTAGTTGTGTTATTTAAAATGTATATCGATAGGGTCACACACAAGTAGAAAACAGAAAAACATTGTTAATTTAAGTTATTGTAATGTAAGTTACTGTAAAAATACAATTGTATATACATACGTTTTACTTCCACCTACTATTTTTTGAATAGTAGCCTATATTTTAATTTGTATTTTCTTTTAATATATGTTATAATTTACAGACATGTGAAAAAAAAATCTATTTTGAAATTGATCAATCAAAAACATTTTTCACAGTGCAAACACAATTTAGGTTGTAACTCTGACTACTTCCTCTCATAAATCCTTTGACATGTATTTGTTTTGGTTGCATTTATGCTTTATTTAGGCTTGAAAACTTTGTGCAAACAAAAAAGCCAAACTGGAGAGGACCACTCAAGCACAGCCAATCAGAGAGTTGCATTCAGCTCCTGATAAGAACTAAAACTCTTTATTATTCTATTCAGACAGCACTCAGTGGTCTCATTTTTTCACAAAGTGCTGCATTTAGCATGTACTTTTTAATAAAATACACAAAGTCTACTAATTTAGAACTAAAAAAGTTAGTTATCCCAACTTTAAGCATGTGCAGCTTTTAGTCTTGCCTGACTTCTTAGTTGTAAACTACAAAACGTTGTTATATCCACTAAAAAGCCTATTGGAAATACTACAAATGATCCAGATGACACATAATAGTACAGTATATTTTATGCGTCATAGATAACTTAAAACTTGTGCTGATTGGCTGTGCTTGGATGGTTCATTCAACTTTCACTTAACTGTTTGTAAAATATGTTCTCATTGCAGCCAAAAAAATCTGCTCATGGATATTAATCATGTGGAGAAGGATTTGTGAGAGCTTGAAATCAGTCAGACACATTTGAATGCCTACTTTCAAAGATGCGTTTTATCCAGTGCGTAACAATCTTCACGTAAACTAGCAGCTGGCAAACCTCCCAGCATGAAAAGTTACACAGTTCACCTTTAAAGCAGTTGAACTAATCTGAATTGAAGCTATTACAATCTCTTGTATTCTCTTTGCAGTGCTGGGACAGTAGCTCTGTTTCTGCTTGTCGTGCCACACTGTCGCACTGGGCCTCCTGTTCAGTCTCTCTGTTCTTCCTTTGTCCGCCATCGGCACGGCAACGCTGCATAATCGTGAGTCAAATTATCGAGAACATGGAGACTCGCGCTCTCGTGTGGAGTGGCTTCCTGCTGCTTTCACCCTAAACGCCGACAGACACTGGCATTTTTCATTAGTGATCCATTTCCTCTCGGATTATCATGTCCTCAATAAGAGATGTCAGACTGTGTCACTATGGAAACACCTGTTGGCTTTGAATGACTGACACATTACTACCACTTCCACTGCACAAGACAAGTTAGACTATAGTAAAGATGACTTAAATTTACAATTTACTAAACATTTTGCTTGTTTTCACCCAGTTTTTTGATGAAGTTGATACTTTTCTTTTGTCCTACAAATATATATGCAATTATCTAGCGACCACAGTGCAGGCAAGGCAAGACAAATTTATATAGCACAATTCATACACAAAGCAAAAAAGATACATAAAAATCACTAAACAAAACACCATTATTAAAAGTATATATAATCCTCAAAAACTTACTTAGGTTTATGTAAAATGAACAAATAGTGCAGATAAAACAGTTTCAGGCATATGCACAGACAAACAGAAATGTTTTGAGCCGAAATTTAAACATTGTCACAGTCAAGGCCTGTCTTACATCTTCTGGAAGACTGTTCCAGATCTGAGCTGCATAAAACTTAGTCCTGACTCTGGTCCATGTTTAGTCCTGACTCTGGTCCATGTTTAGTCCTGACTCTGGTCCATGTTTAGTCCTGACTCTGGGCACCAGCAGGAGGCCGGTCCCTGAGGTCCTCAGAGTGTGAGATGGTTCATAACGCACTAACATGTCAGAGATGTACTTTGGTGCTAGTCCATGGAGAGACTTAAACACATGCAGAACTGTTTTAAAGTCTATTCTCTGAGCCACTGGAGCCAGTGCAAAGACCTAAGCACAGGACTAATGTGATGGTACTTCCTGGTTCTGGTCAAGACTCGAGCAGCAGCTTTCTGGATGTACTGCAACTGTTTTACTGCTCGTTTGGATAGGCCAGTGAGCCCCCTGGAGACAAATGCATGGATAAGTCTCTCCAAGTCAGGCTTTGACAGTGTACATTTAATAGGAGACTAAATTGCAGGCTAAATAAAAGCAAAAATTAGGGTTACACTTATACAGTGTTTTCCTTTCTGACCCCGGGCTCACACTACATCCAGTCCAACTCCGGTGCAGTCACCGGAGTCTTTACTTAACTTGAAAAGTCCGAGAGTGGCTCACACGGCGTACAGTCCAGTCCGGTGTCTCCGGTACGGCCAATCCGGCGCTCCGAATCCGTTTCGTTTGTTTCAAATTTTGGCCGGACGCCGGAGCGCACCGGAGCTCTTTTTGATGAAGTTGTGAAAACAAGACACAATAAACAGGAACCAAGTGAGCGCGGGTGAAGTGAATCTGGTAGTTTTCAAAATAAAATCATTACGTTACCACTAATAATACAAAACACGACATTTACACGATTACGTAACACATAAAATGTAAATAAACCTCCGTACTCACCCATTGTGCGGCGAAAAATCCCAACAGAAAATCAACTAACGTGAAACAAGCCCAAAACTTGGCGCGTGCTCTTTGTTTACACATTCTCGGGGTTGGACTGATGACGTGACGTGATGTTTTGTTTGGTAGCCGACGACGCGAAGGAGAAAGCATCAAATAGCTGTGCGTTCTCGAGGTCGGACTGATGACGTTTTGTTTGCCGACGACCGAAGGGGAAAACATCAACTTGCTGTATGTAAAAATGCTTGCCAGATGCTCAAATACTAATGTTTGGAAACTGTAAACAACCACTGTGCGGTGGTGAGTGAAAGTTTAAATTTAAAGTTACTTTACGTTGTTGTTTTCCCCTTCGTTTGGCGTTGCCACAACACGATGACGCTAGTCCGACCCCGAGAATGTGCTCAGCGAAAGAGAGAGAGAGAAAAAAAAAAAAAGTGCTCAGCGATCGCGTAATCTCCCACGTTGAGCGTGAACCTCCGTGAGTTCGGGGTCTCGCGAGGTCGGCAGCAGAGCCTGTGGCTGCAGCAGGACAGCAGACCACCGTAGCTAATGTGAGTCACCCACCGTAGCTAGACCGGTCCGGTGACTGCACCGGAGTTGGACTGGAGGCAGTGTGAGCCCGGGGTGATGCATTTCTTGATCATTCTGCCAACACCAGGTTTCAACCAATACCAGAGCAGGGGCTGAAAATAGCTGTCTTTTTTTTTGAAACAGTCAACTCGTCAGAAAAGGGGTCACAGTGTTACATGACATGCACTTTATAACATATTTAAAAAAAAAAAAAAATCAGCCAGCAAGTAAGTCTTAATTCAATAAAAGAAACAACCAGGATATCAACTGAATCAATATTATGAGACCAATAACTGATTTCATGCATCTGCAGCGATATGCCATCTGGATCAGTTCAAATTTGACAAATGAAAACACACTTTAAATGTGCTAAATATTTGTTTAATGTCCAGGATCTCTTGTGCGTAAATTGTCTTCGCATTTTAGTGCTTTTTGACGACACATGTGGAGGGATTCTGCTTTAGAACTTAAATTACTTCCAGTAATTTAAAGAGCAGAAACTGACAACATTTGCTTTCTTTAAAACAGAATCAACAGAAACAAATCCAAATGTATTATGTAATTGTGATGTAACTACAGAACAGCTTTGTATAAATAAAAGTTAACACATTATGAGACAACAAGTAAAAAAGTGTTGTTGCATCACTTCATAAACTCAACCAGAATATTGGCTGATAACACTTATTGTCCAGGCAATGTCTCTAAACTAGAAACTCAATCCAACAACAACCAAAGAATTCAAAAAAGTATTATAAAAGCTGGTTACTTGTGAGCATATTGAAGTTTTCCAAATTGAAAAGGATGCAGCCCTCTGTAAAGTGCAACACGCAGCCTCGTAAAATCTTTATTTCCCAGCAGAGCATAAACAACAGGTGTGGAAAATGAGAAAGTTTACTATTGCATAAAAAGGGTAGACGTTACAATAAAAGTTGATGTAAAATGAGTCACCGCAACACAAAGGGTGCTCATGACTAAAACTAAAGCTACAAGATTTATTTTGGGATGCTAACTTCTGAGACTTTTTTGTTCTATCATTATGGTTACTTTCAGTTGTTTCGCCACACTTACTCAAACCGTGATGTTGTTCCTCATTTAACCTAACCTGGCATTTTCGTAATATTCCCACATGCATCACTGTCATGATGTATGTGAGAATCAATCTGCGTATAGATACAGTCGACATAAGAGAACACCCACTAACAGACGTCTGTGGGGGGAACACTCCAAGCACAACCTTACCTCACATCACCCACCGTTGAACAAACACAAGAGCAAACTCTAGCAGGGGGCAAAAGAAACGACACATTAAAAGTTTGAGGTCATTACCTTATTGAAATGCTGTTTTGCTGTGAACTGTAACTAGGACAGTGGTATCTGATGTTAGCTTGACCCCAGTCGTGCAAGTACAGTGTTATGTGAATTGTTGTTTTTGTTAGAATTCTAGCTAGGGCTGGGCGATATGAAAATGAATATCTCGATTACTTTTTAACAAATTTCCCTACGGGGACAATAAAGTGTACCTTATCTCTGTCAGTTCAATAAAAAAGTGTTAAACCGGCCTTCAGATTTGTTACTATACACTGGAAAAGCAACACTAAAAATGTCAATCAATTTAAAATGGATCTATCCTCAAATTAAAATCATTTTTTGCTTTAAAAATAAACCCTAACCCATGTATTTTTTTTCCATCAAAAGCAGCCATGTTGGTTTTCATACAAGAAACAATGCGTAACCCTAACTGGCTAAATAATTTGTCAATCATGCCCACTGAAATTGGCCATGATTGTGGCTAAAATACATTTTTTAAACAGTTCATTCATGTCTTGAAGCTGTTACTAATGCTAAATATGTAATCAAAAGTATAAAGTAAACTTTTGGTCTAAATGACAAACGATCAATGAGCATCTTTGTTTCATCTGCGTCATGCAAATAAACTAATCTGATTGCCAGGTAAGTACACTTGATCTGAAATGCAGGTGGGGTGCGTGGTGACCAGACCCACTCTTTACAATTTTCTGAAGCATGAGTCCTGGATCCCAGGCAATCCATCCAGAGCCTCTGACGAACTACAAGCAATTTCTATTAAAGGAGACATATTCTGCATTTTTACTGGAGTTTAGTAGTAAACTATATCAAACATATAGGTCATTATTTAATATTTTGCTTATTGTATCTCAAAAGTGGTAGTACAAATAGGATCATACACTTTATAGTTGTGTTTTAGGTAGCGAGCAGGGGACTTCTTTTACTTTCTTGAACTTTTGACCTGGAGACTACAGTATATTCTTCTTAAATAGATGCACTTTAGTATTTGTAATGGGATAAAGTGAACAAAACCACATTAGAAACAAAAGATCTGTTGTTTCTTGCAAACTTATTGACTGAATGAGCAGTCGCCTGGTGATAATATCGGAGGTCTTTTGCAATCCGACAGGTGGGAGGTCTGCGCTCAAACACACGGCCCAAACGGACACGAGATCTCTCAGAATTAGCCCTCTTCTGAACATTTATCTTCACAAGTGTCCAGATGCCGAACCCGACCACACATACTCCGCACATGCTAACATGCTAACGCGTCTGTGTCTTTGGGCAGATGGATCACATGCTCGACGCGTTCCAGCAGGAGTTTCCACAAACCTGATCGGCGGAGGGTCACTCGCACAGACACTCCTGACTGATTTATGGGCGTTTAGCCACTGAGCTGCTGCGTGTTATGGGCTAAGTGTGGACAGGCCTAAGTCCGGTTTCTGATGGTGCCGCAGGTGACAGCGCGGGGGTGTAGGTCGAGTCGCGTTTTTGGAGGTCGCAGAGAGTTAAAACAGGCCAGCCAGAGAAGGGAAAGCTGAAGCAGGGCGGTGGTCTGCTCTCTGTGCAGTGCTAACGGCAAACAGATGGTCGCTGTTGGACTAATACAATCAAATAGCTTGATTTAGTTATACTCACACACATTTATTCTGCAGTGAAAATAGTCTTGTGAGGAGGGTTGTGACAAAGGAGCTTCAATAAGTGCAGGGTTTCCATTGGGAATGCCGATGTCACAATAAGTTTTTAAGGTATTCTATAGAAACATGAGCAATATATCAGTTCCACTTTAAGATGTGCTATATCACATAAATACATTGTGTTTACTTATTTGTTTTAACTACAGTGACATTGTTGATGCCGTATTTGCAGATATTGGCTATTATTGGCTGTTATTGGTTATTATTTGTTGCCATATCATATCAGTATTGGTTCAACCCAACCTTGATACATGTTAACATTTAAGAAGCAAAATTTATGTTTTTCACTTATAGAAATAGTATTGTGAGAAGATAAATTGAGTAATTGAACAATCTCTTAATAAAGCAAAGGCATCTAAATGTTCCTGTCACGTGGACATTTTTTGCATTCAAGAGTTTGATTTAATAAAATGGTCAAAATCTTAAGGAGAAGTGATGTGTTAGACAGTGAGAAAGAAATTTTTTTTACATTTTCTCTGCTATTTGGTCGCAACATTCGTAATAGTGAATAATTGTTAAATCGTGATGTTTTGTCTCACAAAAATTGCAATAATACAATTTGATATCGAGACATCCCTAGTTTTAATTCGATTTAGACATTTTTACTTCTAGTATCTGCCGATAATCAACAGCTTTTTATCCCCTTATACTTGGTTAATTAGTCAGAAAATGGAAAATTTAACAACTTTATGACTAAAATCTCAAACAATACAAGATATTTTAAGTAAACATCAGCCTGTAAATAGTCATATGACCTCCAGTTAAAAGCAGAGCAAGGATATCGGCTGAACCGATATCAGTATTTTCAATCCCAGTCGGCTTAGTGCATCATTATTTATGAGCAGTAGTAATATCTATGTCAAATATACAGTCATATTTGGGGGCAGGCCCTGCTGAAGGGGAAAGTCATGTTGGAAATACTAAGGGCGTGGGGAGCTTAACTGTTTAGCTCTTTTAAGAAGTTTTCTGGCTAATTAAGTGTATTTTTAGCGCAACTAATTCAAGTCGAGTCACAACCACATGTCTTTGTATCTATACTTGACACAATATCTCCTTAAGTCCACATTTGCTGTTGTGGTTGTTGAGCAGTAAGTGATAAAACTGTTGTTCTGATCCACTAACTTTCCCCCATGGAGGTTTGTGGGTGTGGCCTGTGATGCTGACTCTATATTACAGATTCTAACAATTATATGAAGAATTTCATTTGGCTTTGTATTTGTTGCAGCCAATATTATTCAGCTTGAACATGGTGACAAACCTTCATAAGTTTGCATTTTTAGACTTCGAACCATCAGCAGCTTGAACCAATCACAGCACAGCAGTGGACCAATCACAAAACAGCGTCGTGGTTTGGGCGAAAGTCAAATGAGAGAAACAAAATGAACACACAATGAACACAGACACATTTTGTCTGTTTTAACAGAATCACAGACTATTTGGACTTTTCTTTCAACTGGATTTAGCAAGAATTTTATTCTATCAAGCTTCAACCAATCAGCTTCAAATGTTTGTAATGATGCTCCTTTTTCTAGATGACTCTCAGTGAGTGACGGACCAGATCCATATGTAATCAAAACTCAACACAGAGGGTTAAACATATGCATTTGATCTGAGCCAAAAACAACAGCTTTTGACATTATCATTGGCAAGTCATGTTGTGCTAATTTAGTAACAATATAGCACCGTTCAAAACTGTGAAACCCATCATCTTTAGCTTTCTATTCATATAGCAGCCTGTATATACACGCTGTAATCAGATTATGGGGAAATGTTCAGTTGTTTTTCTAAAGCCTTAAGTGAACTGTTTATAAATGAGTGCTGGGTGTGAGGGCAAATTTGTAGACTTTGCGATCATCTTCTGGCTTTGAAAACTCCCATCTGTGAGCGATACTGAGCAAATCTGTCAAGCACGCCGACTCTGGATTCAGAGAATGTTTGGATTGCAACATGTATTTTGTAGCAGAAGAATTTTGTCAGAACTCCACCAAGACAACAGAGTTAGAGATTCAGCAACATCCACACCAAAAGCTCCCAATTTGTACCACATGTTTGGGATTTTGTTATGGTCTGATTATGTTGTTTTTCTTTTAAATGTGTTTTCATGTCAGTTTACCAATCACAGTGAAGTTTGCCTTTTGAGTGGACTTTAGAAATGTTGTACGACCAAAGAGCAGCAGTGATTTACACCAAATTATTATGTGTTCAGCGTTCTAAAGATCTACACATTGATCAGTATGGAAAGCTCTCACTGAAAGCTGTCAGAAAAAGTCAGAATGTCATGATGAACATTTGAAGCCGATTGATCAAACAAGCTAGGAAATCAAACAGAAATTAAGTCAAACACAAAAGCACAAACATCTAACTGTCCAAATTGTGTAAAAAGCCTATAGCATAAATGTATTTCTGCTAAAATAAGTCACAACACAGTCACAAGACTAGCTGTGGGAGTCAATGGAAGAGTTTTGAGAGAAGCAATTTATAGTCTGATACTTTTAGGCCTCTATCTTGTCAAATGGCGCAGTTACCTTGCGCAAGTAGCTAGTCCGAAAAGTCGCCGCAGGCGCTTTTTGAAAGACTAGGCGCAATACGAAGTCTAAAAGGCGGAACCAGTTGGCGCTGATTAGAATAGGGTGGAGTTGAGCTGCCTGCAGGTGGAACCTGTGAATTTGAAGATGCGCATTGGACAAAACCTAAGAGTGTGGCCTGACGCACGCTCTTACAAAGAAAGTGTGAAAATGTTAAGAAAATTAACAACAGGTTATGGGCCTAATTAATAAAAATATGTAGGCTCACACATTGTTTTTCTTGAATTAGGTCTATTAATTATTATTTTTTGTTTGTTTTATAGGCTGCACAACAAAGGCTGCATGATTCACT
Source organism: Mugilogobius chulae (assembly GCA_038363315.1). Taxonomy (NCBI): domain Eukaryota; kingdom Metazoa; phylum Chordata; class Actinopteri; order Gobiiformes; family Gobiidae; genus Mugilogobius; species Mugilogobius chulae. Next base: position 14,126,568 of record CM076413.1, on the reverse strand, counting down.
AAACGTGTAGGCCTAGCTTATGTGAGGGTCTAATTCTGACATAAAAGAAGTAGGTTTGTGTCCGTGAAAAAAAAAAAAGTTGTCCTCTCAGTCAAAAGCCTACAAGAAGAGTTTTCCTAAATGTGTTTTGCCAAAAACTAGGCCACAACTCGGATTGGCTGTATGGAGATATCAACAGAGTAAATCATCACCTCTATGGTCAGTTTTTATTTTTTTGAAATACGTTCAGTAACCGCGTAGTTACAGAACAGCAAAATAACTAAACCAAAAGCAACACAATAATGAATCTAGCGCGAGTCGCGGAGATCGCTGCCGCTGCGTCTGCTGCGTGAACCGTGTACAGGCGCTCCGTTTTATTATAAAGACAAGCAAAAACAAGATGTAAAATGTTCATTATTGCTGGCTTTGTTCGTGTCATGAGCGGGTTGTGGAGTCTGCGGAGGAGCTGACGCAGGCACAGAACCACAATCAGACAGACCGGACTCACCCAGAGCCAGGTCTAGACCAGGACCCAGGACTAACTGCGGCAGGTCTCACAATGTATTTCTGTGTTAAGAAGAAGCCTTTCTTATGTATTTCAAGAGGTTATAAGCTGCACTTTCTGATCACATTTATTTACCAGTAAAACCACGTTTAAACACAAGCATGCAAATACTACACTTACCTTGTGTCAGAAAGCAGCACATCCATGTCAAGCGTTGGTAACTGTCCTCACTGAAGAAAATTGAATAAATCCAAACAATGACCGCTGTCCAGAGCGTGTCCTAAAGTTCTGTCAGACTGCTGTCGCTCTGTCTCTGGGTCCGTGTTTCTGCTTAAAGCGCTCCAAGTAAACACAGTCCTCCAAACGCATTTGCTTACGGGCCAAACTTGCTCCTTGTTCCCGGTGTGATGAATGATGTCGTCATTCCTTAGTCACGCGCAAAAGGTTTTTTAAATACAAGTTATAATAGTAAACTGTAAAAACTATAAAACAGCAAATATAGAGCTTTGGAACGTGACGTCACGAAATCCGCCCCGCAGTGGCTGATGGGATTGAAGCCGCCATGTTGCTCGGCAAAACAAAGCGCGGCGCATTAGAAAGCCGTTCGGAAGTGCAAAACCCGGAGCATGTAAAGTGCCTTTTATTATCACGTATTTGTGCCAAAAACTTCTGTGTGATTGACTGCACTGTCAGGTCACATGTTCGAGTGGATAGATGGACTATATTTTGGCGAGTTTTCTCTGTGGAAGCCTCGTTAGGAAGACTTGTGCTGGATCTAACTAAAGCACAGAGCAGGATTAATTTACAGCTGTAAGGACAGACATAAACTTCAAAAACGCACTAGGTTATCTCCAAGAGTTTTTTTTTTTGTGACTGCTACAAATATGACATGATTTAATGTGAATAGAACGTGTGTCCTCCATCACAAACACATGAATTGTGAGTCACTGCCCATAAAAGTCAATAAATGTATAAATAAAATGTTGATTTCATAATTTTTTTGAAGTTATTAATCCAGTCTTCGCACGAATAACCTGTACATGATAATATGTAGTGTCTTTAGATACTCAGACCAAACACAAATGGGAAATCACTTAGCCTTTAGCTCAGATGCAGCTGTTTAGAGCTACTCATCATTTCAAATAAAACACGGAAATGTTTGCACACTTAAAAATTACTTTAATTAAAGCTTTGAACTTTCGTAAATGTAGTCGATAGGTCTGGATTAGCCAAAAGCCTCAGATTTGTTCATAGTTTGCGGTTGTTGATGGCTAATCCTGATGGCTACAGGTCCAATGCTGCCGTATCTACCATGCTGAGACTAATTATGTCCCTGCACAACACATGTCAGTATCTCGGTTTTAAAAGCCAAACGCAAACATGGCAGAATAGCCATTTAAGAAAAGAAACGAATTACAATAACATATTTTAAAGCTAAACGCATAGCGCGGCTCCTCTTGCCGTGTTTGTTTTGCCGAGCAACATGGCTGCCGCGTAACATGATGCATTGCGCAGTGACGTAGGTTCCAATGCTCTATTGTAGGCTTTCGGCCAGAACTCATCCTCAAACTCACGAAGCTCCACCTGCAGGCAGCTTAGCTCCACCCTATTCTGATCAGCCCCAACTAGTTCCGCCTTTTAGACTTCGAATTGCGCCTAGTTTTTAAAAAGCGCCTGCGGCGACTTTTGGCACTTTTGCCAGCGTCACGTTTTGCGCCGCTTTCAAAGATAGAGGCCTTAGTCTCAAAAACACTGCTAGCAAGTTGCCGCAATTAAAAGTAACTTCAACTAGTGACTTTGCCACATGGAGCCTTAAACCTGATATTCACTGAGACAAAAGTTTGATCATAGCCATAACTGAACCATCTCAAAGCTTTCTATGCCCAGTGTTTTGCTCTCAGCTAAGTCACTTGTGTTGATGTTCTTTATAAATCCTTAATGTCAACTTCTGTAATTTGAATTTTGATCCACTACGTTGTTCCATCCCTCGTGTCATGTTTACTTTATTTTTCATTTTGTGCATCCCTGATTGACCTGTTTATCTGTCATCAAGCACACTGAAGCTTGAAAGAAGAACACAGTTTCTATACAATATACAGTATGTTTATAATTCTTATACACTCAAGGAAAAAAGAAACTTAACTTTTTAATATGAGAAAATTCCTTAGAAAACGAGTACATTTGTAAAAATGGGTTAGCATCATGATTTCAGTCCATAAGCTGAACACAGGTGAACAGGTTTCTTGGTTTGGCTTGTGTGATTGTGAGAACAATAGGTGGGTTTCACATTCTTGAATTCTTGGCAGTTATAAGCCAGATGGAGGGCAAGAGGCAGATTTCCAACATTGAACTTTGTTGTGAAATAATTAAAAAATATTTTTACTTATTTAAAAAGCGATTATTTTTATAATGACTAGACCCAATACTCATTTGTATTACAAAATAAATTGCATTTAAATAATATTTATTTTAGCTGCCCTCCACGTCATTGAAATTACATTGGCCTGTAGAAGGTTGTGATGTCATCTGAAACCTACCTATAAAGAGTGCATTACAGGGTCGTTTTTTCACACAAACTCATTTTTGAAACTCAAGAGTTGACTTTTACCGCTGGTTAACTGTGCTCAAGTCTTTTCTATAAAAGGCCACCAGAATGAAATCAAAGACACACTTCTTCACGATGCCACGATTGTCGTAACCAGAGAAAGAACAAGGTATTGACATGCTCCAAGCTGGACGGTGTTGTCCTGCTGCTGCCAGGGTGTTTGGAGTCCTCCGCTCAATCTTTAGTCGTCTTGCGACTAGCCACTGGCTCCTCTAACATCCGCCCTCATACTGGTCGCCCCGCTGCACAAGATCGTGCCAACCGCCCCGCACATCTCCATGACAGGTTCCGGCCCGCCACCAGGTCCTCAGCCGAGACCATTGGGACACACCACAGGCCAGTGTCTCCAGAACCATCCGTAATCGCCTCTGCGCTGACCTGTATTCGACCATATTGGCCATATGTTGGATCAGTGCTTACCCCCCAACATCGCCAAGCTCAGGTCGAATGGTGCCAATGGTCCCCATTGAAAATATCTGGGATCTGCACAGTGTGCGTGTCTACCGACGTGAACAACCTCCAGAAATTCAGCAGCAGGTGAAAGAATGGGCGGCAATTCCACAGGATCAACTCAGACACTACTGCCGATCCATGAGGCGACAAATAACCAATGTCCAGGATGGAAAGGGGGTCACATGAACTCTTGACAGTCTGATGAAATTCCTGTCACTTTTGGTTTGGGGGTTGCTCTATTGTTTGGTTGTGTTATTGGACTCGAAAATGTGTAAATGCCGCAAGAGTTGGCCTAAGGATTAGATATGGATGTGGTTCATGTGAAACAGCCAGATCTCAAAAATAAAATTATTCTGCCCCCCCAAAAACTCCGAAAATTGAGTGTTGCATTTCCTTTTTCCTTGAGTGTATATTGTCTAGATTTTAGCAAATAGACTACAGCCCTATAGAGCTCAGCAGTGGAAGATTGCTCTGGCTCTGGTTCTGTAAGAACAGTGCCATATAGAGATTTTGAAACATTAAAATGTTAAGAATTTAAAAACATATTGTGGGCTAGCTCAGATCCATATCACATTTTTGTTTTTGTTTTTTAAAGCACATTTATAACTTTAAATTTGGCAAAACTACTTAATAATTTGTAGTTTTTTAAAGTTGTAGAAAGGGATTTTAAACAAAAATGTAAGTCTAATACTCGTGACTCACCTTTCACTCAACTTTATTTTTATTGCTTTGAATTGACTTTTCTAAATCCCTATGGGAGTCTGTACTTCCTGGCCCAAGGAGTGGGCGCTCGCTGTTGTCAGAAAATGTTAAATGTATATTTTGACTCTTTACTGACTCAAGCTTACATATATTTCTAGCAGAACATCAGAACAATAGCGTGTATCCTGGGCTCTTACATGTACATACAGGGGATTGAGTCAGGTTGGTTGAGGTGAGCTGCACTAAAAGGTTAGGTCATTAGGTTACATAATCTACAATTAAAGAGCATAACCGGATGGATTATGCAGACTTTGGCTGCTCGTCATTATCCTATTGTTATGTTCCCCAGATTAGGCCTCAATCTCGTTAGTTTATCCTTTCTATAAGACGACAAGGTATGAAGAGGAGGCTCTGCAAGACTGAAGCTAACTGGCTTACACTGCTCAAGTCTGTGAGCCTCTAGAGACCAAGGATCATCTGCTCCAATGTCAATATTTGTTGTATAATCCTTCCAGTTCTTCCACCAAATCTTGCTTCTGCTGTAGCTATGAAATCTAATAATAATCGCACGGAGAAACGCAAGTGTAGACAACAAAAAGTTACACGTTTGATCTTGTTTTCCTCATTTTTAGTGAGAAGAGTAATGACCTTACTTAACTGCATTTTCTAATTTAATTTGTTTGTACTTTGACCTCTGTAAACTCAATCTTGCCGTCTATAAAAAGATGGACATAAAGCGGAGCATTGTTTGATCTCAATGTAATATGATTAACAAGATCTCACTTCAACTGGGGTGAACACTAGGGATTCTCAAAGGACATTACATGGACGTAGAGTAGTCACACAAAAGACACACACAATCTTGATTACAATAAGCAATACCAATAAAAATGAAAGATTAAATACTATTTTATGCAAACAATGATAATAATAAAAAAGCACCATGCCACAAAAACATACAAAAATTACATGTTACACTTGTGTCCACTATTTAAGTGTTCAGTAATGTGCTCAAAGAAATTAAACTTAAAATTTGTATTGTTTGTTCCATGAACTATATCTTTCTGGTCTAAACAACATCTCTTGTAAACAAATGTGGCTTTCTGAAAAGTCCTAAACTATCTTTTCCATTGTATGTACCGTAATTTTTGGATTATAAGCCTCTACTTTTTTCATGAGCTTTGAAGTATGCGGCTAATAAGGCAATGCAGCAAAATGACAGATTCTCATAGACTTACTATATTAAAACGTGCGGCCTATATATGTACTTTATCATTTTTCTTACTTAAATCTAGAGGGTGCGGCTTATATTTAGGTGCGCTCAATAGGGCAGAAATTACAGTAATCAGTAATATTATTTGAAAATTTTAGTTTAATATAATATAAATATAATATTTTCACTATTTTTCCATAGACAAAATGTTCCAGTCAAGTGCAGAATCTTTAATGAAATACATTGAGCTGATTTAGTGTGCAGACGACCTTATTTGTGCTTAACCAATCACAGCAGAGAATCATAATGGTTTATCCATTGTCACCGTTGAATAAAACAGTGTCACAAACACCTCTCTGCTCTTCTTTCAAAAAGATAAAAATCTGTTTTTCTGCTAAAAGATAATCAAATACATACATCCAGCTGCCATCTTTGTTTTGTTTGTTTCAGGCGCTACGGTACTTCTTGTTGTCATTGCAAAAATCCATCTGGCTTGTCAGGTTAGGCGGTCATAGGTGATAGACAGAAACAGGAGCATTGGAGCATCAGCCGCAGTACAATACAAAGTTATTCAAACACGCATGAATCAATCTAAACATAACTTTGAGTAAACTGTAACATAGCTAACAAACTGGAATAGTCTCGTTATGAACACACTTTAAACCAAGCGGTGCTCAGAAAACCACATCTTTTCTTTGGTGGTGTAAAAAGTTTAAAAGCTACTGACATAGACGATTATAGTTCGATTATCTGCCACTCGCCTGGATTCTAAATTGGCTCTCAACAAGTAAAAGGTCACTGGCCAATCCTGATATAAACATTTAATCCTCAATCATGTGGTACTTCCAAATAGTCTTACTTAATTACTTGAGAAACAATATTGAGACATCCAATCACTAGCTCAATGCTCACTATCCATTCAATTCATATGTGTTTTTGTCATTTTAAAGTTATTTCTAACCCCCATCAGATCTAGTTATGTACTCTCTTAATGTAGTGCCTCAGATGTCAATTAAAGAACATTTAAATCGCTGGCTGTGACTTTTGAAAATTGGTTTTAAAAATCACAACAAATTTAACGTTTGAAGGCATGACCACATTTAAAGTTAAGCTTTCAAAATTTCACGACGAGTGGATGAGTCACGATAAGAGAGTCGGCGAGTTTGTGGATGCTGCTGTGGCGTTTTTTAATATTCAAACTAGTGTCGCTCTGCTTGCTCCAACTCACTTTTCTGTGTATTTACAGTGTGTGTAAACCTGGGTCAGTGTAGAGGTGTTCCCTCTGCACTTTCCTCACTAATCTGGAGCAGTCTAATGGCAGATTTGCTGTGTGGTCAAAGTCATGTGACCAGCAGTTTCCAATGTCCAGCTGTACCTCTTTGTTCCACTTACAAGGCATGTATAGTGGGTTGTATTGTCAAAAAATCTAACTAGGAGAAACTTGTGGAATAATAATGCTCATCCAAAATGCACAAATGTGTCTGTTTTGATTTAGCTTCAACGACTTTTACAATAAAATAAGAAAAAAATTAATGAGATCCACATCCTAGTGTCCATCAAAGACCATCATGAAACCAGCTCACAAAGTTTAAATTCAGATTGAAAACTATTCCAAGCTGTGGGAGCAGCCTCACGGAATACTCAGTGTCCCGAATCAGTTCATACTAAAGGGATAAACGAACATTAAATGTCACGCAAACACACCAGAATAGTTTTATGAATCAAGGAAATCCAATGAGTAAACCTGAGATTAATCACAGAAGTCTTATTCTTTTCTTTTCCAAATAAATCTATTATGAGCCAATGCACAAAGTGTGAATGGGTTACAAAATCAAATGTGGATAAATGTCACTTATTTTGGGAGAATTCCTATGGACATTTCTGTCTGCACTAGGGCAATCACTGTGAACCTGTAATCGTGACTTAGACTGGAGACTTTAGAGTGCTATAGCAACTTGACTTTTTTTTTCTATGAAAATGTTACACTAAGTTAAACATGTCCTTCCCTTTTTATATTCTACCAAGACTATTTTTAGGACAATTTGCAAGAACTTGAAACTCAAAATAGAAGATTTGGACTCGATGTTATAGACGTATGAGTCACTGACTTGGGACAATTTAGTCAATTAGTTAGTGATTAGTAGTTAAACTTTTATTTCCATAAAGTCATTTCCAGACTTAAAACATGTTTAACCAAATGACATTTAAAACATGATCACAGAAGACATCTAAATAAATAATATTCCCCAAAAAGTCTATTACCAATAAATAAAATAAAGAAAAACCTAAATTATGTTTGCTAATTTAATTAATTATTGGTACCATTTTTGTTCAAATCAAATGAATGTGTTTTACAGTTTGAATAGTCCCATTAGTGTATACAAAGCTCAACTACAACAAGGCCTCATTATTGTCATTTAGTCATTGCAGTCCTGCTAATCAAATTTTGCATTTATTGTAGCTCCAAACCAAGAAGTGACAACCTTTTTTTTTTTCTCAATATAGCCATCTCCTGCCTGCTTCATATGTATTTTCCATCTTCTTGACTACTGCAATTTCAGTTATATTAAGCTATTTCTCACCTCACTGCCCTGTCCCTATATTTATTCTGACACACAGACACACACACACCGCCTCAAAGCTGCCGGAGGTTGCAGGTTCAATTCCCTCCCCAGCCAATTGTCCAGCTGCACGTGTCTGTAAAAGGCAACGTAACGACCACACAATAGGTCATCGGTGTTACTTCTAATTACAGAGCTGATGCGGCGTCTTAGTGGACTGTCCTGGCTGTGCTCAGAGTGACTGGTATAATTACAATCAGGTGGGATTCGGCAGGTTGGCAGCGCTGGTCTGTGTGGGGCCCCGGTGTTAAACCACCCGTGGCTCTCATTAAGGACAGCAGCTAACGAGAGCAGTCAGACAGGCATTACTAGCAGGGTTCACTGAGCTTTTTTACAGCCGTTCTGGCAAGCACGCTTTCACACTTTCCCGGCGCACATTTACATACATACGAACTCACGCACGGCACTTAGCGGAGCGAGTGAGAATTCAAATGGACTTATTATGAATGGAGCTGGGAATGAGCCAATTAAGAGAGTGTGATTCTAATAAGGGCATTGGTTTTACCGCTCACAAGTCCGCCAGGATTTGCAAGAGGCCAGGAAGTCAGCGAGAGACAGAAAGAGAGCTTAGAAACCAGGGACTGAAAAGTGGTACAAGCAGCGGTGGCCAATTTATCATCTGCAAGATTAGAAAATGTGCTCAAAGATTTGCAAAATGTGATATCATGTTTGAAACTAAGTAGAACGGTGACTTCTTTTGATTTCTGTAATCATGGAAACCGTGCATGAAGCTAACTATAGATGTTGTCTCTAGAGTAGGGCTGGGCGATTTTTTTCCTATTATTGATCAATCTCGATTTTCAATTCGATTTTGTTTGACCTTTCCTATCAATTTTCTGCCTCAAAGTTTGATTTTTGCTTTAAACTACACATTTTTACTGACTCGGTCTTTTGATTCAAAACCCACCACCAAATGATTGACGATTCGGTTCAATTCAATCTCGATTTTTCGATGAATGGCTCAGTTCTTCTCTGTGTTCACATTAGAGACATAACTGAACCTACACCACCTGGACGACTCCAAAATGTGGGCAAAGCATGATAAAAATCTAATTATGCGACTTATATTATTATATGTATGTATATAACAGCTGACACTAGTTTTGACAGAATTATTAAAATGTTTCAGGATATTTCGTCTATCACCTACACTTGAGGAAACATTTACAGAGATGTAAGGAAGTAACAAGACAGTGAAGAGAGAGAGACACACAGACAGAGAGAGAGAAAGAGAGATAGAGAGAGAGAGCGCCCGGGAGTAACCTGATCTAAGTCCTGATAAAGCCACATTTATTTTGGACGGCCACAGAAACAGCTCTGTGTCACTACGCAGATCTACGGGAAGCAAACCTCTAACTCACTCATAACTCACCATCAGTTTCACCATAAACGTGATTCATAAAATAACAACAGAAATCCAGGATTGTGCTTCACGTTTTCTTATATTTTACTGGCTACAATATTATTACTTCTTTTTCCATTAAAATGCATTGTTGAAGTGATTAAAAAAGTGATGTCCCAATTTGAAAGGCAGTTAGTAACAAATTATGCAACAGCAATTGTATGTTTCAGCAATTCAAATATTTTCTTGTAATTTCTTTATAGTTTAACTTTTAAATCGGCAAAAACAGTTCATTTGTCAGTGACCTTTATGTTTACAATACTTAAATATCACTTATAATTAGTTTCTCACCTGAAATAATATAAAAAGTGCACAAACTTTTTTGTGTTTGTGAAGCTGCATACATTTCATTCACCTTTATAGTTTAGCTAATCTTCTAAACTTCTAAAAGGTGAAAGGAGGGGCTGTGAGTGGAAAGCAGCAGTGTGATTGGCTTGACAGCAGGTGAAAAATGAATGTTGATGTCACAAAGTCTAGAAATGACACTGGTCTTTGCATTGAAAGTTATAGTCTTTTGTTTGCATCATGTTTGGTCAGAAAAAAAATCTTAAATCAGAAAGAAACTTAACAGATTTCAGAGCTTTTGTCATGACAACATTTTAGTCAAATGTATCTGCAATAGGGCTGAGCGATATTGATCGAAATTAGGATCTCAATATTTTTTGGGCATATCCCGATAATTCAGATGATTATTATGTTAATAGGTTGTGTTCATGTTATAGGTGCAATGATGTTATGAGTCCAGATGGTGAGCAAGAACCAGTTTTTTTTTATTATTATTATTAACACCGTACTTTGCCAAGAATCTAAAATATAATTTTTAGCATATTTTATTAAAGATTAAACACATTCACTTTTTGCATTACAACAAAAAACTGACTTTGAACAAGATTCATTTGAGCTCCAAACATCTGTGTTAAACGTGACTGGCCTGGAGACTGTTGGGATGTCATGTGAACATAACTTATTGTCAGACAAATGTGGCTTTTTTGTGGCCATTTTACTGTAAGTGATATACTCGATATTCAGTTTGTGGATATCTTGAAAAACACATTCAAAATATTATCTAAAATTCGAAATATCGCACACTCTAATCAGCAATGCATGTTTTTTTATCAACCAAGAACTTGTTTAGTCGACTACAGCCTCACTCTGACTCTGTTCATAGACAAAGCAGATGGCTGGCTCTCTCTACCAAACGTCAGTATAACAGATATGATTTATGTTGTTAATTGTCATATTTATGAAAATAGGTCAAAGTTGCTGGTCACAGTATAACAAACAGGGACAGATAAAGTCCATTTGAATCAGAGGCAGATGTTTGTGTCTCATTGCGGTGATATCATCAGCTCGTCCTGTCCACGTGCTGCTCACACTCCCTCTCTCCAGAGCCTGGGTGGTGCGCTGTGTCTCATTGTCTGGGTGGGGTTTGCTCTGAGCCAAAGCGCTCTCTTTTGGACTCATTTCAACATGTTGCACTGACATTCGTTTACTCGGCAGGATCAACAAGCTCAGATCTTAGTTACACAGCAGATGTACAGTAGTCCAACTTGTGCATTTGTGACCTGACCTATATCCAGGCCCATAGACGGGGAACAGGAGGCTAAGCCCTTCTTAATTCAACATCACAGACACCTCCATGAGCTTACGGCGGCCTGGACCAGAGCCATTAGTGCACAATACTCCAGATGAAACAAAGTCAGCTAAGCCCAAAGGGTTTGAAAAGCCCACTGTATTTAGGGCACAACTCGCTGTCCTCAAAGCAGGGTCCACTCGGCTCCACGGTCTCTAAAAATCAAAGTTTGGGTTTGCACTGGTGTGACTCGACAAAGTAATTGAGTGAACAGTGCAGACGGTCTGACATGTCCGTCAAAACAACACATTTTTCTTGTTTCAAACCAATTTGACGAGCGGAAAGAGAAAAAGAGACTCGGCAAAATGAGACAGAAAGAGGGAGAAGAGGTTCATGCAGACGGGAACTAACAAGCACAGGCAGAGTATGAGGCTGGATCTCAGAAAGAAGACAGTAATTAAAAGCTCGTGTCCAGTTGGTCAGTTGCCTTGGAAACTGCAGATACAGATGAATGCTTTTACTGGATATATACACAACTATGTGAAATCTGCATTGCTAAACAGTAGTAATGTGAATATTTTTGCCACTCTTTTGACACATAGCCTAAAAGATGCTTCAGTGCACTAACTAGAGCAATGGCTTCCACACTTTTCAAACTACAATCTCCAAAATAACCATGTAAATGACTCATGATAGAGGTGGGCAATGTCAGGGCTGTAGTCGACTGAACGTACGTCCCATCGACCAATTAATCGACTAAAAAGGAGGCGTGGCTAAAATTTTCAAGCTAAAAATATGTTTTATTCTATTTATCTGATCCAAACGAAAATACTTAACATCTAATGCAAAAACAACAAACATGGTATCTAGGTCTACAACAGATCAGACCAAAGGTTCCTCAAATAAATCACTAATTTTTGGCCCTGTTCATTATAAAACCTTAAAATCTATCTAAAAAAATGAGCTGAATAATACACATTTTGGTCGACTAACACTCCATCTACTGATTAATAGACTAAACAACTAGGATTACAGCCCTGGGCAATATACTTATATTAAATTTTAGACAATCATGAGTGGTGTTTTTAAAATATGCAAGCATTTGGATATCAAGTTTATTGTTCATTGTAAAAACTGTCGAAAAGAGCTGATTAAAAGCATAAATAGAAAAAAAAAAGTATATTTTCTTTCTTTTTTGCAAATAAAAAAAATGTGTTTGTTTTGAGAATAGTTTTGCAACATGCAAACCTCTGAGCTTGTAGTCTTGCAAGTGCAGTTTGGGTCATATAAAGACAAATGTTAAAGGTGGGGTACTAGACTTTTATTAGTAGTAAATGAATAAACTTTGCCTTTTCAATCAAAAACTATAATGTATAAGCAGCACATTGTGAATAAAATCAGATCACTTTGCACTGTCGAATTACAAAATAAAAGACATTTTGTTTCTCTTTCAGAGCCAAAGGCAGCGCTTTGATTAAGTTGCGTAACGATCAAGAATGTCTCTCATCAGCAGCCATTGTTTTCTAATCCTAAACTTCAACCAATACATTTTTGAACATTTTCTTGTTGGTTTGGCATAAGTCTGAATATTGTAATCGAGATATATGAGAAAATTATCGAGATACTGATTTTTGTCAGTATCACCCATCCCTGATTGGGATTTGAATCATATGCTTAAGATTTGCAACATATGAGGTGGTTTTCTAATGCCTTTCTGATCCCTGTCTTAATCTCCCAATAGCCCTACTTTGAGGTTTTAGGCAAGCGAGTTTCTTTGTGGTGTATTACCAATTATTACCATAGCATTGCCTTGCATTTATCATGATAATGTCCAAAATTCTTGAAAATTATAACATTTTAGACTTTTTAGATTACAAGTACCCCCTGGCAAGTCCTTGTGTATCCTTAAGAGTTCTTCTACCCCTGGTTGAGAAACACTGTTGTAAGTACTCCACAAAACCCAGCCTTATAGTGAAGAAGCATGATGAAGTTACAGATAATATAGCAGCAAATATACAAACTCAAACTCTTGACCTTGCTCTATGAAAACATACTTGCTTTTTCTTGCCATATTTGCCACTTTTATACTGCTGTACAGTTCATTTCAACTATAGTGCCACACATTTGCTGAGTGTTTATTCACCTGACTGTTACAATAATTGTAAAGAAGCGCTGTATGTGATCAGGAGCATGTAGTCTGTAGAGTTATGACTGTTGTACGTGCACAAAGTCAGTCCGTTTGAGAGGCGGGTGCAGCTTGTTCCAGCACTGATAAGCTCCATATAAAACAGCAGAGGTAGAGCGTGTGTGCGGCTATTATCATGATGTTTTATCTCTCAAGTGTGGTCAGAGTTCAGCCATGTTTCCCAAGAAAGGACTTTGTAAGACGTCGTGTTGTTAGGTGTGGGTGATATAGACAAAAATTAATATTTGGATAATTTTTTGGCATATCCCGACGATAATGTTTAGATTTATATTTTGTCAATCCAACAAAAATGTAGTCCTTAAGTTTGGTGTGTTCACATAACAGAAGTTGACAAATGAGGCCCAGAAAGTGAGCAAAAGCCAGTTTTTCCAAAATATTTACATTAGAATTTCACACATCAATCTGGTGATTTTTAGTACAGCAGGCTGACGCTGGGCTCACACTGCCTCTAGTACAGATCCGGATCCTAATCCAGATCTGTACAAGTCTGGTGGCCACTCACAGTGAGACTGCAGTATGCATACGTGTGTACAGACTCTGCCGGCATCGTGAGACCAGTATTTCCTGGGGGTTCATGCTCAATTTGAGAATTTACACGATCACTGAGCACATGTAGAGGTAATACTGATAAACACAGAACACTTGCATCGAGGTTTGGCTTACTTCACGTCAGTTCATTTTCTGTTTGATTTTCTGCCACACAATGAATAAGCACGGGGCGTTTATTCACATCCTCTGTGTTATAATGCCTCTATGTTTGACTTGTTTTCACAACTTCACCAAAAAAAAGACACTGACGGTCCAGAAAAAGTTTCTTCCAATGGAAAAGATCCGGACAGATTGCCACATGAGAGCCTCCAATTACTTTTCAAGGAACAAAAAGCCTTCGGACCCCTAATTGGAGTATGGACTGAATGCAGCATGAGTGACTAGACAGATAAGGGTCAAATGTGGTCCTCAGGCTGCCTTAATCAGGCTCCTTTAACATATTTTAGAATGTCAATTTTTATATTTCTTTTTTTTAACTGACTTAGATATGGACAAAATAATAGCTTAAAAAGCCAATATTCTGCAAAAATGTATTATGAGAACAATGAGAATATGTGACACAAATGATCTCGGTTTGGCCCTTCAATACTTTTCTGGATTTAAATATAACTTTTTGTAATACAAAAAATGTTTGCTTTATCTTCATTTGTATATTATACACTGCAGTATTGCCCAGCTCTTCGTGCTGTTTCGTCCAAAGTCAGTGAGTGTTCTGTGCGGATCTGAAATATATTCAGATGCCACGGAGACAGGCACGGCAGAGCTCTCACACCGCCATTGTCTGTTCATCAAACCACTATTGTGTCCGGGGTAAGCATGTGTGGCTGATTGACTGGTGCAGAGGCGTGTGGGAATCCAGGCCGCTGTCTGTGTACCATGGCATTCCTATCCACCAAAGCTTAGAGGCCACTAAACGCAAAAACAACACTCACTGAAGTTGGATGTGAGAAAGCCAGGCAAAAACAACAAGTTAATTAGGCACTGAAGACTCAAACCAAAGGACAAGTAGTGTAGTGGTGATAGTGGGAAGTAAATATGTCGTACTAGCCCTCTCTTTACTCAGCTCTCTGTTTTAATCACCTTTGCACTCGTAAGATATGGTATACAAATTAATCTACAGTACCCAGGAATTTCACTTGTTTTTCACTTGGTTTTTGAAAGTTGTAAAAAACTCTTGTTTGGTGGCTTATTGCCTCACTTATCAATCATTTGCTCAAGTGCAAAATAGGTTAAGGGGAGCAAAAACCTGACACAACTGACATTTGTGTTTCACACACTATAAATTTATCATACCTTAGCAGCAGTTGCAAATTACGTGGAAATTGACATATAAAAGTGGAAACTTGCAGGAAGTATTTAAGTTTCCTGGAGTTAAAATAATCATTTACCACAATTTCAGTGTTACAAAATATTATCTTTTGTCAAACTATAACATCTGTCATTTATGTGAGTTTTGACCCACATTTATTAGGTTGTTGGTTATTTGCTGGACAAAATACAATCGCACACCTAAAAAAAAAAAAATCTTAAATATAATATTGTTCACTGTATTTTACTGAAAATATGGTCTAACCCTGTTCAATGCACTTTAAGCACATCATCAAAGATGAAATTTACTGCTACAAATAAGTAGTACTGTTCTAAATAAAACACATTTATACATGTAACTTAACATTGGTGCATATTCAGAGTAGGTGCAGAACAGCTGTATCATGAAGTGACATCACTTCACAATCACATATTATGTTTGTTTCAGTGTTGTTTTTAATTGATACACTCACTAAACACACTCACAGTTAGTTGCTGAGTTGGCAGTAGGTCTATAGTTAATAATCAACTTGAAAATGTAAAAATGCAATTATAATAATAACACAGATTATTCCCTAGGCCTAACTTAAAATCAGTTTTACCGCACAAATTTATAGTCAGAGCACTCAAGTGTATCATTTATACTTTCTATAATTTTGTTGTTCAAAATCCTGGAAGTGCACTGTCTGTTCCCGTCGCTGTTGGTATTAGTTGAGTTGTTGATCAAAGAAATTCTTGGACAACTAAAGACAAGCCCTAACGATTAGGTCAACTAAAAAGAAACGCGACACAAACTCTTAAAACGGTTACATTTCTTTATGATCTGACCATGCCAACATAAACTGCACTCAAACGCTACAAATTTCTACAAAAAAGGAGGAAAGAGTGCATAAAAGCTGTTAAAATGGTCAAATCCTCCGCTAATTAACTCTGAATCGTTTTATTTTGATTGACTCAAGACACCGTTGTTGACCGATTCATTGACTTTACAACTAGGTGTACAACTCTAGTTAGCTTGGCTGTTAGCAAGACATTTTAAGATTTGAAAGTTGTGAAAATTAGGTCGGCTGAATGCTGTCATAATGCTGTGTAAACAAATACGACAGCTGCAAAAAGTTGAATCCTGTAAGTCTGTTTATTTTATTACGTGAAGTGACGTTAGCATTAGCCGTCATACTTTTCCCGCAGATACACGTCCTTATCTCACAGATGACCTCACTCCTGCTGCTGCTGGTCCGGGCGCTTGCTGATACGACACTGTTGACATCATGTGGTAACCGGAGCTGTGTTTACCTCTGCACCTGCACCATCATTGTGAGCTAACCGCGCGGTCGCATAATTACGCTCACTGAAACTCCAGCCTACTGTTAAGACTCCTCAAGCTAAAGTATCGTGTACTACGCCGGAGCTAATTGTAGCCTGTGAGCTTTTGTTGGTCTGGTGCGGAGCTGTGGGAGGATTTGGTCTGGCTTCTGGGACGCGCTGAGCTGAGTAAACAGTAAAATGTGGTGGGATTAATTTGCCTGTAGCTAAGTCTTTTTTTTATAAAACTGTGCTCATTAATTGGCAAAGTCAAGGCCGTGCATCGGAAATACAGCAGTGTTTTAATGAACTTTTTCTAAACATTTTCTTTTTAATACATTGGGTTGTATAATTAAAGGCGGACATAATCAAAACACACTTTAACGAGCTTACAATCTTCTCACAACGCTGTTTAAGTTTTATTGATTCATGTATGAATAATCCTATAATTAACTACTCACTGGAAAAAAAGATATGTCTCAATGTGACCTTCCTGACTAAATAAAAGCTAAATATAACAATCATTTCCTGCAACTGAGGCTGAGATCATTTGTGTTTTCAAGGCTGTTGTCGATAAAGAAAGTCTTGATTGTATAATTTTTTACTATTTTTCAACTAAAAAAGTATATTATTCTTTAATCTAACCTTGTAAAAGACAAATGCATTTGACTGTAAACAAGACCAGTAACTGCAGAAAAAAAACGTGTATTTAAAAGTAAAAATACAGGTTATCGCAATAAATTACTCCTAAATTTACATTTGTGTCAAATGATTGCCCAGGGGTCAAATGCGGTCCTCAGCCTGATTCTGGTTAAATTTGCTGCAGTAGTAGACCTCAGTATTAACATTATGGTGTGAGACAAACCTTATATTAAGGTTGTGAAACTAAATTAAAGGAGACACATTATATTTTTCAGTTAATTTAGATTTGATCAATAATAGGCCCTTTTCATGCTGCGGCTATGCTAGCTCCAGTTTGTGTCATACCTGTGGATAGTTCTTTCTCGTTCCATTCGTTCCTTATGGGGAATTTGCCAAGATGTGCTAAAATTAATTACTATTTTAAAAACTCAAAGCAGAGACCAGATTTCAATTAGATCATCACTGGCAGCGAGGTCAGAGCTTCACATACGAGATAAATACTTCACCAGAGAAAGACTGTGTGTTTATAAATGTTTGGCGCAGTGCTAAATGCTAACAAATAAATTAGCGCAAATATAAAGCAGACAATTTGATAAAAACAAATGGCATCCTAGGCCGAGTGTTTTTGTAAAAAGTTAGTTCAGTTTGTCAAGTTATTTAAACATTAATAATTAGAGACAGACGATATATTGGCCGGCCGATTTTTTTATTTATTTATATTTTTTTTGCCTATCGGCCACATTGGCGATCAGCCTCATTTTGGCTGATGTTTAAGGAAGCAGTTGTAAACAGTCATCTGCACGGTACAACTGCACTCACAGTGCTCAGTTGATCTCCAAGTTATAGTTTTAGAGAGAAATTATACGTTTTTTTATATTTCTCCATTTTGCTGTTTTGAAAAGGAGCACTTTCTTGAATTACTCATTAAAATGTTCTGTAATGAGCATAAGCATGTTGTATTCATTAAACAATGAGACAAAATAACAATTTAGAATAAACTTTTTCTTTTTTGAATTGAATATCTCATCTCAGTTATGTCTTTTAAAAACTAAAATAAGAAAATCTGCCTCAGAAATTGACCATTGATATCGGCTGACAAAAATCCTATAAAAATCGGTGTCAGTATCGGCCCAAATAAAACCCCATATAGGTCGATCTCTATTAATAATTAAACAAATACATCTTAGCACTAGCTTCAGAGACTTATTCTGAATAAAATGTCAAACAATTGGATCTGGGATCTGGATCAACACCATAGTCTCATTATGTTCAACTAAAGGCACAACAATGATATCGACTGAACCGATATCATGGAGCTGATACCCGATCCACCAAAATTTCCTGGATCGGCACAAATATCCAATCCCATCTGAACGGTGCGTCCCGAAAACAGACCCACTGATTTCTTATTTAAAATTGCAGAAATGATCATTGCAAGCAGCAGAGAAAAACGGGCTTCAGGAGCCAAACGTCCGTCAGACCAGTTCATACCTGATTGAAGCAGCTAGCTCTCATTCCATTTTGTTGTTTTAAGCCAAGAAGTTTACCCAGCCAACTAGTCGGACAGAGCAGAAATTGATTGATAATCTGTCTATATTTTATTTGATATCTCATTTTTTGAGTAATTCCCAATAAAGAAATGTACAGGGATAGGTGTTGATAGAACTTGAAAATCAGCTGCAAGCAGTGGCGGGCCATGCATTTCTTGCCTAGGCCTTCCATGGTGCTCCTTTTAAATATATTCACTTGATGGCTATTAAACTATTCTATTACACAGACACGCGATAAAAAGCGAAGCATCATTACTTCTATAGCCAGAATAAACGCATTTACACACACATACAAAAATATTTACTCACCAATAGTCTGAATTACTTGTACACCAAAAACGCAAATGGTCCTGAATCTGTAGCTGGTGGTAGTGGGCGCGCGGATCTTGCGCTGGATCCCGTCTCGTCCCTGAGGCACCCGGCGCCGCTTCCAGTGGCCTCGTAGATTTTCCTCATATCGGCTCCTCTCTCGCGCAACTATGTTTCCCTCCACACTTGCTCGTTTAGCTGTAAATTCACTCTGGGTTCGCTAAAGCTTTTGGAAAGCACCTTGTAAGTGTCCCGCAGCACAAATCCCTTTCCCGCTTGTGACAGGCTAGCTCGGAGAGATGCTAGGTTCGGAGTTGCCCGATCTTTCTGAACAATGTCTTGCTTTTCTTGAAATGTCCGTCTGGAAAAAGGCTTTACCAATAAATTTGCAACCAAATCGATCTCTTCTCTCCCTTTAGCCATTGTGACAAAACTGCTATCAAAACAACATTAAGCACAGACAGCCAATCAAATGCCGTAGTTATCGTGACATTGCCGGTGGCCTGCTAGAAGGCCTTGGCGTCGTCAACGTAAAATCTGATTGGTTGAAGCAACAGCTTGATACGCGCTTATTTTAAGAGACGGAGCCTTCAAAACTGACTGTGAAGGCCTCGGGCAGATTTCACTTACCCTGACAACAACTGATGGCTGAAATATGATTGGTTAAAAAAAACAATATATTATGAAACACACGCCTGAAAGCTGCGAAACGATGGGAAATGCTACCAAGAAGCTGATGAATAATTATTGAATTATTATTATTATGCACTAAATATTAGTTATATCACGGTCCGCCACTGGCTGCAAGACAATACAGATTACTAAAACACATGAATCAATCCAAATACAACTTTGAGTAAGCCATTGATGAGAGAACACTTAAAGCTATGGTGGCACATCAACACTTTGATAAATGCATTTTTTCCATATGATCAGTGCAGACCAGTGTCAGTACTTGGTCTATCTACAAAACAAAATGTTATATCAATGTCATTTGGAGATAGACTTAATACTCCCACTCCTTCCACTATCCTCACATGACTTTAAAGCTGCACTAAATGAAAATAAAAGCCCTCCTCCTCATTCTCGGTCTTCCATGTTTGGTTTGAGTGGAGTTTCCTCATACCACAGGCCTGCAGTGTCTGTCTGAACCTTGCTTTGTGCTCACTGATGGATCCTGTTTGTGTCCAACGGGAAACAATTAGTTCAGTGTTTTCTGAATGGGCCAGTGTGAAAAGAGCCAGTGATCAAGGCCGAGGCTGAACAAACTCATTAACACAGCCCTGGTTTGGACAGAAACACGGCCAAACATCGTATGAAAACTCTGAGGGAAAAAGGGGAGATATGGACGAGAGGAGAGCAAACAGGAAAGTCAAACAGCACCACTGGTCCTGCAACAACCTGCTTTTCTGTCAGATTAAAAAACTCAAACTGAAACTGGGAGGTGGCAAGCGTCAATATTGTTGTTTGGAAGACATGCAAACAGAAGAATGTAAAGTGTCTAACAAAATTACAGAGCTACGACAAGAGGTGTAGACCAAGATGCTCCAACACTAATATTGTTAACATCATGCACTGTTTTTAACGAACAAAAATAGAAACATGAAGGAGACTTAGCAAAAAAAAAAATAAATAAATAAATAAATTGATTTTTATGTCATTGGGCCAAAAATAGTTTCAAGGTGTCTTTAAGAAGGCTACTTAATGTTAGAATGTCAGGTTTGGAGAGATGGTAATTAAATTTAGGGGAACGGGTAAGCTTAGGAAAGTGTTAGGATAGGGATGCTCAGAATCGATACTGGGATCGGATATTGATGCAGATCCATGAAATGTTGCTGGATCAAGTATCAATTCCATTAGGTCAGAAATTCTTTAGATGTTTAGTCGATTAATCGGTCGATAGATTCTTAATTTACCAAAATTTTAATTAGTTATTAGCCTATTTGTGTTGAAATGTAATCAAATCATTGGTCTACAATAGCTTTTTTGATATAAACACACACTGTATTCTATTCATTTTGATCATAAAATGTTTTTTGCACAAACTCCGTTGCATTGCAGTCTGTTGAGCACAGTGTGGGTCAGATAAATGGCCAGATCAAGTTTTTAGTAACATTGTCACAATAGTAAAATTTTAAACTTGACTTTGATAGCAAGTAATTAAACCGATTCTCGATTCCCCTAACCCAAAAGATAATTACAAGGTTCTTTTATCAACACCAGTATTAGAATGGATTAGTATTGATATTTGATACTTTTGTCAACCTTCCTTTTTAGTTTTAGAGTGCCACGCCCCTTTTTAGTTGATTCATTTGTTGATTGGACATGTTTTTAGTCGACCAAGAATTTCTTTAGTCGACAGCAGCTCTATAGATCCCATGATACCGGTTCAGCCGATATCCTGGTTGTGCATTTAAGTGGAGCATATAAGCTGATTTTGTCTCAGACCAGCTCAGACCAGAAATGTTATTCACACAAAGGTGTTAAGTTGTCATTTGTACAATAAATAACACTTGCATAGCAAAATGATCCATTTTGTTTTGTTTTGAAAAGAAAAAAGCTATTTTAATGTCTAGTAGTATTATTTTATATCAAATATTGGTAAATACATAATGTTAAAGTATCAAAAATGGTTTAGTAACTAAAAAAGCTGGATTGGTGCATTCCTGGTTAGGATAATGGGTAAAATTGGAAAAGGGTAACACATTTTGATCTCCTGTTTCAAATACAAGACATGGAGATTGATTTTAGACTAAATGTTCACATGGTGTCAGTCATGGTGAGAAGGTAGAATTTGTTTAGACACACAATTAATAATCGATCACAAACTGAAGTTTGACCTAAATGCAGAAACCATTGCTAAAAAGGGCAGCAGAGATTCTCCCTGCTGAGAAAGTTAAACTCTTTTCATGTAAATCAAAGTATTGGGAAATTATATGGTGTAGAAATGGGATAGATTACAGAAAAAGTAGATTAAAAAAGAGTGATGCTTCTGTAAAACTTTGATCTGATTATCAATACTGGATACTCTGGATAATGGATACTGAATACTCAAAATGTTTTGTACCTTTTTCATCAAAGAGACATTGTACAACTCAAACCCAGGAAACGTTCTTTGTATTCTTTTTAAAATGTGGATAGCTCCCGTTAACTTTACCAGCTCAACTCAACTCGCTTCTGAAAATTGTGCCTCTAAACTTATTGTGAGTATTTCATGCTTAGAATGCGTTAGGTAAAAGACATGTGACTGCTGTAAAAAGTATGAACATAAAACATGGTGTACAGCAGCAGCACTAACATGTATCTTTAGGTTGTGACTTTTTACTGCTGTGCTGCTGAGCCAGTTAAAGTGTTACAGGAAAGGAAGCAGACACCTGTTAAAAACACACTACTATTTGGACTGAGCAGAAGAGCACAGGTGTCTGCCGAGGGGTCAAAGGTCATTACTGGGGTGACACTTTCTACAGACGTATATGGTTACATACTAAAAATAACATCTGGTTACGTAATAATGAAAACTTACAATTGTACATTTGGATTTTGAAATAAGCCATTTACACGACTCAACAATAAAATCATTACCTGCTGTTGTTTTAGTCGAGTGAGAATGTTAAACCAGATAATCCTCTTTGGTTGGATTCAGTCCAATAAGCAGCAGTAGAAACCGTTTCTCATACTAACACACTGTGAAAAACCAAATTACTTTAAGTATTTTTAATTCAATCTTGAAGGATCTAAGTGAGGGCTATTCACTTAAATTTACCAATGGGCCAAGTTTTTCGAAAGACTAGTATGGTCTGAGGGTTGAACTACAAAAGCTAAAATACAAATGTAGAAGTATCATTGGCTCGACATGTAAATTTTTTCATTGCGACAAATACAAAATAAAACAACAATGCACTGTCACATTAAATTAAAATTAACACAGGATTTAGCCAAAGCAAACCCAGTGTCAACCAACAACCAGACTTGAACCAGCAGATCACAGCAGAAGTCAGACAAGACCAATTTCTAAACCAAGACAAAACCTAGTCTATTTTTGAGATCTTAAACAGACTAGACCACAAAATATGAACCGAGAGAAACCAGGACTTTAAGATCTTAACTATTCTGCCGAAACACAGAGAACAACAAATCCAGCCAAAACAAACTGTTTAGTGGGCCGCATTTGGCCCCTGGGCTGATCTAAGTAAAATCCAGCATTTGTTACTGTCGACTTAAAGCATACATAATGTTATACCATGTAACTTTCTAGGTGGAAAATCACCTGCACAATGCCAGAAACCATGCTTGAAACATATTTCAAAGAAATATGTCGTAATGTGAAAAGTACAGTTACACATCTCCATGGCAACCAGCTTGAGGACATTCTGCGTTCATGTGGTCCTTGAGTGCTCGTGTTTCCGAGATGAGAGGTCGAGGTTCTGACCTTGTCTGCATTCTTGTGCTTTTTACCTCGAAAAGTCAAGATTTTGTAGCACTTTTAACAGAGGTTAAAGGTTGTTTTTGTATTTATTTTCCAGCTGATTTTCATCAGTCTCCACACAGCAGTGACATCAGGTGCTCAGCTCGGGCAGCACCAGTTGTCCCGACTTTCGGAGCAGTTGTTCCAAGCTGCTCGAGTGTTCATGTACATTTTTCAACTCAGAACAACATTTTCCCAATTTCACAAGGACCACATGAACACAGCATAAAGTAATGTTTTTTTTTTAGATATTTTTTTTATCATATGTTATTACTATTACAAACTTACTTCATGTCTGCTTTTAGGTTTATAATTGACCGAATTATGTTAACTTCGATGGGTAAATGTTGGATCCGGAGGGGACGGTGATTAAGTTTAAGAAAGGCTAGGATAATGGGTAAGGTTAGGGAAAAGGCTTGGGTAAAGGTTATGATAAAAAAATCTATTAAGGCCTATTTAGCAACCCGTTATAAACTCATTACCATGGTAACCCGCTAATTTTCGAAGTGACATCTATCTATCTCTATGGCAACAGTTCACATCAAATTACAGTTAAATTTGTGAAGAGGTGATAGGTAAAAAATGCACATTTGTTACAGTTTTAATAAGGTTATATTAAAGTTTTATTAAAAATGTGGTACAAGCCAATGTTAACACATTTTCCCCTCGAAAAATAGGTTTACGATAGGCAGATTTTGCCAACAGGCTGTTGTAGTACAAGGATGGAAGGAGAAGCTAAATGCCCCACTGGCAGCAAAAATAATGTTCCAGAATTTGATATATATATTTTTTACCTTCCACCAGGAAACTTACAGCTTGCAACATTAACCAGACACAGACAAATGATATGTAGGCCAACTCATGAAGTAGTCAAGCATAACTAGAATAGTGTAGTATTGTTTGCATGATTCATTATTGATTGTAAAGTTGAATCACTGTGTGTGTGAGAGAATGTGGCTCCAGGTGCAGTCTGTTGACATTAGCATTAGCCTCGAGCTAACTCTCCCATCAGAACTACAGCTGTTTGTAACTATTCATTAACACAGGCTTAAATCTCACAGATCCGCTGAATGTCATCAGACACAATCAGCTCGGATCATCACCTTTGCCATTTCACACCAGCGCCTGATCCACAAACAAGTGAAAACATCTCAAACTCACGCACTGTAACATGATAAAGACTGTAAATCACATATGAACTCACCATTTAGAAGCAGAGATTGTATGTGTAGAGTAAATCCAGCTGAATGAACTCAAAGGAGGTGTCTGCTCTAATAAGCCTGCTTCATAAACACTAGGGTGATAAGTCAGGGCATGTTCACTTGACTGATGACAGCAGGTGCTCATGGGAAATGTAGTCTTTCTTTCTTACTGTACACGCCAATATGTACACCACCTCAAAAAGCAAATAGACTTAGAAGTGTTTCAGTGATAAAATCCTCTTGTTTTTGTTGTGAATTTTATATATATTCCCTTTGAATATTGTGTCTTATAAAACATTATAGGCCTACATTATTGTTATTATGTCATGGCATGTCTTTACGTGGCCCACTGACTTATAGCTGCTCTGAACATTTGTGTAATCTGTACTTTCCCATGTTTTATCCCTCCCACTCTTGTCTGTATTATTATTGTCTGCTCTTCAGTCCTAGTGGTTAATCTCTTCAAAAGCAGTTCATAAGTTCTACTATTATAGCTGCTAAACTTGAAGTCATAAAAGTGCAAGGTTTATCGGTAGTTCAGCATGTAAATATATGAGGAAAATAAATACAATCAGATTATTTTGTAAAGCTCAAAATCACCACAACAGTCATCTCTGAGAACTACTGTAAGTTTTCATTAAGAAATTTGTGTGTGTGTGTGTGTGTTTGTTTTTTATCACCTTATAGGGACAACCACCGGACAGCACAATACAAGTGGGAACCTGAATTTTTGTCGGGACAAAAATGATGGTCCCCACAAAAATGACAATGTAATTGATGAAAATAAGTTCAGAACAACACCCTGTACAAATTTGGGAAAAATCCCCACAAGTCAAAAAACCTGACTTTAAGTGTGTGACTACACACACTATGTCTATTTTAACAGAATAGCGCGTTTTAGAAGGGATTATTGGAGACACTCAGTCCGCCTCTGAGGCACTCTGCTCTGGTTTTCTGATATGGGGGGTCATTGCTCACTCTCATGCCCGGAGAAGAGCACTCATCCCCGGCTAGGTTGGACGGAGGGTCGGCCTCTGTCCTCCGGAGAACCAGACAATTTTCTCACCCGATTTTAAACACTTTAATTCGGCCTGGGGCACTTCTTAGGGGCATGGATGAATGCAGCATGACCTGCTCTTTAACCCTGGGTGGGTCTTAAGCCAGAGCACCGTGTATTTTTGACAGAATAGCCGGTTTTAGAGAGGGGGAATCCCGGACATCCAGTCCGCCTTTGGTGCACTCTGCTCGGACTGGGCTTTGGCGTTATACACCCCCTGAGTTCCAGAAGAACCAGACAGTTTCGGGCTTGATTTTACCTTGTCTAATAAGATGCTTTGCTTGTTTTAGAGGCATGGATTGTGACTCAGATGACCTGTCTGGGTGTACCTCATCGGGCAGCCCTGCTTTTGTTCCTGAATTCAGCGACAGCGATGGGGACAGTGGAGATTCATTTAATTCATTCATTCAACAGAAAGCAACCTGCCAGGAAATTCAAAAAATAGACCCAGGACACACTCAAAAAGCCCAATCCAACATACCAATGACACCCCTTCAGAACAGCAACAAGTACCAGAAAGTAGCTTATCACCTCCTTGGACAGTCCGACGCCAACGTTCACTGTCAGTGCAGGCAGTAAGTACAAAAGCAGATGGGTCTCGCCAGTACAATAAGAGACAATATTGCTTGTTCTGTAATAAAGGATTACTGAAAATAACTCGACATTTGGAGCATGTTCATAAAAATGAACTCGAGGTTGCACAAGCCATGTCTTATAATAAGGGATCAAAGGAAAGAAAACTCCATCTTGAACATCTTCGAAACAGGGGAAACTTTGCTCATAATGTTGAGGTGTTAAACGGAGGTCCAGGTGAACTTGTTCCCCGGAGGAAACCATCAGTAAACACAGAAGCCCAGGATTACATGCACTGTGTTCACTGCCAAGGCCTATTTAGAAAGAAGATTCTTTTTAAACATGTCTCAAAATGCAAGTTTAAGCCTAGCGGTGAGCCAAATCGAGGAAGAACGCGGGTTCAGGCGCTCTGTGCATTTGCTGTACCACCACCTCCGGGTGTCAAAAAAGACTTCTGGAAGCTGCTAAGCAACATGATAAATGATAAAGTTTCTTCCATAGTAAAAAAAGATCCATGTATTCTAGAATTTGGTGAAAATCTTTTTAGTCGTTTTGGCCATGATCCTGGGAAACATGAGTATATTCGTCAAAAACTGAGAGAGTTGGGAAGGCTTCAGTTATGCTCAAGAAAAACCCGGAGCTAAAGACCATTGAGGACCATGTTTTGCCTTCAAATTTAATGCATGTTGTAGAATCTGTGAAATGTGTAGCTGGTTATGACAGGCAAAACAATACATATAAACGCCCAAGTCTGGCTCTCAAATTAGGGCATAGTCTGTCAAAGATTTCCATGTTGGTTGAAAGTCGTTCAAACATCCAGAACAACAGTGTTGCAGCTAAAAATGCCCGTACATTCAGACAAATCTATGAAGCAAGATGGCATGAAATGATATCTGCAGCGTCACTGAGAACACTTCAAGAAGCTAAGTTTAATGCTCCACTTTTACTTCCATTCACAAGAGATGTCCAGGTGCTTCATTCATTTCTGGATGCAGAGCAGCAGAAACTTCACTCCATGTTGTCTTCTCAAGTGTCAACCCAGGACTGGGCTGGATTAGCAAAAGTCACCCTGACTCAGATAATTCTCTTTAACAGACGGCGGTCCGGCGAAGTATCAAAAATGCCTCTGTCAGCATACATGTCTCCGCATAGCCAGGATGCGCTGGAAGACCTGGGTGATGCACTCTCTGATTTAGAAAAGAAACTGTGTCAACACTTCAGAAGACTGGAGATAGCGGGGAAGAGGGGAAGGAAGGTGCCGGTTCTTTTGACACCAACCATGCAGGAAGCATTGGATCTTCTTGTCAGCAAGCGAGAGATGTGTGGGGTTGTACCGGGAAACAAATACCTTTTTGCCAGACCACAAGCATGTTCATACTTTCGTGGGTCTGACTGTCTCCGGCATTTTGCCAAGATGTGTGGGGCAAAAAACCCAGAAAGCCTCACCTCCACAAAACTGCGCAAGCAAACTGCAACTCTGTCTCAAGTTCTTAACCTGAGCAACACAGAGTTGGATCAGCTGGCCGATTTCGTGGGGCATGATGTAAGAGTCCACCGACAGTTCTACAGACTTCCAGAAGGCACCCTTCAACTGGCTAAAGTGAGCAAGGCTCACTTTAGCCTCCTCATGGCTTTGGAGCAGGGACGTATGGCTGAATTCAAGGGAAAAGGCCTGGATGACATCACTATTGACCCAGAAGGTAAAGATTTTTTTGGTCTATCCACACTTGAGCTCAGAGCACACAGGCCAGGTTCCAGGTTAAAAAGCCCCAAATAGTACCTTGTAAGTCGGATCCAAAGTGACACATTGTGCCGTTAAAGACCCAGAGTTTAGCTCCAGCAGACAGGCCAGGAAACACTCTTTTAAACCCCAATATAGTGGGTCTATGCTGGGCAGCAAACTGGCCACTATCAGCCTCTGAGTCTCTGCCCAGGCCTGGTGCTCCTCTCTGGGCCTAGTGCTCTCACACTCTGCCTCCTGGAGCCTCTTCTCCACCTCCACAGACTCCAGGAGAGCCTCACACTCTGCCCAGGAAAGGTGCTCCTATCTGGGCAGGTGAAGACATACATAAAGTTTGTACATTTCGGCTTGACTAAGCTGTTTCTTTACTTTTGGCAGATCATGCCCTCCAGGACAGTGAGGACGAGGACGAGAACCAGAACATAGAAGAGGATCTGGATACTGAAATGCCAGACGAAACAAATGAAACATCTCAGCCTGTTACAATTGAAACATCCAACCAGAGACCGTCACGCACCCCCACTTCAGCTCGTCGGACAGTCGTAAAGAGAACGTGGAACCAAAGAGAGGTCAAAGCCGTGGAAAAGCACTTGATGCACTTTATAAACTCGTGCCGAGTTCCGGGCAAAGCAGACTGTGACAAGTGCCTTCGGCTTGAGAAAGTCGCACTCAAATGGAGGGATTGGTTAGCAGTGAAATATTATGTAAAGAATCGAATCACAGCTCTTAAAAGAACAGTTTAATAATTATAATTCAATTTATGTTAATAAAGATTTAGTTTTATTCATTTTTGTGTGTCATTATTTCCTAAAAATTCATTCCAATAACCAGTGTACATGGTTGGGTCTCATAACTATCTCTATCCCTGAAATGTCCCCAGAAGTTTTTAATGGAAGAAATGTTTTTTGAAGTCAAATTACTGCTAAGGAAATTTAGAGAACCATAACATATTTTTTGGGCTCCGGTAGAACCAGCAGAAAGGGACGTTCCCACAAGGCATGTTCTAGTCATGCGTCCCTACAATATGTTAAGACACGTATCGGCACAAACATCAACAACTCATTAAAATGGAAACAACATTCAAATGAAACCTACAAAAAAGCCAATAAAAGACTGTTCTTCCTCAGACAGCTTAAAAAATTCAGAGTCCGACATAACATTCTCCTACAGTTCTACACCGCAATAATTGAAAGCATCCTCACCTCATCAATAATTGTCTGGTATGGTATTTGGACTCTCATTCCCGTAACAAACTCAGCGCATAGTAGACAAATCATCTAAGATTATTGGTCACACCCTTCCGTCCATAGACACACTTCACCACAGACGCATTACACAACGAGCAAAAAAATCACCTCTGACCTCACACATCCTGCTAACTATCTGTTCACACTCATGCCCTCAGGAAGGCGCTACAGGTCCATCACGTCCAATCAGTCAGATTTAAAAACAGTTTCTTTCCCACAGCCGTCCGGACTTTAAACAATCCTTTATGTAACATGATGTACCTGTGTGTGTGTTGCCTTGTTTGTTTGTTTGTTTGTCTGTAACAGATACAGATGGGAGCATTTCTTGCTGTACCGGAAACAAATTCCACCAACTTGTTGTGTGGCCTTAATAAATGATTCTGATTCTGATTCTGATTCTGATGTGTGTGTGTGTGTGTAAAATCACATATTATCATATGTTTTTAAATTTGAAAATGTTCAAAACTATATTGGACTTTTTTGGTAAATCTTTTTAAAGTGCAAATGACAGGTTAGACTACATTTTTAGTGAAACATAGTAAACACTAAACATTTAGCTTGTTTTCACAATTTGGTTGTTTTGGTGAAGTTCATTATCGTCTTTTGTCCAGTAAATAGGACACATGTGGAGGGGAATCCACAAATGTTAGCAACCACGTTGTAAATCTGAGCCAAAATCCCAATAAATAAATTATGTGGACAATGTGTGACAATGTGACAATTTATTATAACTTGTAACACTTTAATTGTGTTAACTGAGGAAATCCAGGAAACTGTGTCGGTTGTGTGTAAATTGTCTTTGCATTTTGGCCTTTATGACAACACATGTGGAGGGATTCAGTTTCAGAACTTAAAATTGCTGTAGCTTTCTACTTTAAGATGTCAGTTTCTTCATAAATTGCAGATTAACTGCTGTAAAACTGATAAATATTTACCACATCAAACTAAGCCAAAATCAGAAAAATGATATATCTTATGTGTCTTAGGCTTTAACTTCGAATGTTCACCTTTTAGAATTCTGGAAAATCATTCAAGTTCTTGTTCAGTCTAAGTTTAGTGTATTTAAGATGGTGCTCAAAGTGTGGGCCGGGGGCCAAACTCAACCCGTATTTGTGCTAAATTCTGTATGTGCAAATGTTTTTTTGATGAAGATACCATAATATAGACTTTAAACTAATATTTTGGTTTACTCTGAACATTCCCTTAGCAGTTTTCATCATATAAATGCTGAAAGTAAAACATCACTGGTCCAAAAATGCCAGTTAAAGTTGACTTTAAATATATACAGTATATTGCACCAGCAGGCACAGGTTTCATTCTTCAAATTCAAATTCAAATTTATTTATTGGGAGGATAAGCCCCTTGAGATGAGCCATCTCGTTTTCGAGGGGGTCCTCAACAAAACCACAAATAAAGATACAGACAGGTACAGCAGAACAGACATTAGGACATGAAAAAAGTATTTACATAACACACAGGAAAAAACAAAAACAAGACAAACTCAGAACTACACACACACACCACACACACACACACACACGTCGTCAATGACAGTTTGAAAAAAATAAATAAATAAATAAATAAATACAAATTATAATTATAAAATAAACAACAACAAGCAAATGATACAAATAATACAAATTAATAATAATAATAAAAACAAAAAATAATGATAATAATCAAAAACAATTAGAAACAATTACATGGATGGTTCAGATGTTCCAAACAGGCATTTTTGAATAAAGACAGAGTTGTTAAAGAGCGTATTGTTGACGGAAGATTGTTCCAGTCAGAGGGAGCTTTGTATTTGAATGATTGTTTTCCAATTTCTTTTTTAATTCTGGGAACAGTAAAAAATAATTGATTGGCATGACGTAGGCTATATGATGATTGAAATGGAGTTAAATATTGCTTCAAATAATCTGGGTAACTAAAATGAATGCATTTAAAAATAAATAATAACCAGTGAAGATGTCGCCGGGAGGATAGAGTGAGCCAAGACAGTTGCTGATACATGTGACAATGATGCGTTCTAAAGGGACAACGAAGAATGAACCTACACAGACTATTATAAACTACATTAAGAGGTTGAAGATTAGTGGCAGTTGTATTTTGATAAATAATATCACTGTAATCAAGAATTGGAAAAATTAATTGTGAAATAATCTTTTTTCTAACAGAGAAACTAAAGCAATTGATTGATTGATAAAGTAATTTCAAACGATAAGAAATTTTCTGTGTAATAGACTGTATATGAGGACTAAATGAGAGTGATGAGTCAAGCCAGAGACCAAGATATTTAAATTGGTCGACAGCTGAAATTGGCGACAAATCTAAATAAGTTAGTTTTATTTCACTGGCAGCTATTGGACGCAATCTTTTTTGAAACAGCATAAAGTATGATTTGGTTTTATTTAGTAACAGTTTGTTTGATTGAAGCCATAGTTGAATAGTGTTGAAATCACTTTGAAGAGATTGTTGAATGTCAGTAATATTGGGCTTAGATGAATAAATGACAGTGTCATCTGCATACAGTTGCACCTTGCAGTCAGTACATGTCAGAGGGAGGTCATTAATAAAGATTGAAAATAAAAGAGGACCGAGTGAAGAGCCTTGTGGCACTCCTTTCTCAATAGTTAAAAATTTGGAATAGCTGCCTTTAAAAAACACACACTGCTGACGATGGTGAAGATATGAATTAAACCAAAGGAGAGATGATCTGTCAAGACCTATAGAGTGAAGTTTATCCAGTAACAAATAGTGGTCTACCATATCAAAAGCTTTTGTAAGGTCGATAAACAAAGCACCAGTGAGCATGTTATTATCAAAACCAGAGAAAACATCATTGGTAAATTTTAACAAAGCAGAAGTAGTTGAAAAATTCTTTCGGAAACCGGATTGCAGCGGAGATAAGATATTATTATTTGATATATATTCTGAAAGTTGATTAAAAATTATTTTTTCATATATTTTGACAGTACTATTAATGATTGAAATTGGTCTATAGTTATTAATTTCACTATGGTCACCCCTTTATGAAGTGGTATAACCTTAGCACATTTCCAAGCCGAAGGAACTTCACAAGTAGTAAAAGAAAGATTAAAAAGATCAGCCAAGGGAAAGCAGAGGACATGGGAGGCAAGCTTAATAAACTTGGCCTCAATTCCATCTGGTCCAGCACTACTGGTAGAGGAAAGCCCATTTAAGGCCTGCTGAACTTCAGCAGGGCTGACCATTCTAAAAGAGAAGACACTACTGTTTGACATTGTAGCACAAGAAGATGCAGAATAAGAAGATTGCACAGTAGGTACTTCTGAAAATTGCTGACTGAAAGCATTTGAAATAACAGCAGATCATTTGTAAATGTATTGTTAATGTGCATGTTAATAGGAGCAGAATCAGATTTACCCATTAAATTGTTAATTTGTCTCCAAAATTGTTTAGGATTATTAACATTATTAATTAAACTATTTTTATAATAATTTGATTTGGCATTCCTAGTTTGAGTTGTACACATGTTTCTTAAATGTTTATATGCTTCCCAGTCAGCAGTGTCTTGAGTACGATGGGATTTTTCCCAAGCCTTATCCCGCTGTCGGTACAGGCTGATTAGTTCTCCATTTACCCAAGGTAGTTGTTTACCTTTAACTCTGATCACTGTCAATGGAGCATGTTTATTAATGACATTCAGCACCTCAGTAGAAAAATACTCCCAGGCTTCATTTATAAATGGTATTAAACTAAGTCTAGCCCAATTAATATTTAGCAGGTCATTAATAAAGTTATCATTATTTAATGATTTAGTGTGCCTAACCTTAATCAATTTAGGAGGAAAACGGGGAGTTTTAATTTTCCATGTACAGAATATAATACAATGATCGCTAAAGCAGTCTGATAAAACACCTGCGTCTTGGAATCTTTCTGGATGAGTTACTAAAATCCAGTCAATAAGAGATTTAGATTTACTGCTGATTCTTGTAGGTTTATTAATTAATTGTGAAAAATTAGAACTATTAATATATTGCGTTCAGCAGCAGATGAAGGAGCCAGCCAGTTTATGTTAAAGTCACCCAACAGGATCATTTCACTTTTGCAGCTAAGGATGAGACAGTGGATATAATATTTTTAACTGAGTCAGAAGGAGAATTGGGAGGTCTATATATATTACCAATTATTATATGTTTATTTCATGCAAAATTAACTTAATGAATAGACCTTCAAAATGCAAAGGTTTCTCCTTAGGACTAATAAGATGTGACTGTAAGTTTGATAGCACATACGTGGCTACCCCACCTCCTCTCGAGCTTCTGTCTGCTCTGTACAAAGTATAATTGTCTAGGCTAATAACACTATCAGAAATGTTAGAAGAAAGCCAAGTTTCGGAAATGGTGATAATACTGGGTTTGTTGTAAGTGAGCCAAGCCCTTAACTGGTCAATTTTAGGTAGCAGGCTCCTAATATTTACATGTATAATTTGAAGACCTTTAACCATAATCTGGAGAGAAAAAAATTAGGCCTAATATCTGGGAGAAAAATTTAAGTATGAGGAAAAAATTAGCAATAGAAAAAACTGTCATGACAAAAACATTCACACACACACTCACACATGCACACATAACACAGGACAAGTACTGGGACATTACAATATAAAACAAAAGACAAACGGACAACAACAAGAAAATAATAATTAGATTATAAAGAAAACAACAAACTCTGTCTGCAGTAAAATTATTGATAATTGAGAGTCAATATTTATTTTGAAGAAATTATAACCAGATGAGTGTTTATAACTAAAGATAAATAAAATGTATCACCTGGACAATATCAAAAGGTCTCAGAATCAAGTGTACTCAGATTCTGCTCAATAACAAAACAAACAATAGTATTTACGACATTACGTCGCTACGTCAATGATCCGGTTTACGGCAAACAGATTCACGTAGCTAACAGTCAGTAAGGTAGCCTGCAATGATCATGTTAATCGGCAAGCTGCATTAAACAAAACTTAAAGGTGATTACCGGCCATACTCAGGGAGTCTTTTTGGCAACATCACGGATGAACGCCTCGGCTTCCTCTGGCGCCCGAAAGAGAAATCTTTTACCATCAACGTGGACTCGAAGAGTTGCAGGATATAGCAAAGCGTACTCAATATTCTTGTCACGGAGCTGCTTCTTTATTGGATTAAACAATCTTCGTTTTTCCATCAATCCAGCGCTGAAGTC
This sequence comes from Mugilogobius chulae, assembly GCA_038363315.1. Classification (NCBI taxonomy): domain Eukaryota; kingdom Metazoa; phylum Chordata; class Actinopteri; order Gobiiformes; family Gobiidae; genus Mugilogobius; species Mugilogobius chulae. The sequence goes on along the minus strand of CM076413.1, from coordinate 14,092,141 downwards.
GGGATATATATGTACTCGTGTGCCTTTGTACATGAGCTCTTTTTGTCACGGGAAAGACGAAGCACTTTTAGCTTGTCTTGGAAATGCAGAAACTTCACAAGGATTGGCCGCGGACCCATTTTTGGATTTGGATTCGGTGTTCCAGGAGAGCGGTGGGCCCGTTCAATAACCGGTGGAGAGGTAAACTTGTCGTGGCCAAAAAGCTGATTAAGAAACTGACCGACAAAGCCGATCATGTCACGACCCTCAGAACCCTCCGGTACGCGGATGAGACGAATGTTAGAAGCCCTGCTTCGATTTTCGGCATCTTCAACTCTGTCTGCCAGGTAAGAATTTTGCTTCTCCAGAGTCTTTACACGTGCCTCCAAGCTAGACAGCTCATCTTGGTTGGAGCTAACACGGTCCTCCAGTTCACCAACCTCAGCTTTCAGTGACTTAAACGATTCTTGCATTAGTTGCACACTGTCGTGAATCTTGTCGAGCTTGGAGTCAAAATGAGATAACATCTCATTTTTAAACTGTTGTAGGGTGTCAATCAGGGTTTTGTTGGTCACCGTTTGATCCATATCAGCATCCATGTAGTAGAATAGCACACAAGCACAGCGTACAGAATAATTCCAAGGTCAAAAAGTTAAACCCCAACTCTCAGTCAAGCATATAAAGGGTGCAGTCCAGGTATTTTGTTGAGCAGATTAGTACATTATGCACTACAGACTGAGTTTTTCCACTTGAGCTCACACCGGCCCTGCTGCCCTGTCAGCCATCTTTTTTTTTTTCAACATTCACTTGAATGTTGAAATTGCAGACACCTTACGAGATATGTGGCGATAATGTGATGGTGAAAAGTGTGGTATAAAGTAAAAGCGTGGTATAACATGAGAAGAGCTCCCCGAGGCTTCTGCAGAAACGTGGCATCAGCACAAGTGTTGTTTGTGATCCGGAGCTTACGGCCAGCGGGGAACACTGTCCGCGTCTAAATCACAAACTCAGATGACAACACGTATTTCATATTTTCCCCTATAGTGCTGCTGATGCCAGTTAAAACACGAGCAGCTGTAACATGAAGCATAATGTGAGTGGTTGAAGTTAAAGCGGCAGTGTGTAACTTTCTGGAGGTGAAAAGTTTAGTCACAATTCAATGACAATAGAAAGGTAAAAAACAGTCTTTGGAACATTCACAATGGGGATATGTATTTTTTATGCCCTAATTTGAAAAAAAAAAACAGAGGTAAAAGAATATATTTTTAATGGAAACATACAAGAAAAGTCTGTCCTACAGGTCAAATAACAGTCCATGTGTGGCCATGCAAGTCGACTTAAAGTGAAAACATTTATTTTTTTTATTTTTTTATGGCAACAAAGACTTGTGAAAGATAAAAACTTGCATTTGCTCAATTCTATTTTTGGTAAATATGTTACACAGTGCACTAATAGATTATTGCCTTTTTCTAATTTTGACTTTGGCATGATAGTCCTTGTGTTTTACATAGTTTTACAGCAGTTAAGTTGCAAATTATAAAGAAATTGACAATCAAAGTTGAAAATTACAGGAAATAAATTAAGTTCTAAAACAGAATCCTTCCACAAATGTCGTCAAAAGCACCAAAAATGTAAAGACAATTTGTACATGACTCACGTTGTTTCGTGGGAGCTTAAACCACCATTTAGCTAAAATAAAGTGTTACCAAGTATTTTTATGTCTGTCATGTAATTTATGTAGATTTTGACTCATATTTCCAATATGGTTGCTAAGAAACAGCTGTGAAATTACCTCCACATGCATACTCTGTATTTCTGTTTAAAAGCCTCCTGTGGACAGGTGTTTAGCACCTCTGCTATAACCCTTAAAACAATGCATTTGCTTTGTCCAATACAACTGTTATGTCCATATTAAATACATTAATAAATGAAATAAAAATTAATACTTGCTGAACAGAAGACATTTACAAATCTCATTAAAATAGCCATTTTCACACTTAAAAAAGAGGTTTTAGTTCTTCTTTTTTTATGTATCTATGAAACATGTTGCTGCCCCAGTTCATTTCTAACCCTATAAAATGTTATTATTTCTGAATATTCACAAAATCCTAATCTTAATCAACTCCAAGGCCCGGGCCTTAACTTACCCATTTTTGTAACTTCAGATATAAACTTAACTGTTAAATCCAAAGAAAATGTCCTGGCGTGGCTTCAACCAAAACACGTGTCTATAAGAGTCCGTGTTACAGCCCAGTGTGTTTTTTACAAGTGCATCATAACTCATTTATTTTAAAACTCACTTCTCACTAAATGCATTTGTTTGTGTCCACATCATTCATATCCAGCCAAGTTTATATAAATGTACTGGTGCAAAATGTCTTTCATAATCAGGGATCAGCATGTTTCCATAGTCATAACCTGCTCATATTAATAACATTAGACGCAGACAAAAGGATTGACTTTGTTACATAAAACTATTGTGAGCAAACATACAGTAGGTTACTCCAGTCAAATGTCTGAATAACCGTGTTACACAATGATCATAATTCCTAGTATTGTCATGATTGTAACAGTTATTTTTGGCATGAGCTGAAGTAAAGGTCAGAGGTCACAGACAGACAGCGTGCGAGTTATGAAACCATGGCAACATCATAAGCCATAAGAGAAAATCCCATTATGCGGAGAGTTGCATAAATGCGATTTATAGATTTATGCTGCGTATTTAGAAAGAAAGCGGACAATTTCATTTCTAACATTTATTTTTAGCCTTTATATGAATCAGGTCAGAATTCTATTGACCGAGAAGAGACAGTAAAACCAGAGATGGACCCTGACTGAGTGAAACAATTGTGACAGCCAAGATAAACAATTTAAGCTGCTTTGCTAAATAAATTGCTTTATGAATAGATTGAAAACATTTGTGAATGAAATAATTATGTCACCAACAAATGTGCTGGTATCACAGAATTACAGATATTTTTACATTTGAGAGAGAGTCAGTTGACAACAACTCATTTAGTGAAAGAGAGAATGAATAATTGTCTGTGTGTTACTCATGTGATGAGTGGACGACTGTAAGGAGTTCTTCTGCCTTATGGTTCAGCTGGTTTCATTTCACCTCATGCAAACCATCTGACATTGCATCATTAGGGTTTGGTCACTCCACGAAAAGGTTTCTTTTTTTGCTTTAACCAATCACTGTGCCTGAAAGTCCTATTCACACGGCCTATTTACCTATAGGGACCTCATGTAAAATGTAATAATTACAGACGTTGTCTGAGTTTCTACTCCTGTGCGAATCGTCCATGTCTGTAAAAATGTCTGTGAATTTTACCTCCTGTAATTCGACAAACTCAGACGTCCTCATGTAATTCTAAAGTTGTGCGAATGCGTATGAATGAATAGACTCCGCATCTCATTTTACCTTCAAAGTTGAACAAAATTGTTATTACTCTTCTTTACAGATCGTTTATGAAAATGTGTTTTCTTCTACAATTAGAACACTAATGATTAATCAAACTACGATTAAAAGTCCGTGAACCGGAAGTACAACAACCTCGTTGTCGTAGCAACGGAAAGATGAGAAGATGGATGTTTGGGGAAAAGTTTGGACCGAACGGGACAGAATCATGGAACACGGCAATGTTTGGATTTTAACACCGTAAATGGATTAAGAGAGAAAGTCTTGTTTCGTACGAAATCTGATGTTGTGGATGTGATTCTGATAAACAGACTCAACTAACTACTAATTAGCTCATTTTTAGCTCAGGTAAGTTTAGCTGATTCACATTAAAACAAATCTAAAACACAGGAAGCGCTAATTTAATGAATGAAGTAAAAGGTCGTTCATCTGTCGTCGTTTTCAGAAAGTCTGTAAAAACAAGAAAATTACAGACGAATTACATCGAATTGGTCCGTGTGAATAACTGTAAAAAACTCAGAGGTCGTTGAGAAATTTAAAGTTTACAGATGTCCCTAGGTAAATATTATGCCGTGTGAATAGTACTTAAGATTCCCATTGGTCCAGAATCATCAATAGTGTACAGCATCTTTCCACAGCATGTACAAGGAAAATACAACAAACAAGTGGATTTTAGGAATACATGTTCTTTTTTGGTGAGTTTTTGTGATGGAAGTGAAAACGACAGCAGAAAATAGCCAGATAAGTTTAGCATTTATAGAGTGATGAAAAGACTTGAGTTAGGCTAGTTTGGTGAATGCAGATGACAACATTCTCTTCTCAAGTGAAGTTATTTGAATACATTTTAACTGGTTTTATGAGTGCAGTTATGTAGCATCCATGTGTTTGTAATGCTTAAAGAACAGTGTGAGTTTGGTAAAGGTGACACTTGTCCTGTGTTGCTGTTGTGAACACATAAGTTTCTCTGTTTTGGTGCTTTTGAGCTGTTTGAGGAGAAAAGCCTTTTACTAACGCTGATTACTGGCTGCATTTCTCCAGTAAGAGGATCACTCATTTACTGTGTTTATCTTTTGGCCACATATTAAACTGATTAAGTTAGTGTTATGGTTATGGTTATGTAGCCGCCCCTCTGCCCAAAGTTGTCACCAGCCTCCACTGCTGAACACGTCACTGTATTCAAGAATGTGTCAGCGATTGTTGCCGTCTCTGTGTGTTAAACTTTATTTAGTAAAGGTGTTAAATCAAATCCTATAAGTTAATGTTTGACACGAGGTCAAAGAGGAAAACCTATGGAACTCATTGCCCTGGTTTCAGAGGTAAAGTGCCCTATTGCAAACTCCATAGGGATTTTGAAATATTCAAATACTAAGAGTTTAAAGACATCTATGTGCTATAACTCACATCCATATCCATAGTTTGTTTTCAGTCAAAAAGCACATCTACAACGTTAAAATTGACTATGTAGTTTATGAAGCAACAAAAACGGATTTTATGCTCCTGACTTACCACCAGTTTTTTTTTAGATAATTTTATTCAATAATCCCTAACATAATGACGTTTACATTTGTGCAATAACAATTAGTTACCATATAATTTAATGATTCTCTAGTTTTCTCATGTTACATTCAGGTGTTTTTGCGTGTCTTTTGTCTCCTTATCATTCATTCAGCGATGGTGATAAGCTACAGTTATAGTCACAACTGCCTGGGGTAAAGTATAAAGTGTATGAGGTAAAGTATGACTGAAGAGTTGACACGGGGCCACTTCTACAGAATCAGACAGTGACCCAGAGTCTGAGCACAGCGGCTCCACTCTAATGCTGTAATTACACCAGATAAGAAGATGAACATCTGACAGAGAGAGAGAACGGGAGGGAGAGAGAAAGGAGAGAGAGAGAAGAGAGGGAGGGAGAGAAAGAGAGGGAGAGTAAGAGAGAGAGACAGAAGGCAAGTGAGAGAGGAGAGAGACAGAGAGGGGATAAAGACAGACTGTGAGACAAAGGGAGGAAGAGAGAGGGGAGCGACAGAGAGTAATAAGAGAAAAAAGAGAGGCCAAATAAAAAGTTGAAGATCTGACTGAAGCAGAGAGAGAGAGAGAGAAAGAGAGAGACAAAGGTAGCTAGAGAGAGGGAGAGGATAATAAAAAAGAGATAATACGGGGTTGTTTGAGAGAGGAGAGAGTAAAAGAGCGAGACTGAGTGAGGATAAAGAGAGCGAGAGTGACAGAGAGTGAGTGAGAGAAAAAAATAGAGACCAGATAAAAAGTTGAAGATCTGACTGAAGCAGAGAGAGAGAGAGAATGTGTTATGGATAGAGAAAATGGAGGTAGAGAGAGACTAAATTGAAGGTGTGACTGAAGCAGAGAGAGAGAGAGCTTCAGAGGAGAGAGACACAGAGACACATGAGATAGAGAGAGCAGATAAAAAGATAAAGATCTGACAGTAACAGAAAAGAAAAACAGAGAGGAAATAGAGAGAGAGAGTGGGATAGAAAGAGAGAGGGAGGAGAGAAACAAAGAGAAGAGGGAGAGCAGCAGATATAAAGATGAAAAACTCTCTCAAGCAGAGAAAGAGTGAGGAGAAAGAGACATAGAAGAGCGGAAGCCCAAGTGAGAATGGAGAGAGAGAGGAAAAGAGAGAAGGAGGTAGAGAAAGAGAAAGAAAGAAAAAAAGCAAACAAGAAAGGGAGAGACAAACAGGGAGAGAGAGAGGTAGCCCAAGAAAATAGGAGAAAAGAGATAAAGAGAGGTAGAAAAAAAAGAATAGAGGTAGACTTAAGGAAGAGAAAGAGTGATACATAAAGATGGCAACAGTGAAAAGAGAGACAAAATTGCCTGACAAACAGAGAGAAGAGAGAGGGATGAAGAGAAAAGAAGGCAAACAACAGAGAGTCAGAAGGGAGGTAGAGAGAGAGAGGGGTCTTTTGTGCGTTCCCAGATGTACTTTACTGCAGAGGCTTATTTTCGCCCTGCTACCCAGATGTCATGTGACCTCGCGATCCGGCACGTGTCAGACAAGTCAGCTCCCGCACTCAAATCTGAAAGAAATTTGCTTTAATACTTTGTAGATGTTCACACAAATAACCAGGCGCAGGTCGACTTGAGGCCACAACATTTACAAAATCACTGGAATTTGTAATAATCGTGTCAATGTTGATCGTTGTCCTTGTACAGGTCAAAGTCGCAAATGGATGAAGTCATAGAAAAGGTCAAATCTACGGTGGTCGCTGAGGTTCACTGCAACAACACACTGCAATCAACAGACAACACTGCAATCAACAGACAACATGTTATAATTAACAGACAACACATTACAATCAACAGACAACACATTACAATCAACAGACAACATGTTATAATTAACAGACAACACATTACAATCAACAGACAACACATTACAATCAACAGACAACATGTTATAATTAACAGACAACACATTACAATTAACAGACAACACATTACAATCAACAGATAACACATTACAATCAACAGACAACAAGTTGTAATTAACTGACAACACATTACAATCAACAGACAACACATTGTAATTAACTGACAACACATTACAATCACCAGACAACACATTACATTAACAGACAACACATTTTAATTAACAGACAACACATTACAATAAACAGCCAACACATTATAATTACCAGACAACACATAACAATTAATAAACAGCACACTACAATCACCAGACAACACATTACAATCAACAGACACATTACAATCAACAGACACATTACAATCAACAGACACATTACAATCAACAGACACATTACAATCAACAAACACATTACAATCAACAAACACATTACAATCAACAGACACACTACAATCAACAGGCAACACACTACAATCAACAGACAACACATTACAATGACCAGACAACATATTACAATCAACAGAAAACACACTACAATTAACAAACAACAGATTACAAGTAACAAACAGCTCATTACAATCAATGGACAACACATTACATTTTACCACAACACATTACAATTTACAAACAACACGTTACACCATAAAACGTTACAATTAACAGACAATGCATTCTAATTGACAGACAACATGTTACAAGTAACAAACAACACAACAAAATGTCGATTACACATTACAAATCCCATTAACTACAACACAGTACAATTAACCACAACATATTACATTTAAAAGACAACACAACAAAATGTTCACAACACATTACAATTAACAGACAACACATTAAAATTAACAGACAACCACACAACCCTTTACAATTAACCACAACACAATACAATTAACCACAACACATTAAAAGGAAGAGACAACACGTCAAAGTACCAGACAACACATTACAAGTATCAAACAGTACTACAACATAATACAAGTAACAAACAACTTGTTACAATTAACCACTACACATTATAATTAAGAGACAACACGTCAAAAGTAAAAGACAACACATTACAAGTATCAAACAGTACAATATTATACAAGTAACAGACAACCAACACATTACAAGTGTCATACAGCACATTACGACTAACCACAACATACTACAAGTGACAGACAAACATTAAAATTAACCACAACCCAACAAAATGTCAACAATGCATTCAAATTTAGACAGCCCTTTACAATTAACCACAGCACATTGCAATCAATTCATTAAGAGACAATACATTACAATTAACAGACAACACAATATAAGTAACAGACAACACATTACAGTTAACAGAAAACACATTACAATTAACAGACAACACATTACAATTAACAGACAACACATTACAATTAACAGACAATACATTACAATTAACAGACAACACATTACAATTAACAGACAACACATTACAATTAACAGAAAAACACATTACAATTAACAGACAACACATTACAATTAACAGAAAACACATTACAATTAACAGAAAACACATTACAATTAACAGACAACACATTACAATTAACAGACAACACATTACAATTAACAGACAATACATTACAAATTGTTGCTGTTAATAACTGTAAAGTTACTGCAATTTTAACTGTTTTCGTTTTGGTAATTGTAAAGGGTTGTTTATTCACTGCAATGTGTTGTCTATAGAGATTGTAATGTGTTGTCTGTTTATTGTACTGTTTATTGTTATTGTAAACCCCAGATGCCACCAGACCAAGTCTTTTCCCACCACTGCAAACAAAATCAGCTGCAAAAATGATCCTGTATACTATATCTGAAGTTAAACCCTATTAATTGTATTTCCATGGCCACTGGAGGAAATTTATTAGAGTTACCTTGACAACCACTTTCAACATTGTGTGTAGATGTAAAATTCAAAACGATTGAATTGAGGCAATAAGGACAAGGCCTGATAAAGCAGTAAAATAAGCCAAATGTGAGCTATGCCCATTCAATAAGAAACGATAAGGCTTTTAATTAACTCATGACACCTGCAGTTCACACAAAGCAACAATTACAAAGAGTAGCCAGTGCATTCTGAAATATAATACATGACTCTTCAGACTATATGTGTCCTTAGGCCTGGACTCATGTCTGTGAATCTTTGTGGTGAAATTGTCATCTTGATTTACAATTCTCAATTGAATACATTTAATGCAGTTTGTTCAATTATTTGAATTTTTTTTTTTATCATCAATTTCTCCAGTTTGCTTTGAGTGAATGCTGGACAGATACAGTCGCCCATTAACAAACCTTTGTGGGGAAAAGTTAACACTGAGGGTGAATCAGAACAACAGTTTTACCACTCACTGCAACTACAACAGCAAATGTGGACTTAAGGAGATATATTGTGTTAAACATGAATACAAAGACATGGAGTTGAATAAAGTGATCCAACAATCCAACTATATCTAAAAATATATCTATCAATTCTAACGGCAGCTGCCAGCTAAATGTTAGCATCTTTCCTTAACTTTGTTTATGTTTCTGACATAACGTCAAAGCAACAACCTCCATGTAAATGTGGTTGTGACTCAACCTGAATTACCTGTGCTAAAAAAACACTTACAGAAACTCTTAAAAGTTTAGCTACCCATGCCTTTGCATTACATTTCCTCCAGGGCTTTCCCCCTCAGCAAGCCACGCCCCCAAAATGACACAATGACCGTATCTGTAACCAATCGAATTAAAATGAGAACTTTTTGAGGAAGCAGATAGTGGTGTTGTGTTGAAACATCGCCATATTAATAATACTGTAGACTTATTCACATCGTCTTAGTTACAGTATGTAAAGAAAATAAAGGTAAACTTTTCCTTTATTGAGTTTGAAATGTCTGTGATTGTAAATTAACTTTTTACACACTCAAATAACTAGACTAAACTTAGTGGCTGACTAATAAAAACAACAACAACAAATGTGTCCCTTGCCTAAAAAATCTAGACAATATAAAGTATATATCGTTTGCCTACTGTGTTCCTCTTTTGAGTTTGTAAATGTAAAAGTTGTAAATGTCACCCAACCCTAGTGCAGATGATTTTATTGAGTTGTATATTAATATGATAAAGTGGAAATTCTGAAACACATTTTTTGTCATATCGCCACCCCTGCGTGTCCTTACACGAAAGGTCAATTGTTGACTCCACACTTGTGCTCACAGACAGAAGTTGTAAACAAGCTCTAGGTTTTAAGTTTTAATACAGCCATGAGAAGAGTAGTAATGAAGCTGGGCAGATTAAGAGGAAATCTAGGGACAAAACAGCAGCGGCGCGACTATGTGCCATATGCCCCGTGGCCCAGTGTCCTGCAGTGAGCCTGGCTGCAACTGTCAACAAGAGCACAGACAAAGACAAAGATGTGTGTAGAGAACAGAGATGGTCAGATTATATGTACAATCTCATTACTGACAAATGATTGATCCTGTTAAAAGTGTTGTAAGGGATTATGAGTACAACTCAAGCACAAACTTAGAGAATGATAAAAAGCCCATCCCAGTTACTGTAACACCGTGTTATAACCTTGTTTTTCTTAATGTGCATATGATAGATTAGACTACATCATGTTGAATAAAACATGGTAAACATGACTATGATTCAGATTACACTAAACATTTAGCTTGATTTTGCCTGATTGGTTGTTTTGGTGAAGTTCATTATAGTCTTTTGTCCAGTAAATATGACATACTGTATGTGGGGGGAATCAACAGTTGTTACTTGGGCCAAAATCACAGTGACAATGTGAAAAATTATTATAACTGATGACACTTTAATTGTGTTAGATGATTGTTTAAACTCCAGGAAACGGTGTCAGCTGTGTGTAAACTGTGCATTTTGACACTTTTTGATGACACATAGAGGGAATCTATTTTATTTAAAACTTAAATTACTTTCTGTAATTGTCTTCTTTTGTTTGTCAATTTCTTCATAAATTGAAATATTTACCACAAAACTATCACAGACTGCCACCAAACTTCTTTCACGTGGGCTTTACCTAATAGCTGTCCTCCATAAACCATGATTCTTTTTTTTTTGTTAGCAGTTGATGCATTCATCACAAACAGTCACATCATGTAGTTTACACACAGCATTCTATCTATCTAATATTCAAGGTTATAGCACAAACATAAGGTAAGTAACTGAAAGAATATTCAATTTGAAGTTCAAGATTATGGATTTTAGTGTATTGCCCCTACAGCCTTCCATCTGTCATAATTACCACGTATTTGTGAACGTAACCCTTCTCCTCCTCCATAATGGATCCACTGTCTATGTCATACAGTATCTGACGCATACTGCAGGAGTGTAATGTCTGCCACATGTCCTCAGTCTGCCCCCAGGACAGCTGCAGTATCCAGGAGAATCCTAATGTGTTTTGAGAAGATTCTAAAAATCAGAACAATAGGTTTATCCACATCATTACACTTTAATGACACCTTCTATTTCCTCATGAAAGAGACAAGAATAAAGATGAATAGATGTACAGACTATCACTGCATATATCTGCTGTGTGTGAGGTTTGGAGCATCACTCTGACCTGACATGTGCCTCACACAAACCTAATGTGAGCCATGTGAGATCCACAAATACATGAACACATGCAGCCTCCTCTCACTGCCTGATCGACTTTACACACAATAATAAGGTCTCATTTGCTCTGAGGTGGACCACTGCCACATGAGCAGGGGCCATTGTGACGACAAACTCACGTTCTGTATGCATCACATTCGACTGTACGTGTGTTTATGACTGTGCTAGTGGCAGCTGACAGGTCCTTTGATTCTCCTGGCAGCAGTGTGATCACATTATATTTTCTAGGGCTGCAACAAGTTCATAGATTAGACACAACTAATTGATTATTGAAATAATCACCAACTCATTTTGCAATCGAATAATCGGTACCAGTTTTTTCTTTAGGCTCCAAACATCCATGAGCTGTGGAAAAGCTTCAGATTGAACAGAAAATACATGAAAACTGTGTAATTTTAGGGTTTTTGGTGTAAAAACGTAATTCATTCTAATTATGATATCATTATTATGATACTACAATAATAATTAAAAATGCTCTTTTAACGTCAAATTTTAATACAGTTAACTGAGATTTTCAACAATGTACAAACACTTTCTTCATAAAACATTTTGGTTTTAAACTAGCTTTGATAAAGCTCAGGATTATTCTAAAAAATGTTGTCCTTTCATATTATTTGTTGAAGTATCAAATGAGTATCTACTTTCAACACCAGTTTTAGTGTTGAATCTGATTTTTGACACTTTTGACAACCTTAAAATCTACATCTCCAGGACGCCCTGAAGCAACACTATTTCAGCTCAAATTCGGCAAAAATCTTGTATTCAAGTAATTTTTGTGTTCTAAACAACTAATCAATTAATCGAAAGAATAATCGGCCAACTAATCGATTACTAAAATAATCGTTAGTTGCAGCCCTAATATTTACATACCAGTTCATTTGTCTGACTATGTGGAGGAGTTCTGTCTGGGCCTAAGTCACTAAGTAAATATGTATGCATTTATTTATTTTCATTAATATCAAATCGGTCAAAAACTTGCTGCATTTTATTGTCGTGATTTACTTGTTACTTTGTGTAATAGTGCGTGTACATTTTTTTCTTTGTGACCTGTGAGGTCTTATAGACTTATAGTCACTCATTAACCTTTGAAATAATTTGTCCTGATTCAGTGATAGCAGCAGCCGTGGGACTGTTCAGCAGAAACACCTGGTGCCTCAACCTCCGACCACCACCAAACGTTCCCTATCCTGCATGCTATTGTTGGTTGGTTGGTTGGTGGGGAAACTGAAGTGCCCGGAGGAGGTCACACAGAACAAGCAAACTCCACACAGAAAGAGTGGGAGTCAAGCCCACAACCTGCTTGTTGTGAGGTGAGAGTGCTATCCACTGTGCCTTTGATCATTTTTTTAGATACACAAGTGTATATGCAGTAGTGTCATAAACCCTCGGTTGTTTATGACCTTATATAAAGTCTCGGTTGAATAAAGCCCTTTTCAAGACACCTAAGCATTTTACACTGCATTTTTCATTCACTCCAGTCGTAGGTGGTAAAATACTACAGCAGCATCAGCTGCCCTGAGCTAAACCGATGAGTGCAAGGCCAACACGCCACATGTAATTATGAAGTGTCTTGTGTAATATTCTCCACCTTTAGATGCATTCAGACTTGTTGCAGTCTAGTATTATTTTATACTTGGATGCTACTGAAGTGTGATGCCTGCACAAGAGTGAAAATGATTCAACACAAGTTCACAGCAGACAGTGAAGAGTAGTTATAGTATGTCATGATATTAGATTTTTGCGGTTATGGCAGGACAAAATAGCAATTATTCACGATTAGGATCATCATGTTCTTGTTGTTTTAATGCAGATTGTACTTAAAACTAAATATTTTTCTGAAAGTAGAGAGAAAACATTGCCTCTGTAAAATAACCACATTTAGGGACTGGTGGATGTATTTTCATTTATTTCTTCCAATAGTTACCTGACCTTCTGATATGTATCATATACTGTAGATACTTTGAATTTTAAATAGACTCACAAATGTTTTACTGTAGAAAAAAAAAAACAAAGATAAAAATAATAATTATTATTTGTGTCAAAATTGGCATCAAACCTTTAGTCTGTCCAAACGTGTAAAACTGGTTGTTGTTTTTGTCTGGGACCTGGGCACGTCACTCAGATACAGGACGAGGCTTAAGGTCATCTCAGCAGGAAATCTCTGCGCAGATAATCTGGAGATTACAGGCCCGAGGAGGAAGGCACGACTGCACAGCTCCCATTAATCAATTTGGTTTAAATCCATTAAGTCTATCTGAGAGTCTGTCTGAGTCCCATAAGAGGCCCGTGTGAGATGATGACAGATAAGAGCTGCTGCTGCTGTGGACACTCACAAAGATTTCATTTCAGCCGGACAGTCAATTATTTCCCTCAATGACACGCTAAAATGTTGATTCTGGAAAACACACTGTAACTAACACGGTGGCACAGTGGTTAGCGCTCTGGCCTCATAGCAAGAAGCTCCTGGGTTCGACTCCCGGGCCGCCTGGGGCCTTTCTATGTGGAGTTTGCATGTTCTCCCCGTGTCTGCGTAGGTTCCCTCCGGGTGCTCCGGTTTCCACCTACATCTAAAAAACATGTCCAATGTGCCTCCCTCTCCCCTCCCCAGGACTACAGATGTAAATTAGCTGTAAGAATCTGGTGTCTGCCTTTGTGCTAAATGCAAAATTGTACATTGTCCTTAATAAACATTGTCTATACAGCTTAATTTGTATGTTTTATCTAAATGATTTGGATTGTGGAATAGTTTGACAGATGAATTTAAAAGAAGTAATTCTATTTTTCATTTTAAAAAATGTTTAAAGCTAAAATATATGTTAATTATAAAATGGATACTTGAGTTATGTATTGTACTGTATTTGTAAAATTGTACAAACATGTAAATGCACATGTGTTTTGAGTTTGAGGGTAGATATGTGACGCTGTAAGAAGGGTAGGTATAATAAGCTTAAGCTTCAGCCTACACCTTTTCGGTTGATTGTTATGTTTGCTGAACATATACATGTTGACAATGTTATACAACCGAAATAAATTCTTTCATTCTTTCATTCATTTGTATTAAATAGGAACTACCCCTCATGTGAAGACATTTCTCTAAAAACATATCAAATTTAAAATAAAACACATTTTCTTACAGAGAAGTGTGGTGTCGCTAGCCTGGGCCAGAACTGCACAACTTTAACGTGTTTCAATAAATTTGGTTTGTTTTAGGCTGAATTATTATTTTATGATAAAGACATTTTTACTCACCGCATTGGCAAACTTTAGTCAGGCTCAAATCTCTTGTAAACAACCAGAAATGTCTTGAAACAGGAAAAATATGCCACCAAATTTTAACAATTTTATTCTAACCGGATAAATCTAAATTAAGATCAATGTTCTGAATTCTAGCATCTTTAACTGAAGCTAGATAAGTAAGTAAAAGAGTTTCAGCAAGATTATATTTTTATTTGAGTTGTAAGTAAACAGTACTTTTACTATAGTAACTTCAGTACTTTTGCCAACCTCTGGTTGAAGCCACTTGGCGACATTTTCTTTAGGTTTGACAGGCTTCAAGTTACTAAAATGGGTAAGTTTGGGATTGGGACTTAGGGTTGGTTAAGATTTATCCGTTAAACTCACCATGTGGCTTCAACCAAAATTCGTTGCTATTCTTATGTTTTGGCTTTACTTAGCGTGCATTTTTGACATTTTGTGGTATATCTACGTCTTCACTGGAGATTGGGTTGAAATGCTACTAGATTTTAACCTGGCCAGCCATATGGTTTATCTCGCGACATTTGTGAATTCACAAACTCAAGATAAACTATCTGGCCTTCCAGCCGCCCGATTGGTTTGAGAGTCCGAAACGGCAGCGTTTCGGCTCACTCACATCACAGCAGCGTGGTTTTGAGGCCCAATCACATTGTTCAGGGCAGGCTAACACGGGCTGTTAGCGCCCCGGTGCCGCAGCCGAGTCTAATTCTAGCTAAGCAAAGATGGCTGCTCTGTGGATGTTCGTGTTTCTGCTGCTTTTGTTGTGGTTTTAGCAAAAATACGGAGTAATTTCTTTTTGAAAGAAGAGCAGTATGTGTGACTCGTCCCATGTGGACATTGGATACACCAGATGTTGCTGTGATTGGCTAAGCACAAATAAGGTCGGCCGCTCACCCAATCAGCTCGAAGTATTTCACTAAACGTCCTTTTCTCGACCTTTTCCTGAACACTTTTGGCGAGTCAAGTTCCAGATGGATAATGTGGAAGAACTCAAATCAGAGTTAAACATAGATTCATCTGGAGTGAGCCAGGTTAACTAGATTTGGCTTTTTTCATCTTCAAAAAGCCAAGATACATTTTCATAAAAAAGTTTAGGGACTTGTGATACCTTTAAAAAAGTTTGCCATATTTCTACCAATCTTTGTACTGGCTTCCAATGTGGTTTTGAGTTTATGTCTAATTTTTGTTCTGAGGTATTCCTTTCATACCAACCTGATCTCACAAGAAAGCGTGTATATACAAGACATAACAGGACATGCCATTAACATACGATTAACACAATTTCTCGCCTTTTTAACATAAATATGGCACGCGTTACAGCCCCATTCATTTCTGGTGGTTGTAAAAATGTGTTATTAATTATTTATGAATATTAACAAAAGCCTTAACCTTCCCCAAGCCATATAGCTCTAAACTTACCCGTTATAGTAAGTTGAAACCAAAACTTATTTTTTGATCCTAAAGAAAATGTTCTCAAGTGGCTTCAACCAAAACTCTTGTTTATTTTTCATTATGAAATATTGTGTTGGTGGAACATATTTACGCAAAAAAGGTCTGAAATCATTCTCATCGTACGTAGTTTTTGTATCATGGTTTATATATAAAACAGGTTATGTGAGTCTTTGAATGACTGATTGTACGAATGTATCACCTTTGAGTCTGAAAAATACACTATTAAAGTTGCAGTAGTGTCCAAAAATCCATTCATCAGAAATATTTAAATACAACCTCTTTTCACTGTTGGGAAAATAGTCGTGGCTGCTTTACAGAACAAATGTAGGCTTCACCGCTGATGTGTAAGTGCTGTATAAGTGGGTCAGGCTGTTGCTGCTGCTGTTGTGTTGTTGACTGTGTGATAAACAGTGTGTGAGAGGTGCAGGAGACAGACATGAAGAGGAGGACATGGACTCGGGGAAGCCAGCAACACCCTCGTGCAGCCACCTGAGCGTAGAGGGGTCGTGAAATCCAACGTGACGGAAGTGACGACAAATTAGGATGAGGAGGCTTTGAGTGACAGTGATTTTGTAAGCCCTTGTTTTGTGTAATGATAGATAAGACGCATTTTTAACAAAACAGAATTAGACACGGTATTGGGCCTACAACAACAAGGTAAAACGGGATCGATAGGTTGTGTTCAGCTTGTAAAGATGGCATAAAGCCAGAAAAAAACAGTTGCCTTTAGGTCTGTATTCTGACTTCGTATCGTCAAAAGGTAACCTGACTCACTCCAAATGGATATGTGTTGATCCCTGATTTGAGTTCTTCCAAGGTATCCATCTGGAACTTTACTCGTGGAAAGCTTTAGGGAAAAGGTGGGACGTTCATTGAAACACATCGAGCTGAGCTGGGTGTGAGTCCTACCTCGTTTATGCTTAACCAATCACAGCAACAAATCATAATGTTGCATCCAATGTTGGTGTGTCTCACACACACCTTTCTGCTAAAACAGAATCAAACGCAGACGAAACACGTACATCTATAAGCCATCTTTGTTTGTTTGGATCAAGTGGTAGTTCCGATCGTCATTGCAACCAACTCCCCTCAATCCCCCCTGCAGTAATGTGATTGAGCTGGTCACCGCTGGGTAGAACTCCAAACCAATCGGGCTGCTGGAAAACCAGATGGATTATCTCGAGTTTGTGAATTCACAAATATTGCGAGAAACGAATCTGCAAGGAGAGCTCTTTTACTAAAGTTGTTGTTCCAGAGTCTCAAATGTTTGGCCTCAAGTCTGTGTCAAGTCCTGATTCCCAAGTCCTTTGAATGTCTATACCTAGGAAACACATGACTTTCACGTCTGCTTTATTACACTTTTTAGTTCTGATACACATAATTGCAAAGTTAGGAGTCTCAAGACCATGACAAAGAAGACAAGAGCAATTATACATCATCAATATTACATCATATTTGTTTTTTAAGTCTTTCCCTGCCAAAAATGTAAATATTCATCATTGCATGGCCAACTGTAGCCTGCCAAAGACAGACGTTTATTCTATGCAGCAATAGTGGGATGCTCGTGCTGACTTTGTCTACTGTCAAATACATGATGCAGTTTCTCAGATTCACCAACAGAGGGGGGGGATTGGGTGCGCACTAAGACCCAAGTAGAGTATTCAGAGTAAGTAAAACTACTGTATTTCTTCATGTTTGGAGGGTTAATCATAATCTATGGCCTATGAAAGAGGCTGAATCTGAACCTTCATCAGAAATAAAAAATTGTGCTGCCTTCTCCTCTGTAACGCTTTTGTTGGTTTAAAGATGAAAAAGACACTCACCCTCGTTCTTTTAATCATGTTAACCTCGTTTTTTTTTTTTTTATCACAAAGACATTCATTTATTGTAGAGACTCATATTCAATCTTTCACCAAGGAGTAACACTAACATGAAGGACGTTATCTCTAAAGTCTGCCGTCAAACGCTGAAAACTGATGAAGACATTTAAAATACACATTAAAAGAAGACAGATTCATGCAGAATAACATTTTTTTTCATGAAAGAAAAACACTAGTAGGTCTCTTTTGATGTACAACATGTTGTGATTCCAGTTGCACAAAGTATTAGTGAAGCTATGATAATAGTTCAAAATGAGCAAAATGGCCTGGCAGAGAAGGAGGGTCAAGGTGAGAATAGGGCTGTTAGTGAGTTAAAAGTGCACAAGCAACATGCTGACCTATTTTCTTAAATACCTGACTAAAATTGTCTAAAATTGAATCTGGAAGTGTTTCTCAGCCTTTGGAGCTGAGGGTTTGCAGCTTCAGTGACTGAGAACAAGCTCTGCCCAAAAGAAAAACACAATCTAAATTCAAGGCTAAATTTTCTTTGTTAAATCTGTAGAGGAGGAAAGCTGGTGTTTGAGGTTAGATATTAATTAACCCAAAGCTTATGCCATTAAGAGGTTATGACAGAAGCTGACTAAAGACACTCAGGTTGGTCAAATATGCTTTCTTTGTTTCTGCGTCACACTTTGCTGATTGTAAAGAGGAAAAACAAGTCCTCTCTGACACGCTGCGTAATTAAAACTGTGTGTTATGAATGTGCGTCAGTGGAGACTCAAACAACACAGTGTGAGGAGGATCCTGGGCTTTCTGTGAAAACGTGACACTGCTGTGACATTTAGTGACATATGAAATTACAAAAGCATCCAGATTGTAATTAGTGAAGAAAGCATACGGTTGTTAATTGCAAATGGGATTTAGACTGTTAATGAATGCAAAACCTGCCTTTCAAACTGTTGCACAAGTGTTGCATTCATGAAAAATACAGCAGAAGATGAAATATTGTGGTTTAGATGTCAGCCAAAAGGATCACAGCTCCGCCCTGGGACCAGTCATTCAAAGCCACACCAAACAACTCGTCATTTCCTCAAAATTATTCACATGTTCAGGATTATTCACGTATTTTCTGTTATATTATGAATTATTGTTAAATATTGTTCTTGTTAAGCGTAAGATTCCGTTTCAGAGACTTTATAAATCCCTCCAGGAGCAATTAGTTTTAAAGTTCGCTTTTTAGAAAGTGTTTTTAACTGTGAGCGGAGAATAACATTAGTTTCTGCAGAGGTGGGACCAAAGTTACTGTTTTACAAGTTTAAAGTAGGTCTCAAGTCAAGGCCTCAAGTCTAAGCCAAGTCCAGAGCCAAAGAGAGACAAGTCCAAGTCGAGTCCAAAGAAAAGAAAGACAAGTCCAAGTCGAGTCCAGAGAAAAGAAAGACAAGTCCAAGTCAAGTCCAGAGAAAAGAAAGACAAGTCCAAGTGGAGTCCAGAAGTCCAAGTCAAGTCCCGAGAGCAAAGAAAGGCAAATCCAAGTCGAGGCTTAATCAAGAGAAACCAGTCCAAGTCAAGTCTAGAATCAAAGATTTTCAAGTCCAAGTCTAGTTCCAAATCAAAATTTTCACGTCCAGAATCAAAGAGAGACTAGTCCACATCAAGTCCCCAGTTTCTCTGCTTTCAGTTTCAAGTTGCCTCAAATAATCAAATCAATTTTGTGCTTCTACATAGATATTTTTTTAATATAATGGATCCAATTACAAAAAAAAATACAAAAAAAGAAGTGAAGAGGGAAATGTTGCAATTTGTCAATGTTAATTACACTATTTTTTGAGGTGAAGCAACACGTTGTCTCAAGTCTTTCCTGTCCAGTCCCAAGTTTTTGTCCGTTGTATCAAGTCAACTCTAAAGCCATTAAAATAGCGCCTCGAGTCCAAGTCACGACTTGCAGGTCCTCACATCTGGCTTTTTGCAAGATCTGCATAGAACAGGAAAACAAGTCTGTCATGTGATCTTTGATGGCATTGAAGTGTGTTTTTTATTTGTTAATAAAGGAACAATAACTAAATACATTTGTTGCTCTATTTGCTGTGAAAACGCCACACAGAAGCTAAGGGCCAATATTGAAATTATATTATATGATATTGAAAAGTACTTTTGTTAAGACTCTAACTTCTAGACAATTTTAATATTTTAGATTTTCTTTTGAAAAACAACAACAACAAAACAAACAAAAAACATATTTGCACATTAAGTGGCACAGTTGACACTGGGCAGGCACCGCCCCCAAGTGTATAACTTTATGTGACCAGATGAATAAATATATGTGGCATAGACAGTCAAAAAATAGGTGTGCTTTGCTTTATCAAAGTATAGGAAAAGTTATATTAGTTAATTTTTAGCTTAAGCTTAGGTAATGCAATGTGATGTAGCAGGTGTCGGCCGCATGAAATCAATTGAGCCGACATTCTGCTTGTGCCCTTATCTGGTCAAATTTTACTCACATAAAGTTGTTAAGTTATTATATTCACACAATATATATCACTATGACTCATTTTCTAACAAGTTATAGTTTCACTGATTGGTCAGATGCTTGTTGCCAAAGTATCGAAATTTGTATCAGAACTGAAAGAGATGGATTGGTGCATCTCTAGTGATATCTAATACTGATCAGAGAAAAACTACTTTAAAGATCAACTGTAAACATAATCGGTTTGGAAATAAGTAGACTATAAGTAGAAATGCAAAATGTTCAAGGAGCAGAAGATGCTACAGGGGGGAAAGAAAAACAGATGCCCTCCCATAGAATAAATTACATTTGGCTTTATGTTGTCCAAAACATAACCCCAGGATTTGTTAAATATCGCTCTTTATCTGGCATTCAAAAAGTTAATAATCCATGACTCGAGTGGAGCATTTTCATTTTACAACTACATGTATTTCATTATCATATTACAGGAAATGGTTATTACTCGACTCAGAAAATAAAATGTCACAGATGATGGCTTTAACCTTAAGGCGTTTGGTTTGAGAAATAGAAGGATCAGCTCCAGTGATCAGTGATGAAATTGCCTCTTTAAACCTCGAGAGGGATGTGTCCAAAACGAGGCAGAAAGCTCCACGGGATCAGACTGCCAGAAGGAATTACTATAGAGAATAAGCAGGAACATGAGTGTGAGTGAACCACATGTGTCGTTTATGACAGAAGCTCAAACTATTTCATTTCAACTAATAACTCATAATTCTTCAAAACACTTAGCTTAGACGCAGTACCACTTTCAGAGACCAGAGCTGTGTCAGTCAGAGGGTTGCATGATTGTGAAAAATATATGACGAGTATTGCGATTGGTGTTGCCTGATGTTTTAAACACCTTATGGATTCAGTTTTCGCAGAAGTCACTCTCCAAACTGTTTCAAATGATTCGAAGCCGTGTGTCGATTTGGGGCTTTTTTTGTGTCAAAGTGGTTCATTCGTTCATAGGGTTTTGAAATTGCCATCACTATTAATGAGTATGATCGGGTTTTAAAAGTAAGAGGAGTTGAAATCTACCTGGCACAGCAGAGAAGGCGGACGTAAACACCAGACCCACAGCGGAAATGCACGAGTTTGACATCCCAGTTTCAATCCAACACAGTCTAATTAGAAATTGCACATTTACCGAGACACAAAAACAGTGTATTATGAACACAATTTCAGGCCTTTTTTGTGTACTTACGTTACGCTGTAAATGTAGCACGATATGAAAAAGCGTAAAAATGACACGAGATTTCGCACCGTAAAAACACACGAGCTTTGGTTGAAGCCACATGGGGACATTTTCTTAAGGTCTAACAGGTAAGTTTAGGCTTTAAGTTACAAAATCGGGTAAGTTTAGGTCTGGAGTTTGGGGTAAATTGTGTTAGAATCAGGAGTTTGTTAATATTCATAAATAAGAACACATCTTTGCAACCACCATTGAAATGAACTGGAACTGCGACGTGTGGCATATTTACGCAAAACAGCTGTGAACGCAATTTACATGTCCTGTTATGTAGTGGTAAATGTAAGATTTCTTGTGAGATCAGGCTATTCAATCACATATTTTCTTTTGCAATTTGCTAAATTTGTCCGATAAAACTTGATTTGAATGCATTGTGCAACCCTATTATCGGTCAAAGTCACTTACTATTCGACTGCGCACGTCACCTGCAGAAAGAGACACTGTCTGTCTAGTTGGCTGGGGAAACTTCTTTGATAAAAACAACAAAACAGGGCAAGAGTTAGTTGTTTCGATCAGGTATGAACCGATATGACTGAAGTCTGTAGAATTAGCAGCATAACTTTAGTTTTCGCACAATGATAAACTCTTATTTTAGCTGACAACAGCGCTGGTCAGTGTTGCTGCTACAGCTTGTGTCAATCAGCTGCAGCACTTTCTGTTATGCGGCTGTGCGCGTCTCTCCTGTGTTGAGCAACAAAAATCTCTATTGCTATATCTCTATTGCTTAAAACAATGCTTAAAACAATAATAATAATTGTGCAGTCAAATCAGTTTAATTCAGTGACGCATGTTAAACAGAAAAGCTTTTTAGTTACTTATCAAACTTGTTATCGATTAATCACTGAGTCAACATAAATCCCACAGCAGTGTTTTTCAGTCTCCTGTGTTTTTTTCCCCTTTCTCTTTTCCTCATAAGCAGTCACATATGTTTTGATAAAAATCTCTTTTGCATGTCTCTTATTGGCTAATCCATCTGAACTCAGAGAGATGAACCTGATGTGCAGACTGTTATCGATCTATATAAAGACAGATATATCATTCAGGACTTTTCAGGCAAACTGACATTTGAGAGAAGACTGAAATTTGAACTGTGAAGCTAATCCAAGAAAATAAGGCAGCTTGGCTTCACAACAAGAAAGTCACGGTTCAACTGAGGTCTTTCTGTGTAGAGCATGTTTCTGTCTTATATTTTACACTAAAAAGTAGATGATAAATTCAGCATTTTGTGGAAAAATTAGACAACTGTGTGCTGTCTGAACTGAATAATAAAGAAATTTAGCTACAACACATTTAAGGATGCTCCAAAGACAAATTATGGAGACAACTTTACCTATAAACGAACCTTTCTAAATATGACTTGGCAGTAAAAGTTGAATTGTGAAATCATTCCTTTATAAATTTAATAATTTGGTTAAATTTGCATATATTGTCTAAACTCTAAATTCTTTCAATAATCCACTGCTCCTATTGACGAGTGTCGTTCAGAGGGGCTGCTGGGTTTAATTAAGCAGTGTAAAGTTTTGCCTTTCTGTTATTGACAAATATTTGCTTTATTATTTTGCGTTTTTAAGCTTTGTGATGGTTAAGTGGTAAATCTGAATTGCACTCACTTGAATTTCTAAAGAATTAGATCTATACAAATCTGACCTGACTCTGTGTTGAACTCAAATTTGAGTTCTTCCACAGTATCCATCTGGAACTTTCCTGACGGAAAGATTTGGGGAAAAGGTGGGACTTTTAATGAAATACATCAACCTTATTTGTGCTTAACCAATCAGAGCAATGAATCGTAATGGTGCATCCAATGTTCACGTTGGATGGAACAAGTCTTAAATGCCATAAACTAATTTTAATTAGTTTATGGCATTTAAGCTAGCCTCCTGAGTAGGGCTGGGCGAGATGGCAAAAAATGTATATCACAATTTTCTTGGAGCCAGATCACAATTTCGATTTTATCACAATTTTTGTATATCGTTTATTTTCCTATTGTCTTTGAGGCAAACACAATTCACTATCAACAGCTAAATCCAGCTGTCAAAAGCTGACCAGTGTTGCCAGATTTTCAGAGCGAAACAAGCAAACTCTGCCCTTGAATAAAAGAATTGATCAATTAGAATATTGTGTGTTTTTTCAGACATTAAAAGTGACATTTAGATATTAAAACATGCTAAAAATTCAAGTTCCAGTCATATAAATTGATATGTGTTCATAAATCAAACCTGAAAATTGCCAAAACTCATTCCTTTTATGAAATAAAACAGTCCCAAAGAGATTTCAAAATACAAAGCCCAAAGTCGCTAAAAAGATCTGGACTTGGCAACTCTGAGACTAAAAGTAATAGTTTGGACAAAAAAGACAAGGGAAATCACGATGTGACGATTTCACCAAAAAAGCAGATTGTCACAGAGATGAGCTCACAATTCGATTTTTATCACAATCTTGCCCAGCCCTAGTCCCGAGGGAATGAATTGACCGGAAACAACGATCCACTGGTATATTCACACCGGAACTAAGCCACAGCGTGAAAAGGGCCTAAACTATCTTGGTATCTTTCTTCTTAAACTAAAAATGTTATTTGCAGTCAATTATTATTCAATCATTTGAGTGTAACTATAAAGCTATTGTTATATTTGACAATATACCAAAGAGAAACCACTTTTTTAACTTAAAACCCAGAGTTAGGACAAAGACAAGGGGGTACTTGTGGCAAAAAAAAAAGAACGATTAAGAAGAATGATTTGAATATTAGTTTTTGAGGCGAGCCCTTGACTTGACAGTGTACGTTGCTGCTCTAATTGTCAGTCATGTTTCTTTCAGTGAGCGGAGGAGCGCAGGTGTAAGTGAACTACCAGACGTGTCATCTCCAACAGAAGCCTGATCAACCAAAACACCGTCAGCAGCAGACTGGATGATTAAGCAGGTGGGTGTTATTTTCTCCTCTTTTTTCGTTCGGATTTGGCCTCGGGGTCCTCAACGTGACACGGGCTGAGTCAGTGCGCATCACCATACGTGGATCTGAGCGGTGTTTGGGGCTCACATGTAACACACAGACGGCTCAAACGTGTGTCTACCTGTTCACGCAGTCTGCACTTGTGATGAGGGAAAAGATGTCTTGTCTATTTCAATCCTGAACCCACTAAACCCAAGGGAGTAACGTTTTTTGTTAACATTTATCATTCACAATCATTCACTCTTCTGCTCATTCATTAGGGACATTTACTTTTGACACGAGGTTGCTCCAAAGTGTATTTTTATCAGTCCACAAAATGTCCAAATCAGTGTCAAACAACAAAACCAAATCTGAATCGGCAGTATGTCAACATGAAGTCAGATCTGAACCAGAACTAACCAGGGTCTAAAGCAGAATGAGAATTAAACCTGGACTGAACAATGTAAAAATCTTAATTTGGACATTGAGTGAACAAATGCTTAAATAAATTATCTTTGTTTGAGCCTTTTTTTAACTGCTTTCAAACTAGATCTGCAAAAAAAAAAACAAAAAAAAAAAAACAAAGAGCAAAGTGGATTGTTTTGCTAAAAATATAAAAAATTAAAAAAAATTTCAGTGGAAATGAGACAACAAAAAAAAAATGCAACTGGGTTTGAAACGAGAAACACACACTAGATTCAGACCTGAAAAATATTATAAAAATCAGGGCAACTATTGCTTAGTTTAAACACTTTTGACACATTAAAATAATTTTTGGCCACTCTTTCCAGAGCAATAACCCAGAACAAAATCTAAAAACAAAAAAATATATAAATTTGTAATGACAGGAAAGTGAATAAAGGGCCGATTTGGCACCCGGGCCTTAAGTTGAATAGGCCTGATTTACAGTGTTTTTGGAAGTGCGAGGGAGCTGAAGTATACAGAGACAACATGGGGAGAACATGCAAAACTCCACCCAGAGGGATTCAAACCCACAGCCTCCTTTTTGAGCTCTAACCACGCTGTTATAATGCACCTCAAATACAATCGCAGAGTGATTGGCAACCTCACACAAATCTTTTTATTTACCAGAACTTAACAGAGAAAGAAGGCCGCTCCTTGTGTGTGTTGGGAATCTGAGAACAATGAGTTAACTGTGAGTAATTCAATTAAATGTTAAATGTAAAAGGGTACGTTTTAAGATGTAAATGGAGCGTTGTGAGAGTAGATTGTAGTTTGTTTCAAGAAACATTTTGCTTTGAAACTGTAAATGCTTCATTGATCTTGAAGTCTTTAACCCTTATTATTTCGCTGTCCCTTTGGAGGGCCGTCTCCTTTTTCTTGCTAATATCCTTTTTCTTCAGTATCTGATAATAAAAAAAAAATAATAATAAAATGAACTATAAATACATTTACTTCTCCACAGGTGACAGCTGATGTGTGCCTATGCCCTCTACAGTCACCTTCAGTTAGTCATACTCTTTTAATCCCTTGAGAAGGAAATCCATTCTGTGCATTTGACCCAACCGTCAGAGCCGCTGGCGCATGGAGTCCCATGTCCTGATCTTCTTGCTACACATGAGTTTGCAGGGAAAAAAACTTTAGACATTCTCACAACAAGAAAACTCTTTCTGTTCCTCAAGAAAAACAGCTCCCATAGTACAACTCTTAATTAGTAAATTGGTCAAATTAGAAACAGTGTTTTGAAGTGCCTTGCTCTTGAACACACAAGCACATACAGAATAAGCCCACTACCTCTTAGCCGTAGTCATATTTGAAGAACAAATCTGTATTTCCTTGAGCAGATATTTTTACACGGCTTATCACATGACAGGTTACAGAGTTCATGGATGTTTGTTTTGATGAGTGCGGTGGAGAAAAGGGAGTGTTCAGAGAATTGTCACGCACTCAAACATACTGTATAATTAAGAGTTTGGACTTTTATTATGTCTGGCTTCTGTAATATTAACCCTCATTACTGCCTCTTAGTTTCATTAAACTTTGGCCTAATTGTGGGTCTGGGCGAGTCTGAGTCACAACGAATATGTGGTTTGGACGATTCACGTCTGAACTTTTGCTCTGAATGATCGTGTGTTTTGTTACGCAACGTTTCTATTAAGAACTTCTGTCATACATTTACTTCACTAACTTAAAAAAATAGTTTTCTGAACTTGTACAAAAAATAAGCAACACAACTTTGTAGTTTTTAAATAGCACAATTAGAATGTATTTATTTCCCTCTTCAGATATAGAATCACTTTTCTGTTGGTGCCTGTTTTTTGAAAATGCTTTTATGCTTTTTTATGCTTTTTTGGGAATTTTCAATTTTGGGTGCAAAGTTTGCCCTGTGGGGTTCAGTGATTTGCATTTAATGTAACCTATTTTGTAACTAATTCTGTCATTTCTTTGGAAAGAACTGGTACAAATGATCTTGGTTGTACAAAAGTTATTTATATTTTATGTCAGCATTGTTTTGTCCATTCAAAGCTGCACAAACACGTGCTGTCAAACCAATCACACTGCTGCGCTCCACCCTCATTCCCTCCTTTCACCTTCTCCTCACACTTTTCCAGCAGAATGTTTTGTTTGAAATGTGTTTAGAAAGTTAGCTTCACTTTAGCAACTCAGTTCAATTATGCAGTAGCCTGTGTTATTTAAGATAGACATGAATAGAAGCATTCAATTTATTTTGAGATGTTTAATTTCAGTTAAATTTAAAGTTTGGCCTTCAGGGTTCAGTGATTTCAGTAACTGGTACAAAGTGAAAATGATCTTGGTTGTACAAAAGGCTGGGCACTATTGACTAAAAATAATAACTCCATTATTTATTTCTTCATATCTTGATAATGATATTTAGACAATAACATGTCAATCCAGTAGAAATGTGTTCAAAACACTTTTTTTGTTTAGGTTTAAGGTGTTCATGTTGTAGAATAGAATGTCATAAAGCGAAATGGTGATCAAGAGACAGTTTTTTCCACGCATTTTCAATCTGATGATTCTGTTTGACGAGATTCATTTACTTTTTGTATTGCAACAACAACAAAATGTACGACTAAAAAAATTCATTTAAACAACATTTATTTTAGCTGCTTTTTGTCCGGGGAATGATGTGATGCCTCGTAAACACAACCTATTATGTGAAATGAATTGCAAAAAACCAACATTCACAATATTATCCAAAATTCCAAATATTGCCCAGCTCTACACAAAAGCCATTTTTGTTTTATGTTAATTGGATTTGTCCACTCTGTGCTGATCACAAACACCTGCTGTCAAACCAATCACACTGCTCTCTACTCTCAACCCCTCTTTTCACCCTCTTCTCGTGCTTTTCCAGCAGCAAGTTTTGTCTGATCATGTTTGTGGGAGCTTAACTTCACTTAAATAACAACTAAAATGATATAGGGCCTATAATTTAAGATAGGCGTTCTTTCTTTCTTTGGATATAATTAGCTTTTTGTTGTTGCCTGTTCTTTGAAAATGCTTTTGATGGGATTTTCAGTGATTTGCAAGTTTTTCATAACTAATTCTGTAACTAATTCTGTCAATTTCTTTAGAAAGAACAAACATTTAACATTCCCTCAATTCTCCCTCTTTTATTCTCTCTTTTCATTTTGATCTTAAACTCTGTCCCTGCAGCACGCACCTTTTCCTCGGGCCTAGTGCTATTTACAGGCTCGGTCATGCATAACATTGGTTTCTTACAAAAACAAACACACACAGAGAGAGAGAGAGAGAGAGAGAGAGAGAGAGAGCGATGACTTTTGCTGTGCTGTTGTCGAGCTCCATGAAAGCCCATAGAAACACCGCGTGCGTGTCCGTGACCTCGACGCACGCAGTCATTTGTACGTTTTTACGCATGAATAGGCCGAGCAGTTGCATAATTTGAGTGGTGAGCTTTGTAATGACACTTTACCTGAGAGAGATGATGAGTACGTGCGGACGGTGGTCAGGCCGTACATCTGCAGTTACACAATGGCACTGGAGTGGATTGGTACGCTTAGATAAAGGATTACAAGTAGCTCAATCAGAACTGCGAGCGCCGAGCAAGTGACTGAACAGCAGCACCTCGTGGCAAGATTGTGAAGCTGCATAAAGCTGCCAGCTATAATATTACAGGTGTTTATGTGAACTGGAGAAAAGGTGGTAAACAGGCGCTAAACAAGAACCTCTATCTAAATAATAGCATAAACGACAAGCAACAACAGCACATAGGAATAAGATAACTCACATACTTGAGTTTACTTGCATTTTTAAGTCTTGCCCTACTACTGTTTGCATCAAAAAAAAAAAAAAAAAAAAAAAAAAAAAAAAGTAAATTTGTAATAAAGAGAGATGCAGACGCACATTGGTAAAAGTAAGATTTGTAAGCCTGAACACAATTCAGCAGAATTCACCTTTATACCATACTGAAAACATTATATTCATTCATTTTCTACCGCTTAATCACGTTAGGGGTCGCGGGTGGCTGGAGCCTATCCCAGTGACTTTGGGCCTTAGGCGGGGAACATCCTGGACAGTGGCCAACTCGTCGCAGGGTTAGACAGACAACCATTCACTCTCTCATTCACTCAGGGAAATTTACAGTGATGCCCAATTAACCTAAACATGCATGTTTTTGGAGGTGGGAGGAAACCGGAGAACCCGGAGAAAACCCACGGTGACACGGAGAGAACATGCAAACTCCACCCAGAGAGATCGTGAGATGTTAGTATGGTCCGACCCGGGAGTCGAACCCACGATCTCCTTATTGGGAAGCCAGAGCTCTAACCACTTGGCTACCGTGCACCCATAAAACATTATAAATGAGGATAAATAAGTGTTATTATGTAAAAACACACACATTATCACAAAAAAAAGATCATCACAGCAGCTCTATGCCCTGTTTTTCTGTTTGGTCAGAGGTATCTTGGATGTTCTGTTACTGGGCAAATCAGTTGCAAAAACCTGTAAAGTCAGTTCACAAAAGGCCACGAGTCCAACCCTTGTTGCTGTGAGGCGAGAGTGCTTTTCATTCTAGTCAGTTTGATCAATGTGAGTCTTTGTAATAATAATACACTTTTCACCCTTTCATGTAATAAGCATTTGAATGTGTTTGTATTATTGTGCAGGAGAATGCATTTGAAGAACTCGTGTAGCCTTGATCTTGACACATAAAAGACACAGTGAATGTTGTAGCTTAAAAGAGCCGCTAAGTTTATGATGGTTACATTTTTATGCTGTAGTGACTCATACAAAACTTGTTTCAAATAGTGCCTTTTGCAATGCAGTCGTACTATCTATCCTTGAACATCCTCGTCCTACGCACAATCTGATTCTTGCTTAGATTCTGTCATTGATTCGTGTTATATGTTAATAAACAGCAGCTGCATATTTAGTAAGTTATGTGTTTCTATCTCATTTTCATTCATATCTGATCACTGTCAACTCACCTGTTTGATCTGTGAAGCTCTGCTAGTCATTCATATGCCATCACTCCTATAGTAATTATCTGTTTTAATTGGTGTATGTACAAGTATTACTGCAGTGGGGGATGAAACTTTGATATGTAAAAAACCCATCTGTTAGCAAACATCTTCAGAGGAGCCAATGCAGCAGGTAGAACAAAGGTTTGTCCATCTATGTGTGAGAATTAGCTTCACTGTAAAAAGGGATAAGGCCAATAAGTTAAATTAGCTTTTGCGTTGATATAATTTGGCAATGGCAGACTTTAAAGTTATAAGTAAAGGACATGCAGAGAAAGGAGAGAGGAGAAATAAATGGAGAGGGGAAAGAGAGGAGAGAGCGCGAGAGAAAGCGTAAGCCGAGAGACAGGAAAAAGAGAGAGCGGAGAAATGGTCAAAAAGACAGTGAGCCAAAGAGAAGAGTAAGAGAGAGAGAGAGGAGAAAGAGAGACTGAGCAAGACAGAAGAGAGAGAAAAGAGAGAAAGAAAGGTGAAAGAGTCATAGTGACAGTGAGAAGAAGAGAGAGAGAGAGAGAGGAGAGAGAGAAAAGGTCAAAGAGATTGAGCAAGAGAGGGGAGATACATAGAAGGAGAGAGAGAGAGAGAGCATAAAAAGATGGAGGGAGGAAAGAGCTAAAAGAAATGGAGAGGAGAAAGAAATGAGAGAGAATGAGAGAAAAGAGGGCAGAGACAGAAAAAGAGAGTAGAAAGAGTCAAACAGACAGTGAGCAGGAGAGAAGAGAAAGGGAGAGAGAAGAGAAAGAGACAGACTGTGAGCAAGAGAGAGAGAGAAAAGAGAAAGAGAGGAAAGAGAAAGTGAGTGAAATAAAAACGAGAGGGAGAAGAGAGAAAGAGAGAGAGGAGAGGAGAAAGAAAAACAGTGAGCAATGGAGGGGAGTGACAGTGACAGAGAGAGAGAGAGAGAGAGAGAGAGAGAAAGAGAGAGAGAGAGAGAGAGAGGAGAGAGAGAGAGAGAGAGAGAGAGAGAGAGAGAGAGAGAGAGAGAGAGAGAGAGAGGGAGAGAGAGAGAAGAGAGAGAGAGAGAGAGAGAAGAGAGAAGAGAGAGAGAGAGGAGAGAGGAGGAGAGAAGAGAGAGAGAGAGAGGGGGGTAGAAACTTGCTTTTTAAGTTAACCAGACCTTTTACTTTTTCATAGTGTTGGTCCAAATAGTCCGAAGACGGAAACCACCAAAAAAAAGTGAATTTGTAATAAATAAAGACACAGACGCACATTGGTAAAAGTAAGATTTGTAAGCTTATTATTTTGTTATGATCATTGTTATAACCTCTGTTTACAGTCTGTTCAGTTTACAGTATTTTCAAGTTCGTTTAAAGTCATTCCAGTAAACATGATTGTAAATGGTTGTTGCCACGCTAGTAAATGCTTTTGTTGTTTCGCCCAGACGACATTCAGTCACACACACTGAAATAGAAAGAAATATTCTCAATCGACAAAAACAAACAAAAAACATGGCATTTTTACTTTATAGAGTGCAGCATTAGCATTAGCATAGAAATAGCATGGGAACAAATGGACTTTTGGCTTACATTCTACTTTATGTCATTGTTATTTGATTAAACTTAACTAGTTAAGGAGAAAACTGTCACATGTTAACGTGGTTAGTAGTAGAGGTTATGCAAATGACATCACAACATTTAAAATTTATGTAGTGAGTGGCAAAAATGTTTGAGATTCGATGGTATGAAAGGACATTTTTTACTGTAAAAGCCTAAAGCAAACTAAAATGTGAAAAAACGGCTACAGTCTAACAACAAATATAATACTTTCAACCCAGCTGAGTTTGAGTTTGTATGTGGAAAAAAAAAGAAAAGAAATCAGAAACTGTAGTATAAAAGCAGTTAAACAACAGGAACAAGTATGCTTCTCTCCCAGAGACTTTGGGATCACACACAGCTGAACTCAACCATTCTTTCTTCAAATAAGATGCTTTTGAGTCTGTTTGATGAGGTCATTGTTTGTTGTGCTGTTAGCAAACAAGCTAGCTAAGCTCTGCACATTTGCCCCAACAACAGAAAAGCTACTTTCAGTTTACAGCATTAAGATTATTTTTATGCAGAACAAAACATTTTGAAATATATTTTATAACATGGACTTCTCATAATTTTGCAACTTATTCAGAATGAAGACATTAATAAATGTTAGCAGATAGTGGCAAAAATGTATGAGAGGAGCTCATGTAGGAGTTCAAAACAACAAAAATGGGAAAAAGCAGCTACAGTCTGATAACATACAGCATAAACAGTTACTTGTATATTCTTAATAATTTGTATCTGACAAGTAAATAAAAATAATCAGGTAATCAGTTGCAAGATCAACTAAACAACAGGCTTCAGTCATATTTCACTGGATCACACCTAGTTGAACTCACAACCTTTACCTGATAAAAGTAGATGTTTTTGAGTCATAAAGGAAATCCTAAAACTTCAACGACTGTTAAAGAAAAAATGCTGTCTACAACAAAAAAACAAAACAAAAGAAAAAGTGGACAAAAATTAGTCACAGACAATCAAGATTTCTTCTCATACTTTTGCCACTCAGTCAGATTTCTCAAATAAAATATGTCAGTGCATAACCTCTACATGGACGGCAAAACAGTATAATCTTATATAATCCCGATGATCCATGCTTTTTCTATCCTATTTTCATGATAATGCTATTCTTTAA
This sequence comes from Mugilogobius chulae, assembly GCA_038363315.1. Lineage (NCBI taxonomy): Eukaryota > Metazoa > Chordata > Actinopteri > Gobiiformes > Gobiidae > Mugilogobius > Mugilogobius chulae. Next base: position 14,059,375 of record CM076413.1, on the reverse strand, counting down.
AGTCAGCACAAAATCTTCCAGCACTCACGAACCAAAATGGACACATGGATTTTCGCTCACACGGCTGACTTGATTCTGTGTCTAAGTTTATAAGTGCAATTGTATGAAGAGTGATAAGCTTTCTCACACAGAACCACATCATAAGACTTTATAGGTATAATCCCCGAGCCTTTCTGCACCTGGGCTGGACTACGATAGATACATGTTTTAATTTGAGATGAGCATTATGTTAATAAAAAGAAATAGGTAAATGACTCAGTGATGATCTGGTTTTGTAGTGGATCACTGTCTGGCTCTGAGTGAGTGACAGTAAAGCGTAAACAACTGATTTTAACAAACTCTTAAGGCATTATAAAGCAATGGACGTTGAAAACTAGTAAGGCTTTAGGAAAAATATACAATTATTTTTCCATAATGCCCATCTCTTTTTGGTGCACAATGGGGTGTGTCAGTGGCTCTAATTCTGAGGACACAAAATCAATCTACAGTACACCTAACACTTAAATCAATCAGGCATAACATTATGGACCACCTAAAACTAACATATGGCAGAAAGTGATTGGACTTTTGGCTTCTATACACACTACTCATGTTGTGCTATAGCAAAGGTTCCCAACATTTTTGCTCCCAAGTACCCCTTAGGCTTAGTCTCACATTCCGAGTACTTCCTAATTCCCGGTTTTGAGTAAATAAATGTGTTTTAAAGTTTTCAAACTGGCACTTTGTCAGTAATCATAATATCTTGCTTTATTGAATATTATTCCAAAAATTCTCCAAAATCATTAAAAAACCACAACTAACATTTTTTAAACTCAATAAAACTTGTAGCATGAGCCCATTCCAAGTACCCCCTAATAAATGCGTAAGTCTACAGGCATGTCCAGCCTGGGGGGCCAAATGCCACATCCTTGGAGCCAATGTGTTTTGGACCATCAGTGGACATCTCTGATAGGTTGGGCCCCATGATTCCTAAAAACTACTAGCTTTCAAGTGTCAAATTTAAGCAATTCTACAAGCTAGTCCCAATAAACATTTTTATCGTTATACAACACCTAAAGTGTAGTGGTTCATTAAAATGAGGTCAAATGCAAAATGTTGAATGATTCACTTCAAAGCCATGTATTATATGGCCCTTTGCTCCATTTAAGTTTCAAATGTGCCCACAGGTGGAAACATCCTCCCCAAATTGTATTGTCAGGAAAATCCCGACTATCTATAAAAATATATTGTCTCTCTTTTGAATTTCAGTTGGTGTGTAATGACAGATTAAATAACCAATCAGGGACGTATGAAAATCAACATGGCTGGCTTACGACAAAAACAAAAAAAAGGAAATGAAAAAATATGGATATGGATGGATATAGATTTTTGTCTAAATGACAGACATCCAATCAGTTCCTTTGTTTCAAGTTCATCCACACAAAAAAGCTAACCTGATTGCCAGGTAGGTTGTGGAGTTGATCTGAAACGCAGACAGGGGAATGGTGACCAGACCCAATCTTCACAATTTGCTGAAGAGTGGGCTCTGGATCCAAGGCAACAAATTGTACGCCTATGAGATGATCAATACCTCCATTGAATCTACGGTCAGTGGTCATAAATTTATGCCTGATGAGGTTGTACAGTCAAATATGAAACAGCTTAAAATGACATGGCAAAAACACTGAAAAGCATCACTCCATAATAACATATTTTTTATCTAAACAGAAAAAAAGAACTTTGACAAATATTATCTGAGCCCAAGTGAACATTTGGCTCCCACAGTTTTCCCCCTTTAGTTCAACCAAATACACAACACATATCTTTATAAAAACACAAGCACAACAAAACTGCAATTCAAGTTTGTCAAAATAAATGCTTACATCGATGCCTTTTCTCCTTCTCGGCACATGAGCTTTACCATTCTTTGTCTTTTTTACTTTTATTTTCAAACATTTACAATAGATTTTCTTCAACATGCCGGTGGTTTGTCCGTCTCGGTCATTCTTAAACGCTTTACCATCGCCATTGTTTTATTGTTGTGATGTCAGCTACTATGGTAAGCCAGCTACAGCCTACCGAAGTCCGTCTTTTGGCCAGGTAGGGAAGCCATGGTAAGGTGCTGCTAGTTGCTATGGAAACGGCTATGCTGATGGTACAAGTATTTGTCTGAAGTCCAATGCTGCGTTCAAGTTAGTCCTCGGAGGTAATTTTCTCTGCGTTTTGACTAGAAAACTCCCAGCTCCCAACATTTTGACATTGAATTTATTGGAGTTAAATAGTTTAAATAAATTGCACTTTGGAACACTGATTCTTGTCTGATTTTGGATATCCTTTAACTAGGCCTACTTTAGTTTGAAGAACAAAAAGCCTACTAAGTTTTATTTGTCTTGATTATCTATTGTCTTTTAAACATGCTTGGCTTATTAGAAACCGATTACAAATGTGTGTAGTGTCACAATATTAAAATTAGATTTCTTTAATAAAGACAATATTCGATTCAATACCAATTTTGACGCCACGATGGACTAAAAAGGCTCTTCATTAAGTCAAGGTATTTTAGCACAAAATAATTGTGTTTTTTAATAAAGTGTGCCCTTGTTCTTATCACCTACTACCAAACACATTGTAAGAATACGTATTTTTACCCTATGGTTTGGATCTCCCAAAATTGTGAATTGTGAATAAGAGGAGGCCCTACTCTTCCTTGTTTGTATAGAATTGTTGGTCTTTTCTCTTTGATATCCCATTGTTTGGCATGAAGCAAATTTGAAGAATGTCCCAAAGTATTGTTTTAACATTCTAATTCAATTGGATTAAACAGATGAGTTTCTACCTATAGAAAGTTACACAATACCACTTTATCTTATACATTTGTATTATTGACTTTTTTTTTAACAGGAAAGTCCCACTGAGATTCAGAATTTCTTTTGCAGGGGAGCCCTGGGGAGGCATTAATGGACATGTTTTGAGAGGTAGGGGAAACCGGAGTACCCAGAGGAAACCTACACAGACACTGAAAGAACATGCAAACTCCACACAGAAAGGCACCAAGTCGACTAGGAATTGAACCCAGAACCTTCTTGCTATGAGGCCAGAGCGCTGACCGCTGTGCGTTTAATTAATTTAAGATGCTACAACACATTTCTGATAGTTTTTCAGACTTGACACTGAAACACACAGAATTCCGACCTCCGAGGAAAAATGAAACGCAGCATGTTTCCTGCTTTCACCGGTTTTGTACATTGTTCTTGTTGCTTTGTTTAGATTTTTTGACATTTTCAGATAAAATGCAGATGCAAATGCTATAACAGGCACGCATGACAGTCAGTTCTTTTCATTCGGACAGTTACATGTGTGTACCCAAACGTTACATCACACGGCGTGAGAAGTGGTTCAACACAGAGAAAGTCTGACAGTACACTGACAGAACACCACTTTGAATGAGAGTTTGTGTCTCTCTGCTCACAAAGAAACTTTTTTCTGTATTTTCTGTATTTTTAGAAGGCGATGTCGGTATTGCTGAGTATATCCATGGCTCCTCTCCTAGCCGCCCGCCGCCATGTGCTTAGATAACCTCAGAAATGACAGGAATTAAACAGTAACACAAGTCCCTATCTTATGAATCACTTTATTTGGGCTTTGGGAATACTCTTTACATCTGAAATCGCTTCGTTACACTTCTGTTGTGCAATGTTTTAAATGCTAGACACATTTTTTACTGTCTTAAAACGTGAGAACATGGACATGCCTTTAAACTCTTTCATATGACAGAAAAAGTTAATATTATCTTAGGTGGGACTGCGAGACACTTTCCCCCCACAAGGTTTAGTTGCGCTTCTTCGTAAAGAGTGCTTTTTTATTTCTTCTTTTTTTGTCTTATTTTGAAATCTTTCAACTGCTGTTATCATCCACAGAAAAGTCATGTGATGTTACTGTCTTGCATCTTTTCATTGGCACTGCGAACAACAAATGCTGGATTAAAAAAAGACAATACACTGAACTGAGACGAAGGGGCTTTTTCACTTTCTTAGTTTTTGGAATACTTTTCTGAAAAAGTTGAGGGCTGCGTCAAAGGTAAGTTAGCAGACCAGACAGTTTAGCCTGTTTTAACCAATCACTATCAATCCAGGAAGTAGAGTAGACATGTTTATCAGCGTAGTTTGCCAATTCTCTAAGATAAACTTGTGGATTTAAGGTACAAAATCAAATTCTAAGTAAATATTTGACACAAACTCAAAGGAGAAGAACATACAGTTTGCTGACTCAACTCGATTTGGTTCTGGCCAACACACTGGTTCATCTCCGATTGGCCAATTGTACTTCCTGTTTTTTTGTTCTCCAGTTCTGCGAGACCTGACTTAGTAGCTGGACAGATATCATCACATGACTCTTCTGAGGATTACAAGCAGTCAAAATATGTCAAGATGTGATGAAAACAATCATGAAATAAACAGTACATTCAAATGATTCATTGCAGTGACTTTGTACACACTTTTCCCAACAACTCGCATAGAAACAGCGCCTTTACTGTTGCACGGATAATAAAATGCTAATGGTCAGTTGGCAGCTACTGTTTTAAACCTCGTTTTAGGTGCCTCACTTTATTGGAAATGCATTTTGTATGATTAGTAAGCAAGGCAAACATCTTTTTAGCTCTATTTTTGAAGAAATGCAAATGCAAGAGTTGTCCCAAAGCCTGAATAAAGCATAACATAGGACTTTTAACAAGATGGCACATGAAAATTGCTCACACAAACAATCGGTGGATTAAATGCTTTATATGTCGCCCCAGAACCCTTCCAGTCCGTCGCCTTCCTTCTCCACGTTTTGACGATGCCTGTGTGATGCCAAAACAGTGCGGGGATGACAACTAAAACTGGAATTTGGACTTCCAGGGATGAGTGTGTATTTTCATCTAAAAGCTACTTTGATCATACACAGAACCAGAATTTATTGTCTGGTCCGTCATGTCTTTAGACTGAGTTTCTTCTCTCTCCCCAGTCGTAAAATGAACACAAAAAAGGCCATTTGAATTCAGTTTGTTTGAAGATTTGTTGCGGGAAACTATGGCAACTAGCCCTAAGGAAGTGTTACAGCCAATCAGATCCATGGAAAGAGTCCTCAGATGATGTCGTCCAATTGGGTGTTGCTTTTTGTTTAGATTTGGATTGCGCCGCTCCTGCCGTTTTAAATGCTTTATGTGCAGGATCAAACAAGCTGGACTCTGGGCCTGCTTGGAAACCTGCTGTTTTGACTGACTTATGCACAGTTCTGCTTTTGTCAGTCGTCGCCTTAAGGCCTTTAGCTCAATCACACCCAACACGCACGCAGCACACTCACACTGTTAGAAAACGTCAATCATTTTGGTCTTCTTGTCTCTCTCCCTCTCTCCTTCTGTCTGCTTTTTTATTTCTGTCCCCAAAATGCTCCCTGTCCTGCTTGCACCTGCCCCGGGGCGAGTTGGCATGGCGACACCGGTGCCGGGGTCATCGCTAGGAGACGAAGAGAGCGGCGAGGAGGAGCATCGTGACCGTGAGGAGAAGGCGGTCGCGGGACGGACTGCTGCCGCTCACACTCTTCTCCAGCTTGGGTACAAAAGTGTTGTAGTCGTCTGGAAGAAAAATGACAACAGAATATCGGATTAACAAAGAGAAAGTAAATAATAAATCAGCCTCTTTGCTACTAATCTCTGTTTGTGGTAAAAAAAAGTAATTTATTGAAGCAATTTTTTCAATATTCAGTCATTTTAAACCTAACCAAGTCAATTCAAAAGCTTCACGTCAGTTTATAGTTTATACGCTGCAATTTTGACTAATTTAATCTCGATTTATTGTAGAGACATAGATTGTTTTCCTTGTTTCAAAGTGTTTTGAACTAATTTTGAGACATTGCTTCTTATTTCAAGCCAAATTATTTGCCAATGGGTTAAGAAAATTGCCAAATTATCTCATAACAAGTTAAAAAGGTCATGAAACCAGTGAAATATTCTACATTACATAAACAATTAAATCTTATCCAGTAAAAACTGGATTAAAATTCTGATTCCAAGTCCTTTTAAGCAAGTCCAGATATATAGTTTTTGCAGTGTATTACATCATCATTTATGCATATTATCAAATCAATTTATGTTTGTAAAACCCAATATCACAACAACAGTTGTCTCTAAGGACTTTTCAAGATTGTTAAATTTTAAAAATGAAGGGGGGAAGATGGAGATGCGCTCACAGAGCAAGACCAAGGGTTAAAACATCATTCTCTTATTTGAAGACGCATTAATAAACCATATAGTAATTATTCAATTACTATATGAGTACAATTTCATGACACAATATTTTTTCATATGAAGCTCACGACATGATAGATATTACAAAGGGCCCACAATATTGAAGTTTTGCTAACAATATTAAACATTAAAACCAGATTTTTTCACTTATTCTTTTTTTTTCCATCATTCAGTGATTCTTTTTCTTGGTGCAAATTCATGGTTTCAAACCAAATTGTTCTCTCATCATATAAGCTATACGGTCTTGTTTCTTTGTTTGTTAAAATATTTAGAATTTCATAATTTTGCAAAAAACATGTGTTAATGTTTTGAACTGGACCGGACACCTCCCTCTTTCTGGACATCAGCTCCAGGATTAGCCTGTCCTCATCCTGCTAGACAAGTCGTTTCCCTTTGCTAATGGACTCTGGCTCTAAAGACTTATAGTTTATATCTGCAATTAGATCCATGTAAATTTTAGTTACATCTACAGCCTGTCCGTCCATGGGAGTGGATCTCTTCTTCACTGTGGTTCTCCTCAAGGTTTCTCTTTTTTCCCTTAGTTTTTGCTCTACTAATAATCTGCTTTGACATTCTTGATCAGTCACTGTTTCTGAATATTTATTGTTTTATTGAATGTGTATTGTTTATTTTTCATGTCGTGGTTAACCCTGTATGTCTGTTTTGCAAATTTGTTGTCATCAAATTTGTGATACAAAACTAAAAACCACATTCAATCCAAAAATCTCACCTGCCTTTCTCGTAAAATCTCTTGGAGCAAAAGTTTGATTCTGCTTAAATTTGCCCAAACAAAACAAAGGCACAGTGCTGTCCTGCAGACTGCTGTAATTGTGCTGATAAAGTGACACATAGTGAGTCTGACGCCTGCTCCCACACACACTGTACTGCCCTGTTACTCCCACCATGAGCCTGTGCATCTGCTGTGCCTGCACCAAAAATAACTCTTTTCATTTGAACTGCACAGCCAACAAAACACTTAGGAGACAGTACCTCACAACACATGCACCTAAGCAAACGCTGACTTCACAAGTGACTCACAGGCTTGTCTTCAGGGCATCTGAGTTAAAACAGGTGCTGCTCAAGTAATCCCGCTGATTAAGGATGATACTCAAGTAGAAGTGAAACTGCTGCTTTGTGAACATTTACATACCAAGACAAAAAAGTAAGTACTACACATTTAGAGTCATTGATTAGACAAACAAAACAAACAATGGAAAATATTCTTCCCCCAATGATAAAAAGTATTGAACAAAAGGCAAACCCTTCACGCTGGATTTACACAGACTGCGAGGCTGGTGCGGGTCGAGACACGTGCGGGTTTCTTGCTAAGTGCCTGTTACACCAGATGCTGCCAACTGCGGTCCGGTTTCGTCCAAAGCCACGTGGAGTCACGTAGATTCCCGCGAGAACGCTCGTATAATGAATTGAAAGCCGCACCAGACCGCTGCAGTCTCCGAGAAAAATAGACTTCATGCGGATTCTTTCCGCAGAGTCGCGCGACTCTCGCACTCGCAGTCGGACATGTCGGAGCACGGTGTAAATCAACGCATTGGTTTTAAGCTCTTTCTAAGTTCTGCGTGACTCGCATCCAAGTTGCACTTAGTGTAAATCCACTGTTAGTTCACTGATCTAATATACTTTTTTTTTTTTTTAATACCACAAAAAATTAAACTTTGTGACTTTCTGTGTCTTGCTCATACTGGTTATATAGAAACTTGGACTTCTATCACTTAAAAATAAGACTTAAGTTAGACTCAAAAAGCTCATTTTAGGCCACGGCTGGGCAATTTCAATTTGTGGAGGCCCGGGCCACGATCATTTGTGTAACAAAAATTATTGTAAGCATATACAGTCTATTAAAATGTTGTCTATTATTGTGTCCCTTGTTCATTTCTTGTGATAGTTTGTAAACACACAAGTGCAAAAGCATGCTCCATATCTAAAAAAAGAATCCTCAAAAATGTGCTGGGACTTGAAAACAGGCCGAGGGCCACAGCTGGCCCAGGTCTGACTTAGGCCATTGGTGTTTCAGAGTTATTTAAAACTCAAATGATCAATTTCAGCTTTGGCTAGCGCAGGACTCTCTAGTTTTTCTTCTAAGCACCAGTAGCTCTTCAAAAGACTTAGGAAGTCTAAGTTTTACACTGAATAATTGAAACTGGATTAATCACAGGGGAAGTTCTGGGACAATTCTGCCTGTTTGCTCTGAAAATTGGACAATCTGCTTCTGATTCATTGACCAATAAGTGTTTGATTGTTTGATTCTCTTTGCTAAATCAACAATCTTGTGAAGTCCTCAGGGGTTGTCGTGTGTTGTTGTAATTTTGGGCTCTCTATTAAATAAATCCATTTGATTGGATGCTTAATACCACTGCAAATTTAAGGCAGAGGTGGGCAATTATTTTTCCCCTAGGGCCATATTAAATCCAGAAAAGTTACGGAAGGCCAGACAACAACTTTTAGTGTATTATTACAGGCACATTTTTGTAAAATCTAGGCTATTGAATCTATGTCTTTGTCTATTTATTGTAACATTAAGAACACAAGTGCAGGCACATGCCCTGTATAAGAAATAAAAATATTTTTCATTTTGATTTGTTGCTCCATCTAAGTCAAACCAAAAAGAAGAAAAAACAATTTTTTTTTATTCTCAAAAACATGTCAAGGGTATGATTAAACCGGCTGAAGTTTTCCCAGGTCTGGTATCAGGTTAACTTTGTGCACTAATGAACGGATAATGGATTACTATTGCAGCCACATTAGAAGCTCTTTGTCATTTTGGTTTGGTTAATTAGCTCTGCAGGGGAAAAAGGTTGAAAACTCCTGGACAATCATACTATTATTGTGTTCTTGGAGAAAATACTTCACCACTGAAGTATTGCATCAAAAATGCAGAAGAGAGAAAAAATAAAACATTGTAAAGTGAAAGTTTTGAAAGGTGCAAAATCTGATTTCAATACCACACAAAGTCTTTTTATATAGACGTTAGTCCTGTAGTTCTTTTAGAGCTTAAATCACATTCAATGTCTTTATACTTGTATTATGTGTTTAGTTTATGTACTATTTTTATTGGTTCTGTGTAGCATACTTGATAAATGAAGAGGAAAAAGGTGAGATATTTCCTCTGTGCAAAACATGTTTGTATTGATAATTGTAGTATGTAATGTAGTCAGGCGTTTATAAACTATGCTTCTGCCTGAGCCTTTTCAGTCATATTCTTATGAGCAAAGTTTGCTTTATCAACATTAAAGCAAATGAAAAATGTGACTGAAATAAACCTAACTGAACTAAACTGATGATATAACTTAAACAAAACAATTTTGGGGAAAAATGAATGGTGTTTTTCCGAACAAGCACTGGGACAAGGACTTTGTCTGAATGTACATTTTAAACACATTCTGAACTGTTAACCTTTGAAATAAGGCTGCAATGTGAAGCATAAGTTTGTGGAAGTATAAGCATCAAAAGATATGTTTTAATTGTGATAAAAAAAAATAATAATAATAAAAAAAAAAATAATAATAATAATAATAATGGGAAAAAAACCTCTTAACTGCCCACTACAAGATTAGCGCAGTATGAATACCATTAGCATGCCTGGTTAAAGAGGGTTAATCTATACTAGCCTGACTCTGTGGGGCTTTAGCAGCTGTTCTCGGGTCACTGTTTCTGACACCTGATTTTAAAGATGCTTCTAATGAGGTCTGTGCAGCAGGTTAAATGCTTTGGCGCGCCTGCAGGCCCGGGTCAGGACACCGCGTGCCCATCGCAGACAGACAAAGGAACGCACCTCAGACAAAACAGAGCACAGCAAAAATCTGGAACAACTGGTTAAAGCTTATAGGGCTATTACAAGTCTGCACACAGAGCTCTGCAAAACAAACATGATTACACATAAGCAAACACATAATAGTGCTTCTATATTTAACATTACAATAGGTGATTGAAGAAGGAAGGTTTATTGTGTACAAACAGTTTAACAACCAGTGTTTATCCAGCAGCGCTAAATTTACACCTTCATGCTGTGTGTTGTGTAAGTGTTTTGAGGATGGCTGCAAGTGTGTAAAGATAACTCATGATATAATATTATTACGATGCAATCTTTTGTTAAAAATGACAATAAATACATAATCAAAAACATTACGGCACCATCATGCTGTAGGATTTGATTTTCTACTAAGTTCACTGAGGGCAAGGTCTGTATAATTTAAAATATTCACAGTTTTTGCAACTAATATTCAACTTTTTGATGCTTTTGTTGATCCACAAACTCGCTACATTACTTACTGTGTGCACCGTGTAACTTTCTGGAGGTGAAACATCAACTATAATTGAGTAGAAATAGAAAGTTGAACCGTACTTTGAGACATGAATATGTTTTATGCTATAATATGAAAAAATACAGCTAAAGGGCCAGCCATGGAAACAGGCCAAATAACAGTCCATTTTGTGACCAAACAAGCTCACTCGAAGTAAAAACACCTAAAAATCAAGATTTTTATTATTGATTAAGTGCAACTAAAAAATCTAAATGACAAAAACATGCTTGTGTTCAAGGCTATTCTTGATCAAAAAGTTACACCGTGCACCTTTAAAGGGACACTAGCCTCTAAAATCTGCTCACAGCCACATTTCAAACCAAACGTGAGATGTTTGTAATCAGACAAACATGTCATATTGTGATTAAACTGATGAGATGTGGAGACTTCTCATGTGTGAAGCATTCATTTAAGTTTGCATTACTCAAACAGTTTTACGAACACTGCACAGGTGGCAGGTTGTTCAAAAGGCAAATTCATAAAAAGCTATTGGCTGGAAGAATTACAATTTTGAAATTTTTCCCAGATTTGTTTAGGTTTCAAAAGGAGGAGATATCAGTGAACAAGAGAACATCTGGTCACACTAAATATCCTTTCACTACATGGTAGCTACATGCATACACTGTTTACCCCCGGAGTGTTATGTATCTTCACATTCACAGTGGGTACAGGATGAACGCTGAATCCTTAAATGGCTTTTGCGGTTACATAACTTACCTGATGATTCCAGCATTATAAGACATCAATATGAGCAGTGTACACTGTGTGTTACATTGAATGTGTCATGTTTCACAGTTTCACTGACATCTGACACCGCAGTACACGGATGTGCAAATGTGGTCGTGTTCAGACAGGACGGTCAAATCAGAATGGTTCAGAATCACAATTATTCTATGTAGCTGCTGTCTGCTCTGTGCCATCAACAGAAGTGTGAGTGTGAGAATGTTTTTGTCCATGGGATTACTATTACATTTTATATTTTATGTTTTTGCTTTAAATAAGAAAATAACAGCGAGTAGCACTTACAGATAGAACTGAAATGGTTTAAGATGATAAACAAAGATTAAATGTAATAATATTTGTAGAAAAATGTGTAGTATATGTATTGTTTAGTATTATTTGGGAAACACTGGACATCAATATCATTATACAGTAGATTGATTGATTGATTGATTGGGTCATATGCAGTTTGACAAATTCAAATTTCACAATGTCATTAGACCGAAAAGGTTTAGGCAGAAGTAAAACATTATAATGCCCACTTATCCACAACACAAGTGTTAATCGCCGTCTCCAAGACAACGATATGTCAACAGCTCCAACTTGTCAAAGTAGATATAAGCATTTTACAAAAGAAGAGAAGAAATAAAACAAAAAACAAACTTGGAGGGTCACTAGAAGAGCAAATGTACAATGCTTCATTCCAGAGCTGCATAACTATCATATATAATGGATTTATAAGTTCATTTAAAGAATACATTTGTATTTGATTCTTATATTTTTTCATCCAGTGAGTTCCATACAGCTATACACTGGAAACACTAAAACAAAAACTTTTTTTGTTTGTTCTGTTATTTTTCTCTTTTTCTGGCCCTTTCCTTTTCAACAAATAGCTTTTGTATACAAGGCCGTGTGTGTTTGTAAGCTTATACATCACTATGGCTGTATTCAGGTCAACAAGATCTTGGATTTTTTTACGCTTTAAGAAAAAAATAGGAAATGTTGATGCATAATAATCTGATTTATTGGCAACTCTAACAACTTTTGAAGTAACTACATTGAATATAACTGTAATAATTGAGATAGTATTAAACTTATAGGCTACCTGAGTTTGGTGGAGTGTGAGACAACGCTGAAGGGGCACTGAAACTACGATATGTCAAATAAAATCAGCCTGCAGACTATGACGCAGACATTCATCTATTTGCTTATTTCACACTCGTTGATTGGTAAAGTTGAGAATTGAAGAATCTTGTTTAATGTGGTCTTATTGCCATTACTGTGGACAGTATGCACCTTTGTTCCCAGGTCAACACTTTAACAGCATGACAGCAAAACATGACTTTTTGTATTAACAGATTTCACATTGCATTTAATGTATTAATCGTAGCAGTAATGGACTACTTAAAGGCCATTATACACAACTAAAGTGGCCGAAATCCTAGACAAACATAAACATGACTGCACTCACAGCCCAGTGTCCTTCTGATGTAACTCTATACTTCTATCACACGACTGATGGTCGCTACAATAAAAGCCACTTAAGAAAAGCTTGTGATTTCTGCTCTAATGTCCAGAGCTGACGGTCAGCTGCAGAAACCTGAGCAGACAGACTGAGAAGCGAATATTCTGTCTCTGCATAAACACACTTGCACCAGCCCATCTGTGGGACACAAGTGTAAGCTAACACTAGAGCTACATTCACAAAGAGATCACTGTTGAGTCTTAAAAGAGGGATTTGGTCTGAGAAGTCTGATCATTAGACGATCATTCCTTTCCATTGATGTAGATTATAATACGTGTCATTAATCACAAAAACAAAGTCTGAGGTTTGTTGAAACCCACATGCTCTTGATGATGAGAACTGTCTGTCTGTGGATCTTTCAATTCAAAAACATCAATCACATTAGAGTTTAGATCTGGCCCAAAAAAATCTAGCCTGACCTGGTCCAAGCCCGCGCACGTAGTGTCTGAACCAGACCGGAACCCATGTTTTTCTCTGTGTGTCTCATCCTGAGCCCCTCCCACTCACTGAAATGTGTCATTCTAATGACAGAAAAAGTATTTTATGTTGTTTCTCATGTTTACAGTGTGTCTTCGGAACCAGAAGCGCTTCCTTCCTACATCTCTCTTTCGCTCTCTTTTTCCTTCTTTTCTCACTGCGCGTGTAGCATAAAGTGCACTTTGTCTATCTCTTCTTCATCTTTTCCTTGCTTCATGCGTGCACACACTCCTTTCTCTTTCTCCTCTTTTCCTCCATCCTAATGAAAGACGTGTCTTCTCTCTCTCTCTTTCTTCCTCCTCTTTTACTTGCTCTGTGCGTGTCACACATAAACAAGCTTTCTGTCTCTCTTTCTCTTCACTCTGCGCATCAAACACATCATCTTTTTTCACGCTGTATTGTTCAATTAAAACACTCACATTCTGTTTCTGCAGTGGTTTTGCTCTGTGTTCTGGCACAGCTGTCAGTCAATCATTCGTGGAGCGAACGTGTTCAGTGTTTTGACTTGAACCTGGCCCAGCCTGATAACTGAGCTTACTCAAGAATCTAAACTCTAAATCACATCAAGGACAATAAAAAGACTCTTTATGTCTCACTTGTTTGATATAGTTTCTCAGCCCTAACTGTGCATTCACGCAATGTTTAGGCCCAGTTTAGTGCTGATTAAGATTTCATTTAGTTCTGTGACAGTTATAGTTTAGTCACCCTTCTTGTTGCTCACACTCAAAAACTAGAAAACGTTTAAGATCTTTGTACCAACACAAACCATTAGTCTACCTTCTCCTGCAGCTAAACTGTAAAACTCTACCACACACCACACATGTAGGACAGATGCAACTGCTGTGTCTATCCATGATTCAAAAATACATACCGGTAGTCTATTTTGTACATATAGGCTGAATATGCAGTGTGTATGTCTCCTCAGTAGTATTATAATTAAGCCTATAACTCTAATGTGACTGTGACAACTCCCTCTGGGTTTCCTTGCTCTCTCAAACCTTATGGGATTTCTTATTAATTGAATTGGTAAGACGACACTACAGGTGAGAGGGACCCCGAGGAGCTCAGGTAATTTGTGTTGTGTTATTGCTACTGTAATTCACCTGCAGATTCCCAAAGCGTTTAACTCTCACTCACTGCGTTCACATAATGTGATCCTGACGTTCATTTACTGCAGGAGGCTGCTCTTTTCTACAGGAAACACACAACACTTTCTTCAACATTATGCAGTTTATATGTATAGTCTTCTTTATCATTATGTTTTTTGATATCTTTCTAGCAACTGTCTGTGAAGGTAGTTGAACACATTCAGTTACTTCAATGCAACAGTATATATTTGTCAGAACTACTGAAAATAAGACAATAATCTTTACAATAAACTTGTATCTTTACTCTTTTTGCACTTTAGCAACAACAACAACAACAACAACAACAACAACAACAACAACAACAAACAACAACAACACTTAAAAAGAACAAAATGTTAATGTTTCTATTTTAGAATTACCTTGATCTTTCTAGAAGACTAAAAGAGGTGTGTCTGCCATTGGTCTCCATGCCATGGAGTGTAACAGTTTTATTCAACTGTAATTTTATTGCCCAAACAATCTGTGAGTGAGGTCATAGACATATTATGTAATTGAAGCCAATTGGATATTTTATGGGATCAAAATGTTATTTCATCTTGTTTAGGTATATATCCAAACTAATGTGCTTTCCGCACTAATGGAAGAGTCTTGTTTAGGTCTGTGTTAGTCCTGTTTCATTCCCTAGACCTGATCCAGTTTTTCTGTAGACGTGCAGTTCCACTCTGATGCTGTCAGACACTTAATATCGGAGCTAGTCCGGTATGTTTTGAAGAACTCCGAAGTGTTCTCCTGTTTGTTTTCCTGTTTTCACATTTAGCAGAGGTCAGAGCCTTGTTACTCTTTGGTTTACAGGCTTTTTAGTGTTTTATTAATGGTAAAAGTGCACAAAACTGCTAACAGCTAGCGAACTTCAATTAGAGATTTCTGATCTAGTGCATCATTTAAGGCTCTAATGAACATTACATTTCCTCATTCACATGTTAACAGCAGACAAAATAGCATACACCAGCAAATTAAGGGTTGTACATACAGCTTCACTTCTCTGTGGAGGAGTGTCCAGGTCACACTGACAAGTGATGAGGTTTTTTGCAGCATGTTCTGCCTCTGAATGTATTGGTTTGGAAAACACAATGTACATAACAATGTTGTTTAAAAAAGCTTCATAAGACACAAATCAGCCTGTTTTGCTCCATGGTTTGCTGAAATCGCAAATTTTAGGTCATTTGATCTCATTTTATCCACAAAAGTGCCAAAACTCCTGCCATTGTGTTCAATTGATTTGCGTCATCACCTCTACCGGAGGAATACCGGTGTCGCTGTGTTCACGTTGTAGTGACTGAACAGAGCTGCTGATCTACCAATTTAATGTCTATGAGTATTTCCTATTAGCGTTAGCATTTGGACAGAAAACACATCTCTCTATAAAAACATAAATGTGAATTATTCTTCTGACTTGACATCCTCCATAACACACTGTTCACTGCCTGATCTTCTACGTTGTTTTTCATTTAAGACTGACAGTGAAAACCCAAACCCCTAGGAAAAAACTGAACAGGAAATGCTCACAAGTACAAAAATCAGTCATTTTGAAAATAAACAAGCCAACTGACGTTCCGTGCATAGAGCCTATTGATGTATTGGATCAAAGTCAAAATAATTACAAAAACATTATTTTTGTTTGTCTATTTTTGGTCAGAAAGCTACACAGAGGACCTTTAAATCACAACTTTTATCATAACAGAACGCTCCTATCTACAAAATAAATAAAAAAAGAAGGAAAACTCAATTTCACAGATGAAAAGGTGAATAAAGCAGATGTGAGTCTAGTTTCTCCTTCACTGCTCTGGATCAGACCGACTCTGGGACAGAGACATGACAAAGGAAAGCTCATCTGACCTGAAGCTATTTGCAGCTCTTATGACGCTTGCACAAACTGACAACTTTATTACCCACAATGCATTGCTTCCACACAGATTAGGCATCATACGTATATTATCTCTGATTGAAATGTGACTGTTGACCCATGCTTGTTGCGCATGCACAACAAACACTTTCTGTCAGTTTCTCAACATTTTTTGTGATATTATGATTATTTTTATATCTTTACATTGTTGCCTCATTGTCGCCTACGATTTCCCCAAATTGTTCCTTCCGTGTTATGGTTGACTAACATATTTCACCTTTTTAGCTTTAGCAGATGTCGCATGACTCAAGTGTTAAAGTCTGACGTTAGCAACATAAGGTCTAACACCTAATACTGTATAAATAAATAAAAGAATGGAAAAAAAGACAAAAAAAATAAAATAAAATAAAATAAACAAAGACACACGGATTTTTTTTTTTTGCAATCAGACAAGTGTCAGTCAGTTTTTTCTTTTCATTTACTGTTACTGCGATGGGACTTTACAAGAATTATTTTTATTTATTTTTTTCTAAACTATTTAATTTATTTTTTATTATTTATTTTTTTTATTTAATCCACTTGATCTCTTAAAACAGTATCTTTACTGGACATTTTCTCAAAATCTATCTGCACCAGATCATCCTCTGAAGTAGCTCCAACACACTTTATATTGCAGTATGGAGTAAGTAAGTAAGTAAGTAAGTAAGTAAGGAGATAGGTAGGTAAGTAGGTAAGTATGTACTGTAAGTAAGTAAGTAAGTAAGTAAGTAAGTAAGTAAGTAAGTCGGTAAGTAAATAAGTAAGTAGATAAGTAGGTAAGTAAGTAACAAGAAAGTAAGTAGGTAAGTAGGCACAGTCACAAAGTGCTTCACAGTGAACCCCCTCCACACTCAGTAACAGCAAACAGGCCTGGGGCAGCTCAGCAGAGGCGATTCCCCTAAACACCTGGCGCCTCAAACCTCCGACAGGTAAAACGTGTGATCGGAGGAAACCACCCAGACACAGGGAGGACATGAAAACTCTACACAGGGCAGGGCCCGGGCCTAGCAGGAGTCAATCTTGCAATGTTGTTGCTGCAATCCTGCCACGCAGATAACTATACCCAATTTATTTAGCATTTTAGTGTAAAATACATGTGTCAAAATTAGATTTGGTTAGACTAATTAGACCACTGTTTAGTCAGATCTATCCCAGTTACATTATGTGCAGTTGTTTTTTTGCACAGAGAAGGCCCTATACATAAAAAAAACAAAGAAACAATGCATTTAGAAAGTATACAGTGTATAAAATGTAAAGTTAAACAGTAATTTTATGTATCCAAAATTGTAAAAAACAACAACAACAAAAAACCGAACTAACAAAAAAAAAGCTACTCACAATCAAAATGTAATCACTATTTTGTCACAATAATTAGTTCGCTTGTTTTAAAGAATATATTATATATATCAAGAAATATTTTGTGTTATGGATAGAATTCAAGGTTTTATGTTTTGTTAGTTTTGGTTAGCCAAAGCATCACCAAAATTCACTTCCTAATTGATTTCTATTTCTAATTAGCAGGCTGTAGGCTTAGAAAAAACAATAATTTCAAAACAAAGGTATGTAGACATAATGTGTATATTTGAAAAAAATAATAATAATAAATAAATAAAAATAGAGATGTACATTTTTGTCCATAATGCATTTAAGTTTTAACTCACTCCAAGGACCTACATAGTACACTTTGGTAAATAAAAGGCATTTTGAAGTGGTATTTTGTCAATTATTCCTCCTGCATTTTCCTGTTTTGATGAAAATTCATCAAAATTATTCATAAATGACAACAGATAACATTTCAAATCTACATTTGACCTTTCTTAGAGTCTCAAGTCAAGTGATAAGTGACTGTGAACACCCTGGAGTCGCTGTACCTCTGGTTGGGAAACACAGCTACGACTAGATAACATTGCTCTTAAAATGTTGTTTCTGTTCACTGTACTGTTCTTCGCCCACAAAAACCACCACAGTAAATGCCTTTGTCTTGTCTAATCTTATTCTGTCTTGGTGAAAAGTCTGAAAACTTGGTGCTCTTGTGTTTAGCGAGTGGAAGTGTGAGAGTAAAGTGAATATTCATGAGTGTGTGGAGAGGATCTGCAGCCTGCCAGGCCAGCTGGTGCTGCTCCACAAACTGACTGTCTTTGTGGATGTCACTTCTGATGTTCTTTTCTACAGGTCACTTTGTCTCTCACTCACCAGCGCAGGACGATCAAGGTATTTTATCAAAGAGAAAATGTATTAAAGGAGATTGTTGAGCTTTTGTAATAAACTTTAACATAGTAGATGTGTAATTCACAATTTGTTCAAAGTTAATTTATATAAAACAGCTTAGAATAAGCAAGTCTTTTTACTTCCTGTTCAAATTGCAGAACTGATAAGGCCGTCTCTGCAATATAATATTGAACTCATACAAACAGCATGTTTTACTCAGAGTCATGCATCAGCTGCAGGACAATACACAAATACTCAAACATGCATGAACCAATTCAAATACAACTTTGGAGTCATGGACACAGAGTGGTTGACTGCTCTTCTGCTATTTCTCAAGAAAAAAAAAAAAAAAGGAATTTTTAGAAACTTCTTGATTTGACTTAAACCAACTAAGAAGTGTGGCCTCTGATGTTCTACAGACATGAATTAAGTAGGCCTACTGTCAATTTTTGGAATTCACAGCTGAAACAGCTGAAGATCTTCTAGTGAAAATACTTTGAATCTTGGGATTTCAAGCACCTTGTGAAGTTCAACAAACATAAGACTGCATTTGTAAATGAAGTTGTTTGTTTGTTTTGTAACCATGGAGATGAAACTCTAAAATGGTACAGAACTTTTACATCTGCTGCAGCAGAAGATTTTCCAGAGGCATATTTATGGAAGATGGCCTTACTGTATCACCGACTGAATCTGACTGTCAACTGTCTCTCACTACAGTTTACACCTCAACACACTTTCATTGAGTTGCAATAAATTTTAGTGTAAAATGTGACAGAATTTTTTGTCATTAACGATAGTTGCACACTATTGTGTTTACCATTCATCACAAATCAAACAAAGCAATGAATTTCTGAACAAAAAACAACTACTAAAAAAGAGCATTCTTTAATAGTTTAAATGTAATTCGTAATAGGGCTGCAACAAGGTAATCGATTATTATTCGCAACTATCAATTATAGAATTAATCGTCAACTAATTTAGTAATCGAATAACTGTTAACTGGTCTATGTAGGTTTCCAAACATGCATAAACTGAAAAAAAAAAAAAAAAAAAAAAAATGTTTTTAAATGTTCCTCTTTTACTACAAAGACATAATGTTAAATAAGACAGTGTTACTAGTAAACACAAATTTGATCTTGATTGATTAAATGTGACTAAAGTCGAGTGATTCTGAAAATGTACATGAAATTTGCAAATAGAACTAAATGTTAATGGGATTAATTCTTATTATATTTTAGCTGTTTTCAGACAAACAATACATTTTTTGGCACATTTTTTTCAAGACAGTACAAATCTTGATTCAGTCTGTTACAAACTCATGGTTTAATTTAATTTTAGAAGACAGTCTGGATAGAAATTTGCTTCAGTCTTGTATTCATGTGACTTTTGCGTTCTAAACAACAAATCGATTAATCAAAAGAATAATCGCCCGAATTACCAAAATGATTGTTAGGGCCAGCCTTAGTATTTTGTACTTAGTTCATGACCCTAAACTGAACACAATTGCGAAAACATCAGTTGGTGTGTTTCAAATCTTACAAAGTTTATGTGTTTGATTGCACTAACCCAAAACATGATATTAAACCTGCAAATGTTTAATACTCTGTCACATTGTGGAACATGTTCAGCGAAGAAATAAAATCTCTATGGCAACAAGCAGGTGACAGATCCTCCATCAATGCACTGTTAAATCTAATTAATCTTTCCATAATCTATATTTAGTCTGAGAGAAAACAATATGAATGTAAAAGTATTTGGACACTGCCCTCTCTCGGCGGACAAAGGCGTTATTAAAATTCCTGTGACATGAACAGAACTATCCTTGGCTCGTTCTTCTCCCACAAGCCTCTGTGTTTAAGTCCTGGTATAAATAAACTCATCATGTGTAACAATGGAGGCCAGTATTGTGGCTTTTTTTGAGATAATCCTTGATGTACGCCACATGCCTCAGAAATACAGTTAACAATAAAGATTCAGAGAGGATTCTTTTTTTATCAACGGATTGCTATTTTTGATTGATTTATTTTGTAGTATATCAAGCTTTAGTTCAGACTTACAAAGGCACTTACATAAAAAAACAATAACAACACAATAATATTTTAAAAGCCTAATAATAGGTTCAGTATTGGTGGTCGCTTACAACCTAATTTTGCCCCCAAAGTCTTAAAACAAGTTGAACACTTAATTGGTGATGATACAAGGATACTTTAAACTTATATTTAAAGTTAGTCTAAACCTTAAAACAACCGCT
Organism: Mugilogobius chulae; assembly: GCA_038363315.1. Taxonomy (NCBI): domain Eukaryota; kingdom Metazoa; phylum Chordata; class Actinopteri; order Gobiiformes; family Gobiidae; genus Mugilogobius; species Mugilogobius chulae. The sequence continues at coordinate 14,038,580 of CM076413.1, read as the reverse complement.
TTGTTCTGTTAAGCTGCATATATGGTGTCAATTTTAGTGCAAAGTGAGCAAATGGTTACGTTTCAGGTCAAAATAGTCACAAACTGACTGTGTCTCACTGCAAAGGCCCTGGTACTTTCTAGACGTCAGCGAGTACTGTCCACTCGATGCCTTTCTATGATTTTGCTGTGTTTGAAATGAGTTTGTGGGTGGAGTTTAGGGGGTGAGCTTCACTTTAAGCAATGTTTTAACCAGTACAAATATCACCTGACTTATAAAATCAAACAATGTATTGAAGAGTTGTCAGTAATGGACATCTTATAGTCTGCAAAAACAGTGACGTCTGTCCAAAGCCTCCAGAGTTCAGAGCTGAATCTGACAATACTCTGATCAGACATAGTTAGAACATTTATTACTTAAAGTTGTTTCATGAATGTACACTTCAAGTTCTGAACCACTGCATTTAAAGTGAGGACCGACTTTCAATCAAATGTGAAATGATCATATGCAGCCAGCACCACAAGTGGGCAGTATAGTGTGGTGTGACGCAAGTTTTCTGAACAACTATGAGTGATTCCTGTGAATTTGAAAACTAAAAACTAAATGAAATTGAATTGAATGAAAGCATTTATAAGTGCTTATTTTTGTTGTCGGACTGAAAGCAACACTTGTAATTTGTGTGAACAGGATCGGTTCTGTTAATACAACTGTGTCATTTCAACCACTGACAAACACAGGTCAGTAGTAATATTTGGCTTTCCGAATCACACTAAATTTGGATTTTATTATGCAGTAGGCTATAGAGGCAAAACAGTGTCTAAAATGAGACTAAAAGGTCTGTGTAAACATTACTTAGATCTTTAAAGTTAATCAAAGTGCTTTACATCAGCATACTCTTTAACACCAGTGAAGCAGACTGGAGAACAAGTCAGTAGTCACTCATTCAAGTTCTAATCAGGTCCTGTCTTGCTTAGTTTTTGAGATTTGACAGGAGCAAGCATCAAAAAAGCAAGTAAGGCTAAGTTATGGATAAGGTCATGAAAAACATCGTAACATTGTATAGTCCTGAATAGGGATGCACCAATCCGATACTGGGATCGGTAAAACGGTGCCAATCCAGGACATTTTGCTGGATCGAGTACCGGCTCCATGATATCGGTTCAGGCGATATCATAGTTGTGCCTTTAATTGGACATATTGAAACTAATTTATCGGCTGGTGTTGAACCAGAAAGTCTCATATTATTGGACATTTTATTCAGATTAAGTTGTTAAGTTGTGGCTTGGACTATAACTAACAGTTACATAGCACTATATGACAAAATGTCTTGCGTTTTAATAAGAAAGAAAAGCAATTTCAGTCCTTACACTGGTATCGGTTGATATCGAGTATCGGTAGATATTAAAGCCAAAGTATCGGAATTGGTATCAGAGCTGAAAAAGCTGGATCGGTGCATCCCTAGTCCTGAATAATAAAATGCACATAACTACAGGCTTCCCAGTGCACGGCAACTAGTTGTATACAATTTTCTTGGGAAAACAGCCTGAGCCTGATTACTTTTTATTCACATGGAGACCTCTGCTTTGTGTAATAGACCTAATACTGTACAATATAATAAAAACAATGTGGACATTTTCTATATACGTTATATTAGCATTAATTTAGGATAATAGCGATACTTGTATAGAAAATAACACAAGTATGTCTATATTTTAATATGCATCACTCCTCCAACCCTGACACTGATCATTTGGTCCAAAACTACATTTGAGCCCTGACCTGGAGCAGTGCTTCCCAAAGAACCTGGACGTCATGAAATGATTTCAGGGTTTAATTTCAGGAGATAATCCTGCAATTATGACTTGTTTTTTTTACCTGAAAACAGCTGCGTTCGAGTGAAGTTTAGCCAAGCAATACTAAAATATAAACTTTTTTTTTTTTTTTCATTTTGCTGTGGGGTTGTGAGTTGGTTGTATATGGCTATTTTGGGGGTAACGATCTAAAAAGTTTGGGAATCTACCTAGAGAACACACGTTAACACAAGGAGAACATACAAAGTCCACCCAGAAAGATGGTCTGATTCTTAATTCGATTCTACCATGTACTTATTGGGAAGCTATAGCTCTAACTATCTAACTAACATGAGCTGGTTATTCCTCAGCCTTTTTTGAGAACATGAACGCAACATATTCAAATGAAAGAGGGCCAAAAAACCCTGCAATAAAAAAAAATCAGATTCAAAAGACTTCTGGATGTGTAATGATTGTTCCGATGTTTCAGGCAAATGTCATGGCCATAAATGTGATCATTTAAATATTGTTTGATTAATTAATGATTGTGACTCACCGATGTCATCCATTTTGAGGTCTGGTCTGAGCGTGTAGTCTGCGTCTGTGGGCTCTGGCTCATCGTGTGCGTCAGAGGCTGAGGAAGGAAACAGAAACGGCAAAAGGTTCAAACTCTGACACAAACTAAAGCTTTTTAATCATATCTACAAAAGTAACACCGGTGTAAAGAGTTAAAATGAACCTCCTGGATAGGACAGACTGAGGGGCAATCGAACTGAAGACCAGCTGTGTGTGTGAATGAGGAGAGAGAGAGAGAGAGTAAAGTCACCACTGTGGAAGTTAAAAGGACCGGACAGGCCAGGGATCAAAGTGAGTGTGTAGATGAGCGTGCGAAGGGTTGTGTAGTCGAGTGAAGAAAGAGAAGGAGAGAGAGAGAGAGAGGTGGTGGCATGAGGGAGAGTAAGAGAGAGAGACAGAATGAAAGAAAGAGAGAGAGAGAGAGGTCAATAAACAGAGAAAAGAGATGAATAATTGTTGGGTTTTATAATGATGTCACGTCAAATATCTGAAATGCAGACAGGGGTTCGGAATTTCACACTGCAGCTTGATTCTATTTACTTTTCTCATACCGTTAGCATTATCCAGAAATAAACAGAAACAGAAAAAAAGTAGATATAAAGTATCTTTTAGACAGTGTAAAGTCATTGTTGAGTATAGAAAGCTTATAGGGACAGATGTATCTATCCAAATTAAAAAAAAAGGTAAAAGTATAAGTCTTAAAACTTTCCCCTGGACAATCTAAACTGATATTTCATTGTCATTTTTCATTCAAAACAGAAAATTGAAAGACTGAAGACAGAGCCTGAAATGACTTAGTGCAGAACTCCTTTTAGCGCTTAAAGGGTTAATATTAGAACATACACTTATAACCTAGAACACAAAATAGACATGCACCACCTCAAAATGTTAGCTATGTTAGCGAAGTGTTTGCTCCTCCCAACTTATTTTGCACGTGAGCAAATGCTTGATAATCCTGGCCTTCATGTTTTATTAAAGATAAAAGTCAGCGTATAACAGAGGGCTGTAAATTAACGACCATTTTGTTAATTGATTAGTTGTTCTTTCAATTAATTGATACGTTGTTTTGAATATAAAAAACGTGCAACTTAGAGGTCTTTATGTAATTTGACCCAGACAAAACTCAGGTAATGTTGGTTGACGACAATGTTGAATTGGACATTTACTAAGTTGTGATTCCATCAAAATCACACATCTTTTCATCTTTCCAAACATTACTAATACATTTAAGGAATAAAGCTTCTTTTCCCAGCTCAGAACATGTCTTGGAACCTATGCACAATTATTTGATTGCTAAACTGGTAAGTCAGCTCGGGTCATCTTGCAAATGGCTACTGCTTTTCGTTGAGCTTTGTGATCTTGTGTTCTTCTTTCTAGAATGTAATGACCGCTAAAAGTCATATTTTACCTGTTGTTTATGTTAATACCAGACAAAATAGTTTTATATACTTTACTATGGTGAATTGTCGTCACTATTTGCAAAGAATCATTTGACGGACAGAGAGAAAGCATCTGGCAGCTTGGAAATTAGGTTTCTCCCAAGTACTGTAGGAACTTTTAGAGCTTGTGCCAAAGTAGTAGTAAAAGAAAGTGACAGAGAGAGAGAGAGAGAGAGAGAGAGAGAGAGAGAGAGAGAGAGAAAGAAAGAGAGAGGGGGGGGCTATGTTATCAGCATATATACAGAGCAAGTCAGTGACCGAACAAATGAGCAGTGACACAGAGAGAAAAAGAGAGCGGACACGGAGACGGGACGATGTCTTCAAAGATGCTCCTCTCTGAAGTGAAGGGGAAAAGGGGAGGAAAAACAAGATGGGATCAGGAGAGGAAATGCCAAAAGGGGAAAGTCACAGTACTCATGTGTGTATTCAGATTGCAGCGTGCATAAGCCTGTCACATTCAGTCAGATTGAGATGACCTGGAGGTGAGGAGGAAAATGCCAGGATGCAGGTCACACAGACTCACCCGTGGAGCAGCAGACGTAGACTCGGAGCCTCAGACAGCTGCGACCGTGGTGATGTGTGGGCGTGGCTAAGCACAAACACATACACACATTCAGATAGAATAGATAGAAAGTTTCAAAAGTGCAACATGTAGCTTTTCTAGTGATAGGTATTGGTCCTGCTTGTGAACCTGATTTTGCCAAGAAAGTTAAAAAGTGTTTTGTTTTTTTTTTTGTATGTTTTTCAGACTTCCAGTCCAATAATAAAACTTGGTTCATGATATGAAAGTACCTTATGAACCATTCTCTACAATGCCGTCACAATACAATTCTGAAGTTCAAACCATCTCTAAAACCAAGTTTGGATGAAAGACTAATTTTCCTTTGTCCTTATTTGTGTGGTTGTTTACATCAAAAACACAGTGTCTTTGACTTAGTATTTCAAAATACATTGTAACTTTTAAGCAATATATATTTTGGATAACTCCCAACATGGTTCATGGACGACCAGGGGTCCTTGGATCACAATTTGAGAAACAATGCTTTAACCACTGGCCTAAGACAAGCTTTCTTTTGGGGAAAATACATTTTACCTTATTTTTTTTAACACATTTCTTTTGGATCAACATATTATTGATTGCATATTATTATTACGTTATTATACATATTGAGATTTTTGTCAACATCACTCTCCGGTAACAGGAAGCAATCTACCAATCAATGTTAATATCAATATCAATCACACATTTCCATATACAATGCAAAGATTATTAGCAGAAGAGTTGAGAGGCGTCTTTCGTCACGCCCACCTCTCGTTACAGGCAGGAAGGACGTCTCCGTACAGACCGAACGTCCATATTTGGCAACTCTCGACTTTTCACAAAGCAGTAAACATACCGGAATTACCTATTCTAACCCCAGCCATAATCTTAAGTCTAACTTTACCCGTCTTTGGTGCATAACTGTTGCTGCCCTGTGCAAGAGGTGACTCTATATGAGCTTCTGGTCTGTACAGAGGTGGTTCTGGTCTAGATAGAAACAGGTACAGTAACTCCCTGTCTGAGGAGGCAGGTGGGTCGTACGTCTCTTGATAGAGTTCATGAAGCGACATAAAAAAAACAATGGTTACAATGGATATAATGGCATATCTGCCATTTTTGTTGCAGATTTGCTACAATTTTATAGGAATACATTAACCAGTACAATGTTAAAAAAAGTAAACAAAACAGTCATGAAACACAGTGGTAAACTACTGGGTCAGTACTAGTAAATGTATCTATCAATCAGGAGCATCAGAATAGGCTTTAATTAACGCTAATCTCAGTATTTAATACTTGTAAATCTCTTAGTTAATTGTGTTAATTGGGTTAACATCGGATGTCCAGAACTTTGTAAATACACAGGGAACACATTATCTGACAATTTAATACATTTATTGGACTTATAAATATACATTTTGTCCACTTTAACTATTATTGCATTTAGAGCACAATTGCATAGGGAATGGAGTGGAATTATTTCTATGTATTCAAACTGTCAAACTTTAAAGATACTATTAGCATAGTATTTGCTATTATATCGAATTTTAAATAATATCATGAATAGTGTTTTAAAGATATGCAAAAACCGTGCATATTGTTCATAGTAAAATTTGTTGCGAAAAGCTGATTAAAAGCATATACTGTATATATAAACATATTTTTCTGACTTTTTTGCAAATAAAAATCTTGCTTGCTTAGATTTTTCTTTGAGTTTTGCAACATTCTAACCTCTGGGCTTGTAATCTTGCGAGTGTAGTTTGGGTCATATCATTGAGACAAAAGCTTAGTAATTTGTTTGAAGACATCTTTAAACATGTTCCTTTGTTATTAACATAATATATCGTCTGAATATCGTACTCAAAATATGCCAAAAAAATATCGAGATCTTTTTGTCACTATTGCACACCTCTAACTATTGATGTTCAGTTTAACCTGTATTTTATCTGTAAAACAATCCAAATACAAATCCATTTCCTCACAGATGTAGTAGTACTCCTGTCCCACGTTGAACTCATAGCCCAGGGAGAAGGCGCTGTACCGCTGGAACTTCTCGGAGAACTTGATGGGCCCGTGCGGGGCGTGGGGCCGGTTACACTCCCACCTCTTGAAGCCCAGCTGCGGGTCACACGTGCGGTAACCACGGTAACTGACCATGTAGAGGATGTACTGCTCGCTGGTGCCCACCATCCGCTTGCTGTCGTTGTAATGAGGGCAGTAGATGTCCAGGTAATCGTTCACGTTCACCTGCATCGTGTAGCCTTCCCGCCGCAAACTGCACAAACACAGAAGAGAGAGGAGGAGTTAGTGGATTAATCCAGTAATATGATTAAAATAAAAAGCAGTTTGAATGGTTGTAAACTGTGATCACACTTCTCCTGGTCTGAACCCTTTTAAGTCCTGATGTGGCCTTTGTTTGGTGACATCATTATAAAGGAGACCCAACAGTCTAAAAAAAGGATGAGCAAGTATTAATACAAATTATTAAATACATTGGTGGTATTGTCATGTGCATAAAGATGTAAGTGTATATTCTGTGCTTTTTAAATATTTATAGTAAGTAGAGACAATTATACTCCAAATAATATAGAACATAAAATGAATCCAATATGAATCACTCAGTCATGATATGAATCACTCAGCCTCAGTATTCCCTATGGCAGGGGTGTCAAACTCAGGCCCAGGGGCCAAATCCGGCCCTCAAGAAGATATCATGTGGCCCCTGAGCAGGATTTCTGATTATTATTGATAGTGGCCCCTTATATCGCTGAGATGTGACTATTAAATGTAATATGCACTGGAATGCAGCAAAAAAGCATACAATCTGTCCAAAATTTTCTGGCAATGAAATTATGTGCAATATAATGTATAGCAACATAATGTATATATTGCCATATTTGAATTTAACTCAGAGGGACCTATATTTTGAAATGTGGCCCTTGACCAACTACTCTGACTCTTACCGATTTGGCCCTACCACCATGAGTTTCATCTTGGGTTTGACACCTGTGCCCTATGGGAAACAATGGCTTCTTCTGAGTTTGGCATAGTCCAGTTTTTTTTAGATTGCTTTTGTCCTATTTTTGTATAGGTTATATATGCAACCTATAGATAAACAATGGCATTTAACAACTAAAGCCTTGACTCAAAAAATTGGATTTTGCACTAACTATGGTTTCAAATAGGTATTCAGGGCATTCTTTGTACTTCTAAAACTTTGTATATAAACATTTTAGACATTTAACAATTAAGATTTTTGTGACAAGAAATAAATATAAAATAAATAAATAAATAAAGCAATAAAAAAAAGTTTTTGTTTAGCCATATAAGCATTATTTATTTGCTCACAAAGTTGCATTCATTTCAGTTATTTCTGATCAAAAAGAAGTGTTGTCACAATGATAAAATGTCTTTAACATTTTAGCATTGTGACAAGTTGTAAATGTAAAATTTTACTGTTGCAAAATTGTAAATTTATTGATACCAGGAAAAAATAAATATCTGTATCATTCAAAATAGACTTGAAATATGTCTTCTTAAACTGCATTTTTCTTTACATCTTAGTTAACATGATTATACAGTATTCAAGAATTTATTATTCAGTTTATCGATCTTATCTTTTTGACAAAGTTCATACTTATTTTTTGCCAAACAAACAACCAAATGACCTAATCCTAACACTAACCTTACCCAGATTTAAGATCATTTCTTTGTTAAAAAAAAAAAAAAAAAAAAAATAATAATAATAATAATAATACTGCTAATATAGCCACTAACTGAAAATGTTGTGTATTATATCTTGGTTGGAAAAAAAGAATAATAATCAGGTGACTTGAGGAATCACTAATTCCACCATTTTGTAAATATGGGTCAAAATCCACATATTTAACACAATAATTATGATTTGACAAATGTTTTGAAACACTTGATTTTGCTAAATGATTGCTTAAACTACCAAGGAACTGTGAAATCATATCATTTATGTGGTTTCTGGACAATATTTACAATGTAGTTGCTAGGTAACAGCTGCAAAATTACTACTACATGTGTCATAAATACTGGAAAAACATCAATTATAAGCCTAATCAAAGACTTTTTCAATCTTTTTTAAATCTTAAAAACAATCATGTTCAAAATGTTTTACTGAAAAATATAAGCTCACTGTCATATGCTCTTAAACATCTTCAAAACTATAATAAATATTTACATCTCAGTAAGTCCAAATGTTCTGTCCTGTTCTCTTTTGTGGTGCTGAAAGTGTTTGACAAAGCGCTGGCTCTGTCCTGTGTCTTATTTACAGCTCTGAGCAGATGTGTGCCGTGTTCTCCTGCTTTAGCTTTTCCACCCCAGGGCCGCTGTGTCTTCTCTGGGTGTCAGCGCGCGCCTCTGTCCCATCGCCCCAGCGCTCATTCATCAACTCCAGTCACATATCAACACGCCACCGGACATTTTCACCCCCCTCGCCCAAAAACTCATACATCAACTTCAGACCCAAAACAGAGCAAATAAGACAAGAAGATAAGCCTGCAGACTCTGTGACTGTAAATGTGTCTATGAGGAGAGTCTCTTGAGCTCCGGTCAACTGTACACACTTCTGAAAACATTGACTTAAACGACAGGTTGGACAACTCATTTCACAAAAAGCAGATTTAAGGTCATAGGGTACCTTCCTGCCTGTGCTCCCGCTTGTCGGCCTTCCCCTTGCAGGCGCTGCTGCTCCTGACTCCGCCTCTGCCTGATTGCAGCATGGGCGGTGCCAACTAAAGTGCCCTTTTCCACCTTTTCTCCTGCTCTCCAACGCTCCACTCAGGCCTGCAGCCTTACCTCCAACACCACAATGCTTTCATTTTTGTTTTCTGCACTCAACATGCACATACAAAGTTTTCTTACTGACTTACATTCGCACTTACAATTACACTTACAATATTACTCACATGACATTGTTTTATTTTTAAATAAACTCTCTGCATTAGGTTTAAAAACTGCTCCTCCGTGTCAGTCTCCCCATTTGTTTGTTGCGTCTGAAGTAGGGATGGAAAATCGATTGAAAACTTCGAAAATCATTTGAAGTTTGCAGTGATCGAATTGAAAGTCCAGAATCAATCAGTTTTGCTCATGCAGCCACTGACCAACACACACACAATCTATAGTTGTATAATACAAAGAATAATGCAATAATAGTCACGATGTTTGAAGAAACAAAGTGTGAACTTGTGCAAGATAATGTATTATGGTTTATTTTGTGTCTTAAGGTAAAAAAGTTAATACAAACAGACTAACAAAATAATCTAACAAAATCGAAAATTGTGGTTGCAATCATCCCATCCCTATGACCCTATTTTGTCCCACCCACTTTCTAGGACATGTACTTCCTGTTTAGCTGCATTTAGCCTGTAGATTTCAGTTGATGGGTTTATTTTAACTGTCGTTATATTTAATTAAAATTGCCCCACAAGACAGACAAACAAACACGTTAGCTACCTTCAACAGAGCTAAACAGGAAGTGCCTTTCCAAGCCGAGTGGGCGGAACAAAATAGGGTCAATAAGTTTCAATAAAGTTTGCTTCCTGATAATAAATGATGATTCTAGGAGGTTACCTAGCAACCATGTCTTAAACTGGACCAAAATGCATCTCAGGTACCAGATAAATCAACAAATATAATTACACAAGAACACACTATTGTGAGCTTACAGAGCAAAACAAAATGTGTTTCTCACTAGAGAGTGTTTCTCACATTTCCTCAGAGGTAAAGTTCACTACTGTACTAAATAATGACTCTGGTAAAAGTACAAAGCTGAAGCTAATTTAAAAGTACAAAAGTAAAACATTGCAATTTACTGATCAGTAAAAAAGTTAAATTGAAAAGTTGGTCTCATCAAGTAAAATTGATTTTATAGTAAGATAATATTCATAACATTTTGTTTATTCATGTGTGGAAAAGCCAGGTAATTAATAAATATTAAAACATTAAAAAGTCTTGATATGCTACATGACAGCAGGTCTGTACCAGCTTGTTTTTCAATAGGTTGGTTTCACGTGACATCAACAACATTCTAAGCAATGTTATTTCAATGAGGTGGAGGGCAGGTAAAATAAAGATTGTTTAAATGCAGATTGTTTTTTGCAGTGCAATTGAATAATGGGTCTAGTCATCCTAGAAATCGCCACTTTTTAAATTTGCTAAATATTTTTTGAATTATTCCATGGCAAAGTCCAATGTTATCAATAGGAAAAAGTGCCTCTTGCCCTCCACCTGGCTTGTAACTGCCAAGAATTCTAGAATGTGAAACCCACCTATTGTAGGGAGTAAAAAGTGCAGATATTTCTTAAAAAATCTAATAAGTGAAAGTAAAGTCAAGTAAAGCATAGGATGAAACTAAAAAAAAACTACCGTACTTGTACTTAAGTACAAATACTTACTTTCCATCTCTGCATTTTCTCATATGAGAAAATACTTTCCTGTTACTTTTTCCTCATTCATACATCCTCACCGGGTCTAGCCCTGCGACTAATCCCAGTCATTTTACTAGGAAGCAACACTGGTGAAATGCCAGATCTAAAAATGAAGTATCTCTGTTTTGAATCCATTCACACCTCAGCAGTATATCACACAGGAACAAAAACACTCACTTTACAGGGACTTGCCTTCCTAATGGGGACAAAAAGCAGGTCCCCGTAATGCAAATCCTTTGAGATATAATATGAGATCAGCAACATTGTCTTAATTTCAAATAAGGTTAAGGTTAGGATTAAGCACAAATTTGTTCTTAAATATTATGATCTTTCAAATTAATTTTAAATAAAACATTTATAAAAACTTGGCATATGCACTTTCAATCAAGTACAAAAAGTGAGCTGGTCAACACAACAAAAATTGTCTAAAAATGTTGCAAAAAGCTGTGATCAACTTTTTTTTGTCATCCTTTTGTATTTATTTGATCCCTAAACCACAACAAACACAACAACTGAACTAATTGATAACAACATTCAGCAAACAGAATCACCAAAATGTCTAATCCATGTCATTAAAATCATAACATGAATTATAAGAAGAAGGAACACAATAAATAAGAGCTCCACTCCTTCTCTGAAAGCAGCAGTGACTCTGATACACCACATGAGGGCGGCGGTGTGCCACGGAGCCTCCACGTGCCTCTGTCTTTGCTTTACAAGTTCTAGGTCAAGTCTCCGGGGAGATTATTATTCAATTATTAAATGAAGATCGAAACAGTGCTCGCCATGTCTCCGGCTCTGTATTTCAAACATGCCGAGGTGCCTCCGATCCTTCCTGAGTCTGATCCCGGCTTTCCTAATCTCACAAACACAAATGGAAAGATTAATAAGTCATCTTTTATTCCAGCTCATCCACAAACTGCAGATGAGAGTCACTGTATTAGTAGAGCTATCAAAAGTATGCCATGTAGAACTGGACAATATTGTGAAAGTGAATTGTGACTTCATCTCAGTGACAATGAATTTTGTGACTTCAGATGGTTAAATTTCTCAGTAGGACACTGCTTGATCCATTTTGTGTCTGTCGACAAATTCATCGTCATTTCCTTCATCTCTTCTCTCGATTTAAAGCATTTGATACAGACTATTTTTTCCAACTTGCTTCTCTTCGCCTAATTGTTGCCAAGTTCACTTCTTTATAGCAGCTTTTTGAAGTTTCTTGCAAATTTTGAAGGTTGTGTTTTTTTTGAGCAGCACTTTCAAGTCATAAAAGAGGTGAATTTGAGCCATTTTGGGGGTTTGATTTACAAATACGTATATCCAATGATAATGAAAACATTGATTCATAGCATATTTTATGTATTAGGTTTTAATAACCTTGGATTTGGTTAAATGTGGAAACACTGTAAAACAAATAAAAACTAAAGGGTGAAAAAGTTTAGTAAGTCTTACTAAGTCTTACTAACAACCTTAATAACCACAAGCCTTAAATCTTAACCCTAAATTATAACCATAGCTCTTTAAAGGTGTACTGTGAAACTTTCTGGGGTGAAAAGTTAACTGCACAAACCAATAAAAAATACAAAATAATAGAAACCATTATTCAGATAAATATATTTTATGCCACAATAAGAAAATGTAGCTATAGCGGAGCAGCATTTCTATAGAAACATACAGGAGGGCTCTCCTCTAGGCCAGATAATAGTTCATTTTGAGACTATAAAGCCTGCTCAGAACTAAATAACATTTTTTTTTTCATATTTATTTAGTGTTACAAAGACATCTAAACTAGAAAAACATGCTTATATGCTTTGTGGTCAAAAAGTTCCACAATGCACCTTTAAGTAAGCAGTTAGCCTACTAAGTCTAATGAATGTTTGTATCCATTAATTGATGAGTTGTTTTATTAACGCTTTATTCATGCTTATAAATAATAACACTGGTCAGTCTTTGACAGCTGGATTTAACCACTGACAGTAAAAAGCAGATAAATGTATTTACCTCAAAGGCGTGAGAAACAGTGTACAAGAATCGTGATAAAATCTAAATCATGATCTGGCTTCAAGAAAATCATAATATACAGTTTTTGCCAGGTCTGTTCCAGGGAACTATTTTTAGAATAAACTCAAGACAAAAGCAGCTACGAGCGAGTGTAGATGCAAAGTGAGTAAAAAAAAAAGCACCAGTTTGATGCTTGTGAAGAAAAACATGAAGAGATAGAGGGCAAAAAAGAAAATAAGAAAAAGAGGGC
>CM076413.1:13855574-14024552 GCA_038363315.1 Mugilogobius chulae | reverse complement strand
TCAGGCAGTTTGTGTTGAACGTAGCAATGTGACGATTTACAAAAACGCTTACAGTCTAGGCATTTAATTGTCTTGCGTTCAGACGTCTCACACGATGTGAAACACACGTTGCACAGGTTTTTGCACACATGTCTAAGTGCGTTATTGTAAGGTTTAATGCAGCGTTTGCAGATATAGGTGCTACCGCCTAAAAATGCCACTAGATTTTCTACATAAAAGTAGTGATTGTCGTGTAGATACAGCACAATCACATTATTGTGGGGGTCATCGTTTGTTTCAAAGCGCTGCAGTGTTTTATTCAAAGCGTTATGGTGAAAAATCACAATTTTAACGCCTAAATACTTTTCAAACTGGTGCACGTCTGCAAAGGACACAGGTGTATGTTGATCTAGACCTACAGCCGTATGTAATTCTTTTGCCTTTTCAGTTAAGATAGATTTAGATAGTGATGTGTTCAGAGCATGGGTAACGCATATGCTGAAACACAATTTATTATCTGTGTTACCGGGGTCAAAGAGAAATTTGCATTTCTTTTTAATTATCTCATCATAAGGGACAGCCCCCAACTTCAAACGACCGCTGCCACTGTGGCTTTGTGCAATCGTGACTACAAATTCTACATTGTCCTCCGTTATAAGAAGTGTCGTTACTCTGTAAAACTTGCCCCACCTCTTCTAAAAACAGATCCGTGTTATAGTCATTACTCTCATCCAAAATACAATGCACATCTTCGGCGAGTGATGGGCCACGCATAACCACATTTAAAATACTGCCGGGTTGTGCTATGTCCAATGCATTATTAATGACACCTGTTAATGCTTCCTCCACTCTCTGTGGTACAATTAACGGATTAGCAGTGTCTATATTTCTGAAATCAATATTTTGACGCAACTCTAAAGCCGTTAAAATACGGTATTGATCTGATTTCCCTCTCTGAAACAACACCCCCTGTCTGTACAACACCCCTGGTTGAGTGTAACGGTGAATCAATGTTCTCTGGTTGACCCACATTATTGTTTTGTATTGTGGTATCCTCTCTGTGAACAATACAGTTACGCTCAAAGACATGCTATTTGTCGCTGTGTTAACCATTTTGCATTTTATTTCATTTTCATCATTATCAAAATCCAGTTTCAACAAAAGAGTTAGTGTGTACAACGCAACAATTAGGATACGCACAATAGGGGACGGCCTAGCATCAACGCTTTCTACTACAGAACCAATATTTTCAGAAGTGTTTGTATCAGAAGCAGAATTCTCGCAACAATTTTCATTTTGTTTGTCACAATGAGCATTCACCGATGAATCAGACACAATTCTATTATTCAACAATTCTGTAGAATGTCCTAAATTATAACCAAGTAAAGCATCTGTAAGTTTTGTACATGCATCGCACAGTTCATCTAATGTGTCTGTAGCCTCCACATCATCATCAAGTCTAGCAACTTTGGATGGAGTAGCCATTATGATTTAATTTTTAAAATGATCTAATGGTTATATGTATGTTACACCTCCCCCCACATATTTTGTATCAGTCCTAAAGTATTTTTTTCTTATCAGCGTTGGCCACAACGTCGTTAAATTGTTTCCACAAATTGAGTAGTCATGACATTTCTTGAATTAATTCGCTGGCTGGAGATACGTTTTAAGTAGTTGCATTTTGAAGTGAAAATTTCAAAGTGGTCTTTGTAATCAGATTTATCTTGTTAAAGTCGAATTCGTTTTGTGACAGCAGGGTTCTGACGAAGACAGATCTGTTTTTCACAGCATTGTAGTCGATTTTTAGCTGTTGTAGCTCAAATTGAACGCTAGATAATTCTGATTTTATACGTTCTATTTCCTCAGGGTTGTACATGCAAGCTGTTGTCCCTCTACAGGTGTGCCCTGTCCATTCGGTAGTGTCTCATCTACATCAAATTCATGCCTAAACATTGTGGATAATCCATCTCTCACCGTAGTATTTGTGGGGAGACCCACAGGAGTAGGATGGCGCTGTGGTGATGGTGATGCGTCACGAATACGGATGAGAGGGTCCTGCGACTCCTCTTGTTCTTCATCAGTTGTAGGCCAATTAAGCCACTGTAGGGTTGCGCAGTGTTGATGAGACGATAATGAGCTAGCAAGTCCTCTATGTTTTCAAAAATTGACGGGTGTATCTGCTCTGTTTGAACTTCCAGAAGCGATTCGATATCCACTCCGGGTGTGTTAAAACCTTCTCGTGACTCTCCGTTTGACGGTTCACTGTATGAAAAAGAAAGAGAATCGATCAGTTATAGAAAAAAAATAATAATAATAATGTGTAGTAAAATTAAAAAAGAAGTGTGACCCTACCCTCGGTTTTCTTCACTGACACCGGCCTGCGTTGGTTCTTCAGATGAGCGTGCTGCTCCGCTGCTACATATGGTAAAAATAATTAGGTTAAAATATACGTAAGACAAAACTGATGTAAAAATAGTTGTTTCATAATTTACCTTGAGTTTTCTATAGGAGAAGGGTCAATATTCCCCTGCGTCTGCGTCGTAGATGTGGTTGGGTGTTCTTCACTTACGAGAATCACGCTTTCATCCAGATTATCAGGCTCATTCAGTTGTGTTGAAGTAACAGTAGGGCTAAAAAACATGGTGCAAATCATTATTATAATTAATGATTCTATTCAAAAATACAGGATAAATTAATTTTACCTTCGCACGAATGTTGGCCTCACTCGGTTGATACGAGGGTCACTCTTTTTGGGAGCAGGTTTAGATGATGTGATCCTGTATTAAATAGAAAAAGCATTAGATAAAACTCTAGACTCTGCCATGTACATACATCTTACCATTTTAAAGTGTTAACATCCTTCAGAGGCTTACGACGGGACAGTTTGTTCTGTTTCGCTTGCGGCCTTACAAAATCTGTAACATAATGACAAAATATTTTCAATTTTCCTATCATAACATATTTATATATATATATTTATTAATATTTACCATCTTCACTGTTGTGAATATTCTCCTGACTTCTTTTGTTTCCTAAAAATCAGTCTTGTTTTAAAAAAACAGAAATAAGACACTAACATGCATAGATATGTCTAGATAATTCACAGATAATGAATCTTACCATTTGCTGCCATGATGATGACGATGAAGAGGATGTCAGACAATTCCACTGATTGTTTCAGAATGTTTTTAAGCAAAAAGTTCCAGAGTGGAAAGACACCTCTGTCTTTTAAAAGGTCAGAGGGGTGTGTTTTACAGTGGATATACCTCCCACAGATACTCTGATTTGCTGATTTTGAATGTCACACACCGCTCAAACAAATCTATAGACCCACCCTCCCCTAACGTGCCCACCCACCACACCATACACCGAACACGTTGGAAAGTAGTACATACCATTTATTTTGAATAATCAGAAAGTATTGGCTACACATTTCATTATTTGTGATTATGTAATACAATGTGTGGTGTTTTATCCTCATTAGACTATTGTTCAACATTTTACATTTATAATAATAATTGTTATTATTTGGTAGACATCTGTTTCCAGATGTCAGAGCCACTTTAGCCGGCTCCTTTTTATTATAGAGGAGTAGCTGCACTACTCCAGAGTTCCTCCTACGGTAAACTCATTTTGATCGCTTATATTTGCCGACCTAGTCATTACCCAAAGACATGGTTTCAACTCTTTACTCGTCTAAAGCGGGGGTGATGCATAGACTTATGTAATAGCACACTTGTGTTGTAACAAAACGAGTCTTTAGCCCTATGACCCCCGTGTCTGACTCTTACCAGGTGTACATGACAAATTATTACTGTTGACCGACAGCAACAGTGTGGTGCTTTCAGGAATACAAAGAGTGTCTTAATTCTTGTTTCAGCTAACGGTCTTAAGTTCCAACGTCGCGAACACTAATCAAGTAGCAGGTGTGGATGTGTGTCAACTAGCTTGTACCAGAACACACAAAGTGTCACAGATGCGTGTCTCTTTCCTTAACACTTGTTAGAATGTCTCGACCTATGACCCCCTTCTGTGCTGAAAACCTCATGTTCACACACACACACATACATTACTGCTCCTCGGTAAAAGCAGCAACTGCTTCAACAAAAACACAGTAGCAGAAACCAGCTAACAACTACAGTGGTGACATTCAGCCTAAATAGCATACTGTAGCAGAAGTGACATCTGAGCTAAATTAGCTGCAGTAGCACACTGCTCGATAGCGCCACCGGAAGTAACATATAGGGTAAATTAGTTTGCAGTGCCACATTCCACCACACGCGCCCCCGGGTAGGTCACATACGCCACCGGAAGTACCAGCTGTTTTTCAAAAATAGCGCCACCGGAAGTAACATCTGGGGTAAATTAGTTGCAGTACCACATTCCACCGCATGCGCCCCCGGGTAAGTCACATACTAATACTACTAACAACAGAAGATACAAAGTGATCGACTGTAAACCACCATAGTTTTCAAAACACAGGCTTAATATAGGTTAATTTATTGTAAACATGATCAATATGAGTTCCACTTTTAACTAAAATTTCCTCTCTTTGTATTAACACAGAAATTGTTTTTACCCCCAACAGAGACAACGACTTTAAGGTCCAAACAGCCAAGCACCCGAACATCAGCTCTGTCCCAATGAGGCCCCACAACGAACAGTCCCGGGACCGCACCTCCAAACGGCTATCCACAGAGTCCAACGGCACCAGTGATGGGGGCATGGGCTCGTCTACGCCGGTCGAGCTCACAGCTTTGGAGGAGTCATTCCGGCGCTTTGCCATCCACGGAGACACTCGGGCCACAGGGAAAGACATGCACGGCAAGAACTGGTCCAAACTGTGCAAAGACTGTGGCGTGATCGACGGCAAAAACATCACCCTGACTGACGTGGACATCGTCTTCAGCAAAGTCAAGTAAGACACAAGATAATTAAACTGTCTTATGGCTTTAAGCACAATATGTTGCACCATCTTGGATAACTTTAGCTTAAAGGGGTCCTGTTATGTCAAATTCACTTTTCTAAGTTTTAACCTTGTTATAATGGCCTTCCTTCATCATTAGTTTACTCAAAATTATATTTGAATTGATTCATGCATGTTGGAGTAATCTTGTATTGTTGTTCAGCTGAAGCTCAAGTGCTCAGAAATCCCAGCTCTGAACTACCACCTATCCCCTCCCACTTGTCTGTATTTACTTGTTATATTTCAAAAGATTATTAGTCAAAGTGAAGCATAAATGGTTCAAAACTGTTCCATAGCCACTCTCCAATGATTTTCAATCCGTTTTAGATCAACTTTGTGTTTTACAATAAACAAAGGGTAAATTACTGATCTGCATATGTTCTAGTTTCTTACTAAATATTAAAAAAACACACAATAGGTCTTCTTTAATGTGCATATTACAGATCTTTACAATTTTCCAATTTTAACCTAATTTGGTAGTTTAAGATCTATTGTAAATAGAAATCAAATCCAAAGAAAAATCCAAAGAAATCCAAAGAACAAGTTTGTCAAGAAAAGTTTGAAAGTATGTTGATAATAACAGAAAGTAGAGCTAAACTGGTGAGATCACATTCTTAATTTTCTTGTGAAAAGGACATTTTTATGACTTTTTAAACAAAATTTTGACAAAAAATTTCACAGTTAGATGTAGAAAATCAAACATGGCAGTGCCCTACTTTTTTTTTTAAGTTATTAAATGTGCATACTCCACAAGTAATACTAATAGATCAAACCAAATGCAAACAACAAAGTCTGTATTTTTTGTGGTAAAAACAGACTTCTGTATTTGAGTTTGCAGACAAATCTACTCAAAGGGACTGTAGGGACTGTTTCTGCGGGGCACTGCCATGTTCGATTTTCTACCTCGGACTCGTTCATTAATACACATTGTCCCATTCAAATAAATAAACTAAACTGAACTAAACTCTGAAAATGTTTGTTCAAATTCATGTTTAAAAAGTCATAAAATTTCCTTCTCGCAAGAAAATTAAGAATGTGATCTCATCAGTAGCTCTTCTTTCTGTTATTCTGTTCCTGCAGAGAACCTCCTGACTGAAACTGTTTAGCTATTATCTGGTGTCCATTCAAACAAGACTAAACTTAGCTAAACTAAGCTTAATGCTGGTTCTTTTGATTTGGTTTAAGGCTATTTATTTCTGGCAACATTGGGCTTATTCATGAGAAACAAAAACTATATTGTCTTTATTTTTGTCACTGAACATAAATCATTAGTATTATGTATTCAGCAAATTATATTCAGTAAGTGGTGGCAACTCATGCTCTGTTTTGAAAGGACATGGAGCCACAAAATGCATTACTTTGTGAACTGTGTGGTTATTTCTTTCATCATATTAGCCATAAGAGTAATACAGCTATAAATAATAACATGAATAATAATAATAATAATTAAAAAATAAAATCTAATCAATGTCTTCTTTGCTGCTTTACCATTTTATTCGTTTGCCAAATGGTATGTTCAGGGAACTCAGTGCAAACTTGTCGGTGCATGGTTTGATATAGCATTCAATATTTCGATGGCTTTGTCAAACAGATGCATGTCCGAGCACATTTGAACTAAAAACTACAGGATTATAATGATGAATCATTTTTGCTTTTGTACAACGATGGCTCCCTGGCACCAAATACAGAATAGATATTTTATACAGGTCAAATGGTCAAGTTTTGGCTTGAATGGCGTTGTTTATACACTTTATACAGTCAGAAGCATACTTTATATCACTGTCATGTATTTGGTTTTAACTGTAGCCAGAGTGCTTGGACTTGGACTGTGTATTACAATTTATTTTATGTGTAGTTTTTGCCTTAAAGGCGACGTGTAAAATATTTTCTTTGATTTTTAAACTTGGCTATGACAGAGTTCTCTCATTATTCGCTTAAGCAAAACTGTATTTTGAATAATTCATGCATGTTTGTGTAATCTTTTGTAAGATCTTGGGTAAAACATGTACAGGGTTCAAAACTGTAACAGGATCACCTTCCAACAGCAGCAAAAATGTTTACATTTTATGATGATAATTTCTGCAGTTTTAAACAGGAAGTCAATGGAG
This sequence comes from Mugilogobius chulae, assembly GCA_038363315.1. NCBI lineage: Eukaryota > Metazoa > Chordata > Actinopteri > Gobiiformes > Gobiidae > Mugilogobius > Mugilogobius chulae. The sequence continues at coordinate 14,017,499 of CM076413.1, read as the reverse complement.
CTGTTTATATTTCTGGGCATATATAGATCCATTTTGTGTTCTACAATAAACAAAATATAAATGACTGATCAATACATGTCCTAGTTTATTACTAAATATGAAAAATACATAATGCTCTTTTAAAATAGAGCATTTAAAGACAGATGCTGTTATATTTTTTCATTCATAACAGTAAAGATTCTGTGGGATTGGGAGTGTTTTGGTGCTTGTGTTGCCCTCCTCCCAGTTTGAATAAACATTATTCTGCTACAGAGCACCAGAATAAGATATGATCGCTGCAGGCCATTCATCAGCAGATCTCGCTGCATGAGAGGAAAAGGCCACGCAAGTGTGCTTGGAAATCCACCAATGATTTAAGTCAACTTTCCATCTTTAGCTGGTGTCCTTAGCTTAGCACTGCATTATACGACAGTAATAAGAAGGATGATGTTCAAAAGTGACTTTTTATTTGGTTCTGTTTTTAGGGAAATATGTGTAATTAAACAATTGAATGGAACCTATGAGTCACTAACACGGTTCACTATAATGAATGTTTTTGCAGCAGGACAGGCTGAATTTAGCAGCAACACTCAAGTGGACAGTTTTAACTGTGCCTGGTCTGTTCAATCTTATCTCAAAGTGCAATTAATGCAGATTTAAATTGATATACAAGCATACATATTGTCAGACAATTAGTTCTGCTGTTTCTATGTCATGACTGTACAACACTATACAGATTGGGGGAGGTGCTGCTTTTTCCACTCCTCTCACTCGGGGCAGGACAGAACCAGGAGACGGTTGCCATGCCAGAGATGCAGATATGAACTTTCCTTTTAATCAGTGTCAAAGCACTTTGCTTACGCATGAGAAACAAAACAACTTAATGAGCAGTGGTTAATGACAGTACGGCTCGGTGGATGCTCATTTATTGTGAGAGTGAAGGAAGGTCTGTGGCGTCTGCCTCGTGGATCCTATAATCTAGCACAGACCATTATTTTTAAATTAGATGTACCTGATTTTTAAGTAATTCAAAAGAAATTTGATCATTTCTGTCCATCTGTTGTGTGTTTGTGACGTGTCTGTCCATGTTCAAAATGTCACAATGACTATCTGCTTGTTCTAAAAAGTGAAAAGTCTATTATAAATGACGGCTGTTGGTCACGTGTGTGGGAAAGACGTAGTTAAATTTTAGCAGAGCCAAACTTCTGTTTACTGTAAACGGTTTCCATGACAGCTGGTTGCCACGACACTTTGCGGGCTGTGGTTGTTTAGGGAAGTATCTCCAGAGCAATGCCCGTTTGTGTTTGTGTTACCATGAACATTTAACACTACAGTGAGTGGGGAGACAGACACTAAAATAAAGATCAGATAAGCAGTTCTATTTTTAGCAAAAGCACTGAAGTTTTCAAAAAGCTTAAGCTCTACAAAAAAAGCTCTTCCAGTAATAAATTACTGTATGTTTTTTCAGTGATAAATAACTATTTTGCATTTAGACAGCTGCAAAGTCTAAATTGATAAAACCACACAACAGCTCCATTCCTGTTATCCAAAAATAAAGTTGATAAAAGATTATTGGATCGGGGAACCTCCTGACTGAGCCGGGAAGCACGGCACATACTGGAAGACTCCAAAAGTATTTCCCTCACTGTTTATGTCAGTGGATGGGCCATCTCCACAGTGAAGGATCGCACACAGCTACACAAATGTCTGCAGCCATTTCAAACTTACCGTCTGACCTAAATGTGAGCTGGACTGCGCCTGGAGCAAGAGCTGAGCACATGCTGTATTTTAGGCTCGCACTACATCATGATATCATACTGACAAGCCCTTTCTGTTTACATTTCAGGAAGAAATCGTGCCGAACTATCACCTACGACGAATTCAAGGTAGCGCTTGGAGAATTAGCGAGGAAAAAATATAAGGAGAAGAGTGGAGAGGATGCTGAGGCGGAGGTGTTCAAGCTTATCGAGGGAAAAGGGCCATCATCGCAGGAGTTACGGTAAGAAGGATTATCTGAATCAAACTGTCAAGTGCAAAACATGAACGTACAACAGGCCAAGCAACATACCAAATACCGTGATTTTTACCACTATTGAATATAAGGCCACACCAAGCAGATGTAAAAAAATAAATAAATAGAAAAATACATTTATAGGCAGCGCTTGTTAATAGAATGTTTACGGGAATCTATAATTTAGCTGCAGAGTTCAAAGCTTGTGGAAATAGCGGCTTATAGTTTGTACATTTCAATATATATCTTTTTTTTCTCATTGCTATGTCCAAGTTGACTTATTCTTGGAGTAAAACATAGAGTATATTTATTCCTTCATAGGCCAAACTCCAAACATCATGTTCGTTACTACAGATACCAATAAATAACTACAGCAATAACAACAAAATGTTTAAGATGGGGTTCTGACTGCAGCTTAGAAGAAGGAAAATTATTAGTTACAGAAATGGATTTGAAGGTATGCAATGTCAGAAAATTAGCTTAAGATTGCAATGTAATTTTGCAAATCAGACCTTATAAGAACATTATTTCTGCACTTTCAAGTTTAAGCACAAGTCATTTTCAAAATTCCAGATTCAAATATTACAGAGTTATCAGTTTGGATTTTCCAGTCTACAGTCAAGTCCTTATAAACAAGTACTTCAAATGAACAACCCTGGCACCTCAAGTGTTCTTTCACAGTCTCTCTCTTTTTTGTGTTTGAAGCTCAACAAAGCTTATCAGTGTTTTCCACAGGATTACACTGAGATTATGGTGACACAAACAATCTGCATTTGGTGAATTTTACCTTTTATTTGTCATTTATTGCCACTAATTACAAACAACAAATGATAACAAACTGTTACCTTCTATGTACATGACAGGGCTTTTATCAATCACTTTTTTTGTTTTGTTTTACTAAGGAACAGGTTTTTTTTTTCAAAGAGCTGGGTCTCAGGGCCAGGCAGTGGCACAGTGAGAGTCATCAACTCAATTTGTGGTCTTAGAAATCATAACAGAACAAAATGAGGGGTACACCAACAATAAGCTGGGTGTAAAAAATGCAAGACCAAAATGTAATCAGAAAAATACCAGAAAGAAAAAAACATACATTTTATAATATTTGGGAGATGAGCTGTGGGCCAGATGGTTTGGAGGGGCCTGATGTGGTCCTCCGGGCCTTGTGTTGAATAGGCTTCTCTGAATATACCACCATTGTAGTAGTGTAATCAGTTTATGCGCTGACATAATTTTTTTGATGTGAGTGCATATCCTCTGACATCATAGGATATGCACTGGAGAAAATTGAGAAAATATACGTTTTTGTTTTTTTGACAGACTAAAGTTCATCCCTAGAGGTTATGCTTTATACAAATAAATTAGTAAAAAAGTGTCTTATGATGATTTATGACAATGAGTCCGTGAGATGAAGTCTTTCTGTTTATCTGCTTTTCATCCACTGTTTACCTGATTTTCTCTTTTTACATGTTATAAACCCAGTGTTCTGCACAGTTATTGTGGATTGATTTTTTTCTCCCATATAGTCTATTTTTTCCTTTTTTATCTTTCTTTTTTTTTATTCCTACAGGAGAAAATATCCTTCCTCTCCACTGACTCTTTGCATTTCTTGCCACTAGTTCCAAACATTTAGAAAGCTGTGAAGTCACCTGCATAACCTCTATGTTTTTTCAGCTCGTTTTGGTCAGACTGCAGACAAAAATTAGAATCACAATAGTAAAAAAATAAAAATACATTATCAGCATCATCTATCTTTTTGTGCCACTGGTAACTATCTCTTTAGTCAACTATTCTTCTATGATACATATACTGTCAATAAAAAAAAATTTAATTGTTTTTTGTCAATATCACCCACCTCTTTACTGTAACTTTTACTCGCTCTTTCCATCCATCTAAGCCAGGGCTATTCAAATGATAGCCCGGGGGCCAAAAGCGGCCCACTAAGATGTATGTTTTGGCCCAGCTTAATAAAATAGACCTTAACCAACTTGTGTAGTTTTGTTATTTAGTAGCCTAGAAAATATGTATTATTTGCCAGTTTCTGTTTAAAACAAGGACCTTAGCAAAAAAAAAATGTGGGGTTTCTTTTCATATTTTTTAAATACTATTTTGTTGTCATTGTTGTTGTTGTTTTATGCTGGAGATTTAATATGTTTCAACTGTTGCCCAACAAATAGATTTCTCAACAAACAAAATCTAAAACATTTTATTTAAGAACAAAAAAATAATGAGTTAAACTGCGAGTGATCCTAAAATCTGTGAGAGAGTCCCGTTGTTTATCAGGTTGTTTTTTAGGTTTTATTGTTGTATTTATTTAATCCAATGAAGAGAGATCGCTAGTGAATGGTACCATTTCAAATTGTTTGTGAATAAAGAATGTATTGTAGTTCAGTTTTGTAGTCTGGCCCTCAGACCTAAGCCCTGATCTAAGCTATAATTAACTTAATAATTTTGTCTTGTTTATGCTTTTGTAGCGGGCTGTTGCCTCTCCGACCGTCAGCCGTCTAACCGACACCACCAAGTTCACCGGGTCGCACAAGGAGCGCTTCGACAACTCGGGGCGCGGGAAGGGCAAAGCCGGGCGGGTCGACATAGTGGACACATCGGGCTACGTCTCCGGATACAAACATAAAGGGAGCTACGAGAAGAAAGTCACCAAAAACAACGAGGGCAAACCCATGTGAGGAGAAGTAACATCTGACCAACTAGAATAATCTGCTATTTAAAAAAAAAAGCGTACTCAAATCAAGCACAAGAGAGTAGGTTTTTGATCTACAGTTGTTTCCCATTCATCTTTGTGTGTGAGAGATTTTTGAGTTTGTCTCGTTACGAAAGTGTGAGAACTGGAAAACTGTTTACATGCATTTTTACAAAGTCGTCACCAGCTGGTACATTCCTATCTAATAGTGACTTACTGCCAAAACAGCTTTTGATATCTACACTGTTCTAATAGGATCATATATTATTAATAATCCAGCAAAATTATGAAGAACATGCCAAGAAAAACAAAGAAACAAATTATATCAGACGTTGCACTTTTAATGGAAAATATCGATTCCCGTATTTAGAACATTTTATATTTAGTTAGAGACATATAATTAGTATTTCAGGTAAACATTGGTGCCAATTTTTGATAGATATATATCAGTATTTATTAATTTTCCAAAGCTACTCTGATTCTTATATTTTCTGGTGTGCTTGTGTGTCATGTCCATTTAATATATATATTTTTGAAACAATGTTACCGTTAACCTGCCTTCAGCTTCAATACTACAACCATCCAAGACTTTTTTTTTTTTTTTTAAATGTCATATCTTCTGTGAGTTATTCCTGCTATTCTGTTTAGTCTGCCCCCTTTTATCAGCCAAAAACAACATTTACATCACTTAGCAAATTGGTGAAGCACATCTGAAGACGGAAGCTCTGAGCTAAATTGTACAAGATTGTATTTTTCCCCTTTTTGAGTACCTCCCCTCCTGCAGTGGTTATATTCGTGGTAACGTTGTGAATATTCTAAAACGTCCGAGGCTTAACTTATGACACTGGCGTATTTTGTATTATACTTTCTGTTCATGTGTTGCCGTACTTTGTGCATGTTCTGTACATTGCATTTGATTCAGAAGCACATAGAGGACAGTAATGGTTTGTCATATCATGTTTGAACTACTGTGCCTGTTGTCGGAGAAAATAATCAAAACAAATGTCGTGAAATTGAGATGATAGAAATTGTATTGCTTGAAATCAATGTGTATTAATAACATGTACAAAGCTGCAGAGGTGGCAAGTAATTTAAGTGCTATACATAAAGGTGCACTGTGTAGCCTTCTGGAGGTGAAAGTCCAGAAAGTTGCACTAGAATTAGAAAGCTAAAACCATACTTTGGGACATTCTGAATGGGTCCAAAGATATTTTATGCCACAATGTGAAAAAATACAGCAACAGTACCACTTTTCTATAGAAACAAAGATGAGCGGCCCTTCTCCAGGCCAAATGACCATCCATTTTGAGGTCATGCAAACCTGTTCAAGGTAAAGATGCAGATTTTTAATGTTTATTTAGTGCTACAAAGAAATCTAAATGGAACTTGCTTGTATTCAAGTCTAAAAAGTTACACAATGTAACTTGAGTTTTACGTTTACTTCTTTTCCAAAATATCTGTACTTTCTACTCTCTACTTTTTAAAAATATGTTACTTTATTAGTCCATAAGCATATGTATTTCCTCTTAAAACCAGTGCAGATCTGCTATGCTGGGGGGTATCACTGAAAACTTTACCATTTCTAACAACTATGTATTTATCATGTTGATAAAAGTCACTGTAAAGCCCATCTCACACTCCAACACAGTACAAACTAACTTTGTCATTGTACGCTTTACTTTTTTACTTAAAGGTACACTGTGTAACTTCCTGGAGGTGAAATATCTACTATACATTTCAGTAGAAATAGAAAGTTAAAATATCATTTGAGACATTCTGAATAAAGTAAAAAAAAAAAATCCAGCTAAAGGAGCAACTTTTCCATGACAACATACAAAAGGAGGCCCTCCTGGACTGATAATAATCCATAAAAGTAAAAAAAGAGTAAAAACATTGATTTTTATTGTATTTTTAGTGCAACAAAGAAGTCTGTATTACAAAAACATGCTTTTATTCAAGTCTATTTTTTGTCAAAAGGTTACAGTGCACTTTTAGGTCAATTTACACAGGTTTACTCGTGTTCTTTTACAGTAGTTTCATCAAAACTTTTACCTGAGTAATTTTTACTCAAGTAACTGTACTTGCCACCTCTGCAAAGCTGTAATGTATCATTTGTTTTCATTGTACAATAAAAGGTTAAGTCAGGCACAACAGACAGACGTTTACACAAAAGGGAAAAAGAGATGCTACTTTTGTATATGGATATTTTTGCAGCCTAATAACGACAGTATTTGTCAAACTACCTGTAGCCTAAGCTGATGAAGAATCATGCATTAAAAAGACTGACTAGCAGCTTTTGTGTTTTATGTTTCGTGCTACAGTATTGCTTCAATGTGGAGAAGTATTGTCTATTTTTACATATGCATTTAACTACTTTGCCCTGGTGCATGCAGTGTGTTTTGTTCATTAGAGTTATTAATGTATGTTTCTGATTTGTAATGCATTTAAAACAATAAATAGCCCCTATCCTCTGACACTTGGGTCTATAGGGGTCCTTTAAGATAATGCTTATTTCACATGTAACATCATCATAAGGTTTCAGCACAAACTAACATGTACATAAGTAGAGATAAACCAATATTTTCAAGCCCAAGCAGCACTGTTTTGTTATTTTACCCCAACATACGTTTACAAACTCAATGACTATATATTGTGAAGTCATATGTACAATAAATTCGAATTGAAACAATACATCATCAATAAAAAGAGAAAAATGAAGGTCCATAGAATGACAATGTGTGGATTTCTGGAAGTGGAAAATCTGCCTTAAAACCACACTTTGGAAGATTATTTATAATCAATTATATGTCAAACTGAGGAATATTATATAGCTGATGGATCAACATTACCATTTAAACAAGAAGCAGATAGCTCCTCCAGGTCACATAGGAATTACTGTATTTTTGGGAAGATTCAAGCACACTAAGACTTTTTACTTCTTTTGTTTGGTACATCAAAATATATTTTTTTGCGTGGTGGGCTTTTAACTCCATGCTTTGTAATCACATTTTGTATCATGTCCTTTTCGCACTAAGTTTAAAAAATAAAGCTTTAAGCCTTTCTTTTATGCAGTGGTTCAGCCAAAACCTAGACACTAGCCTATGTTGGAAATATATACACCAAATAAAACAAAATACATACAAATTTGGCCCTAATCAGCCCTCAAACACCATTTCTCAAACATGTATCACCTTAGAAAATATCAAACTAGGGTTAATTTGATTAAAATATGACCACACCATTGCTAGACCAAAATGAGAAAAAAATATCTATAAACTTGAGTCTAAATTTAGCAAAGTTTACAACTGCAGAGAAATCTATGTGTACAACCTAAAGACAAGCTGGTTAAGAAGCACTGGTCTAATATCATCTCTGTATCAGCAGCACAGACCAAGTGACCTGTAACATTCTTGTAAAAATGTCCACTTTCATTTTAGCAGCAGCTCGGCCACTCCAGGTTAAAGAAGAGAGTGCAGTGGTCCGGCCCTGAGGCGCGCGTATAAATAAAGTCACAGTGCAGCTGGATCTAGCAGCATTCAGTCCACTGCTCTGTACAAAGCAGATGGAGACACGACTGACCTAAAAACTACAACCAATTCAGAAAAAAAAGCACTAATCTATTACTCACCACCTCCTCAGATTATGCCTCACAACAGCCCATCACAACTACTGTGTTTATGTACTTATGGTTCTATTAAAAATATTAGTAGAGGTTCAACTATGGCACTTTATTCATACCAACATTCAAATAAAGCAGTAGATGTTTAATAAGTGTTTAACATAATTATTAGAGCTTTAGATACGCTAAGTTGATTATTCAATCAATTGAGTCTTAGTTAACCAAATCTTGTCTTAGTAGACTAATTTTCTATTTAGATTATATTATTACATTGTAAGTATTTATAAGAAACACTCATTACATTTTGTGGGTAGCAGCAGATTTGGGAGAGAATTACTGGCTTAAACTGTTTTATGTATAAGCAGAGGTGGGAGACTTGACTCAAGTCACACTTTTCATGAATTTTGGCTTATGATTCCAAAAGACTTGACCTTTTGTGACAAATTGAATAATAGAGATAGTTCTAATTATTCTAAATAATTATAAATATGTACTAAAGACATTGGTAGTTATGAATTGAAAGCAACACTGAATAGTCCCAAGAGTAGTACTTTTTTAATTCTGAATTTGAGAAACATTGCAATTATGAACAAGATGTAAACAATGATTTCAATTTGATCTAATAGCCTTTTTGCATTGCATTTGTACATTGCTAAAAAAAAGCCACAGTAGCTTCTTAATGATCATTGAAATCAAGTATTTATTATAACTTTATTAGTGGTCTTAAAAATGCATGACTTGCTATGACTTGATGCCAATGCAATGACTTGACTCACTTGACCCTGATGACCTGCTGACTTGGACTTGCGCGTGACTTGCACATATATGACTTACTCCCACCTCTGCTATAAGCCCTTCTGTATTATTCAACTGTATTTTTGTCAAAACTGTGAAATTAGACATAAAAATATTTTCAGTTATTATAATGCACAGTTGTTGATGTACATGATTTGTGGCATTGTATCCCGAGCTCTGTTTCACTGGGACTTCCAATTAAGATTAAATATTTAGATGAAAAGCAAAAATGTATAATGCATTTACCGTACTTAAACTCAGCCTTTCCCCTTTTCTAAGTGAAGCTACAAACATCACAGAAAATAAATAAGCATCTGTTTTATAAGGATTTTGGTGACTTGGTATTATGGATATGTTGTTTTTCTTCCTTTCAGCAGCTGCAACATAATAAAAGCATTTTAATTTACACATTGTATTTATAACATTTGTAGAAGAACGCAAACTGTATGAACTCACCTGTGACTTTTCGTTATTTCACAATTTCCGAATATTCAGATTTCTGCACTTTTTCTTTAAGAATCTCGATTTCTCTCCTCAAATCTTCAACTTCAATCTGAGCTTCTGAAAACATAATTATTAAACCAAACCATCATTAAAGAGCTTGTAATATACATGTCCATGTGTTAAAACACTGTTAAAAAATGCTGGTGTTCTCTTTTGTTTTTATATTCATTTTAACAAGTTGAATATTTAGCCCGTTTTCTTCTTACAAACTGAAAACACTATATTCCACCTAGTGATGTCATAAAGTGGTAACTAATTCATTGTATTCATAAATTTCACACAGCTTCACGAGAATAAGTGCTTGGGAGGTCCTCTCAAGTTTCACTTTGTTGTTGTTGTTGTTTCTTGAAAACGTTTATTGATCATAATTACAACCAAAATGAATACAAGTCAATATTAACCTTAAGGGTTTATGAGAGAAAGTTTTCAGATTTAAAGCATTGCAGTGTGACAATCAGCTACCCCACTTTTAAGTCCAAAATGTATTTATTTCAAATACTATCCATTTACAGTTATACCCCATTGTAAGAGTTCCCCATACCTATGGCTAGAAAACACTAATGTATTGGAAAACAGTTCAAGTGAGGCTGAAATAACAACTAAATTTAAAACTCCCACATAATGACATCACAAGGAGGAGACATATTTTCCAGTCTGTAAACAGCCTCATGCAGCTTTGGACACAACACAACTGTATTTTTTTAATTATCAGAGATAACATTATAACATGACTAAAAGCTCGCTCAATTTTGCCTACCATAATTATAATACAGTATGTCTAAAGAAAATGGTGATGTTTTAATGTCTGAAAAATACCTTGAATTTGAGAACGAGGTGAACCTTTTATCATAGACTTGAGATACTGTTTTTCAAGCTTGATGAGTTGCCTTTGCAGGGACACATTCTCCTCCAGGACAATCCTCAGCTGCTCGTTTAGTTTGCCCTGTTTTGCAGACCAGACAGTCGCTTACAAACATGTCAGGAAGATGTTAAGCTCACTGTAATTTGCGTTGGGCACTCACAATAGTTGCGTGAGCCTCGTCCAGCTGTGAGGACACAGTTTGGATTTCCGTTTTGTGCTGTTCCTCTTTCGCAGTAGCCTTTGAGTTCAGAGAATCAATTTGCTGTCTTAAGTTCTTGATCTCTGCCTCTCGACTGGAAATACTGCTTTCCATCAGAGAGAGGATCTGCACAGCTTGAGCTAGATAATGGGACAAAATGAGAGAAAACGTTTACGTAAAATACTGTACTTTATTGGGCCACTGCAAACAGAGGCTGCATTCCTCAGACTGTACTGGAGCTTACACAGGAAGTTGTTGTTTTGATGCAGGGACCTTTCTCCCCTCCAGTGTTTATCCACAAGGTTCAGGAGCATCTCAAGTGGTTTCCTGTAACCTCCCTGAGAGATTTACAAAGATAGAACAGCAAATTAAACATTAAACACATAGCTTACAATAATACATAAAAAGCAAAAAAAAAAAAAAATCTGTTATTTTGCTAATGGATAAATCTGACAATTATTTTATACAATGGAAGAAATGGTTTTTGGATCACAATAGATACATGAATATGAGATTTTGTACTGAATTCAACCAAGATAAAGTTGAAATGATTCTCCACTACCATCTTGCATATATCATCTCTAAGTTATAAATGATAGGTCAGGCAACCCATTTACTGTAATTTTTGATAAACATGTTTAGATAGATAATATTAATGCGATTTTAAAATATGCAAAATTGAATATTGCGTAAATCGTGCAGTAAAAACATGCTACAAAAGAGCTAATTTACAATAAAAGTTAAATAATTTGTATATTAAGTAATACTTCACAAAATAGCTAAATTATGATATACTGACGATTCCCGTGCTTGTAATTTATTACACATTTTTGTTTGATATTTAAACAAACTGGACAAAAAATACCATGAATATGTGCCTGGAATGAGGAGTGTATAATGTTTTGAGTCAATCTTCTTTTATATGAATTAGGACTTTTTTTTTTTTTGAAGATAGATAAAATATGCTAAAATTATGATAAACTCCAAGTCAACCATCTTGAAGCTCATTGGAATATTTAAAAATGTTGTTTTTATAATGTTGTTGACAGGTTTGAACACGTTTATGTTGAACTAACAAAATTTCACTCAAATATGACAAAAAATGATTGAGATGTTCATTGTTGTCAATATCGCCCAGACCTAAATATGTTTAAGGAGGTCACTGACAGTTGATATGTTGTGTGTGATACATTATTTTTCCTATTTTCATTGAAAATAAAAACATGTACATATTACAGTATTTATCTAGTTTACTACTCTGCCTGACACAAAACATTCTGCATGTCATGTTTTAGAGTCTGTCTATCGTCCACAGAAAACTTTGAATTAACTTACAATCATCATAATCAGCTAGTTTTGGTTAATAGTTTCACTTCAATCCTTAAGAGCCACCAACCTTCTTCTTCTTTCCTTCTTGCTGTAAGGCGCTGCTCTCCTCGTCTCTCTTATGAATGCTTGAGTAAGTTAGTCTTGGTGGATGCAGGATTGGGTTGGCTGGGTTTGACAGATTTGCTCCAAGACGGCATGGACTTGGAGGTCGTATTTCACTAAAACATGAGTCTGGATGGACAATCTGATCTGAAAGAGAACAAACATAGTATGCTAGTTTATCTGATACCTATGTTATATCTATCAAACTACTTCATTTAAATTTCATGTAACGTTTTTATAAGACCTTGTAATAAAAATTGCAAAAGTAGCATTATAAAAAATAACTATACTTGTCATCATTGAAAGGGTTAAATCCAGTGTATATAAATGTTTAAATATTGTATTAGATAGTGAAACGTCTCTCACCTGGATTAGGAGTGAAATGACCTTTGGCTTGGCGCCTTGTGTGTTTGGAATCCTTTATTTTTAATTTCTCAAACAGAGGCTTGGTTTTCTCTATATAAGGACCAAAAGACACTTTCGGTCTCTCCGTTACTTTTGATACTGTTTCATTGTTTTGTTTGGATTTCTCTTGAGGCATGTTTGACTTCTCTTTATCTGCTGAACAAACCAGAATATCAGACAATGAGATAATAAAAGTCAGTAAGATGCTACTAGAAAGGAAAAATACACTGGATAGTGTTGCCCTCTGCTGGTCATCAGACTTCAGCAATAGAGCTCGTGATAGTGACTTCACACATCGATAGAATTTTCAGTTACTCCAATGTAAAACCAATGGAGATTTAAAGATGCTAAATAGTAATTTTGGGACTTATTCTAAACGAATCTGACACTATGCATTTAGGAATGATGCAACAGTTTGTCAAGTCGTCTCAAGGCTTTTTTTTACATTGTTTTAGGGTTGCAACTAACTATTATTTTGATCTATGGATTAGTTATTTAGAAAGCAAAAGTGAATTGAGTACAAGATTTTTGGCAAATTTGAGCTGTGGTAACATTGCTTGATAACGTTATGAAGATGTAGATTTTAGGTTTGTTAAAAGTATCGAAAATCAGATTCACAACACTAAAACTGGTATAGAGACAAAATACTCAATTGAACAAGCAAAAAAATCACATTCACAGGACATAACTTGATATTTTCTAATGAGTTTTAAAACCAAATGTTTATGAAGGATTTGTATGTATTTTGTGCTGTTTATTGTGTAGAAATTTGCCATGAAAGTACCAAAATTAATAGTACAAGTCTAATCCTTTATTTTAAAATTTTGTATCATAACACTCGGTGTAGGCAAACAAGTTTTTGCACTTATTTCTGTTTAATCTGAGGCTCCTGGGATGTTTGGAACATACAGTATATATACTGTATATAGACAAGTTAACAATTATTCGATTATTAAGTTTGTTGACGATTATTTCAATAACCTAATCGGTTATTACGACGTTTTGCACTGGTCGCAAATTTCTGAACATTTTTGTGTTATTTCCCGAGCTCTATACTGTAGCATGACATATTTCTGTGCATTTTGCTTATTTTGAAGAGATATATTTATTTTTTTATTTTTTATTAATCTCTATGTTTGTGTTAAAATGCAAAAGTTAAAAAAAGTCATCATGCAAAAACACTCACCAATAATTGTATGTCTCAAAATTGACTTAGCAATGTCCTAGGCACACACAAAGATTAGAGCAGGCAAACAGAAAGCTTATTGACACAACACTTGTCAGATATAGTCATTTTACCAGTTTAGGTGTTGAACTCCTTTGCTCTGTAAAATTTCTTTGCTTTTGTTTGTCTTCTGAGAGAAGTATAAAGACAACATTATAATAAATATACTGAAATAATATACTTTCATTCATTACATTACTCACCTTGATGCACATAAGTTTCATTTTGATCATCAAAATTAGTTGCAAAATTTAACACTATGTCATCAGAGTCTTTGTTGATGGAGAGTCTCTGGCAGATACGGTCAACTAAAGCCAACCTTTGACTACTTGTTCTTTCATAAGAAAAATACACTAATGTAAAATATTGCATAATATTTCAGATTAAGTATGTTTGAAAACAGGTCAGAGAGAAAAAAGTTGGAGCACCTTTTGTCTGGAGATTCTTTCACTGGAGATTCTTTCACACAAACGTTCTTCTTTTGTGGTAGATCATCAGAAGAGAATTTCATAATACCAACTTTACGATCAGTTTCTCTTACTGGACAGCCATCTACAAAATATATCACTGTGTTTTGGTGCAAGCTAGTTTTAGAAAGAAATTAAAGCTGGAAATCATTAAATCCATACCTAGTTTTCGAAGCTTAGGCATTGCATGCACAATATATGGACGATACTGTGGATCTATTTTTGTCAGGGGGTTTAGTCGGACATCCAGCTCTCTTAAAGAGGGTAATTCATATAAAACTTCTAATTCTTCCAAAGAAGGTATAGCATTGTAATACAAGATGAGCCTCTCCAAGGTTTTCAGGTGCTGCACTCCCTAAATATGAGAAAAAAAGAACAGTAAAATTAATAACACAGCATGTCTATCTATTAATAAAATGCACCGATTACAGATTGAATAAAATTCATATGTTGAAGAAAATACACGTTTACATAAGCTTGTTTTTAGACTGTATGAAAACTTCTTGTTTAATGTGAAACAGTTATTACCTCAATAGACACAAGTGCATTACATGAGAGATCCAGAGATTTTAAGCGTATAAAACTCAATAGTCCAGATCCTAAATGTTGTATTTTCTGTTCGTATGTGCCAGGTAGACTCAGAGAACGGACATCACCTGAAAAAACAAAACATTTAGTCAAAAATCATGTAGTTACATTAGAAAAACACAGACAATCACTAACTACATCTGATTTTTCGTTTAGAAATAGCAGAGGTGGGTATAGTCAGCAACTTACACCTTTTTAGTAGAGTCATTTTGTGGCCCACAACTACCTTTTAATTTCACTTCAGTTATATTGTTTAGAAATGGCTTTACTCCAACGTAAGTACTTTTGGCTAACCTACCCACCTGTGACAAAAAGCACAAGTTTGAAAATTAAAATATTGTTTTATTATTGTCTTTTCCATATTTGTTAGCCTTTTACCACAATTTACTTTGTCAGCACAAGTGTGAAAAATTAAAGAGAAATCAGATTCCTCGAATCAGATGCAATTAATTACATGACATTTCAATATTCTGACGTGATTGTGATGTTAAGCTAATGATCAGATGTTTGGTGCGCATGTAAACAAACTGACTGATGACTGCAAAGGCTAAAGTAGCCTAGCTCCTCCTTAGCGACAGATGCTTTATTAAAATCCTCACAGTTAATGCAAGATTTCATTGAACCCGATTTGCAAAAAAGTCAGTGCAGTTTAAAAGCAACATTGTTCGTAAACTTAAGAAAACTTTACCAAGACAAGGATGTGTTAATTGTAGTTTATCTCGGATCCATTGCTCTGATAGAATAATCAACTCCGCCGCCATACTTTTCGAACTGCTCCTGCTGCGTTTTGGTGCAATCGGATAAAACAAATTTCTCACATTACGGCGACTCAGCAACGTACACCCGGGCTGGATATTAATGTAAGTTGTGACAATTACAATGTATAACTAGTGTTCTCTTGTGTCAAGAGTCTGTGTAGATTTATTTAGCTCTGTGTTCATTGATTTTTTTATTGATTTGTGTTTTCAGCTACGCGACAAGTAAGCCTTATGGAGCATGCGCACTAAGCACATATCCGGATTCATCGTCACGTGTCAAAACTAAACAAACCAAACAAACCGTTCATACTTTTGCAGGGCTGCAGCTGCACCACGCTTTACAAAGTGTAAATCTATTTTTCTCTAAGTTTACAGCTTCAATGGCCTCTTTTATTACACTTTGTCACAATATATGCCTGACTTTAGCAGCATTGCACTCCTCGTACAAGTTGTTTAAGGTAAGAAATTCAAAGCAACCTCTAGTTACTATCATTTGTTTAATTGACTGTATGCGCATTGCAGTGTTATAAACCATTATTACTATTGCATAATTCTATATTATACACTCTCATATTAGCTGATTTAGGCTTGCCCCTTATGTACAACACACAGTCTTATAAAACATATTAACATTTGCTCAGTATATGCATATATTATATTTTTGTAATATGAATAAAACATTATTCTAATGTATTCTAAACTAGTTAGTTAAATAGTTAGTGTTAATAATGATAGTTAAAGTTTATGATTTTCTTTCCTGCTTTTAATAATTAAACCTCAAGTAATAAGACACCTTTTAACTAACATATTTCTGAGGAATTTAATAAAATATTGACTGAATATTATAATCAAGATAAGGCAAAAAAAAAATGAGAAACTAGTTTTTGTTTTTATCTCATCTTCAAAACATTGCTGTATTTTCTCCCAGAACCACAGGGCTCCATCTCTTGGCTTCTTCATGCTCGGACTTTCTGCAGGACTTTCCACATTGGCATTCTTCAGCTCCTTCTTCAACTCTTTACCAAAGAGTGAACTGTCGTGGGCGTCTGAAGTCATGGCTTTGACTTTACTTGCCTTTGAATTTCTGTGGCTGAGCGAGGACCACAACACAGCTTCTATTCTGCTGTGTGGATCGTGCCTTCTGGTTGCACTAAAAGACTGGTTATCAGCAGATGCCTTTTCGCTCATGACTCACTGCCTGTGCCTGTCCTCACTGTCCTGTATCCTCACGGTTTGCCTGTTCGCTGGGAACGCCTTAGGAGCTGTTGCAGGTTTGGCTTTGGCTCTTCCCTTGGCCATGACGAACACAGCCGCAGCAGACGGACTTCTGGAGTGCATTTTGAGTGGCGTTTCATGTGTGGGCTGCTGGGCTTCCACACAAGCACTAAGGATATTTCTAATAGAAGTGACTGACAGGTGTAATATAAGCATTTAGTTGTTTTAAATACTTTTTATTTCCTTTTTAGTTTCTACTACATTTATTCACATTTTTAGGATCTACCAGACAATAATCTAAAACAAGTTGCCCTTTTTGAAAAATATATTATTTATTACACTTATAACATATAAGTTTTCACTGTAAGGGATTACTTATTTTAGTGCCGGGCAGCTCCACACTTTTTCTTTGGCAGGGCAAAACTAGTGAATACTTGAGTCTAAATGAATACACATGAGCCTGCCAAGGGCCAAACCGCATTTTATGTTTAAAACGTGTTGCGAAGAATTTAATGAAATAATCTATTAATGATGTGTATTGGGGGAAAAGAGTGTTATTTGTTTTTGCAACCAATAATTGTATTTATTTCTTCTTTTTTTCTTTTTTACAACATTGTATCTAGAAGACACTAAATTTGGCAAATGTTTGCAAAGATTGGTCAGTGGGCCACCCCTACTTTCATGGTTAGGAGGAAAAATGCTACTACCCAAAACAAATCTTCCTAAACTTGGCGAGTTAGGTTAATTGTTGTATTACCTCTTGTGTTTTGTGTGAACTCAGGTGCATACTGTATTACCACCAGGGAAGTTTCAAGAGTGCCTTATGCTTTTTTCTTTTGCATTTATTTTATCACGTCATTATTACTAAGAGGACGAAACATATTCTCACAAGAGACACTTTAGCTCAAAAGATGAGATTTTGCATGGTTGAAAGAAATACTTATCAATTAATGAACTGTGAGCTTCAGTTAGTTTCAATGTATTTTGCATTTCAGCATCATTGTACACAAAAACTACACTGTCTCAATGAGATTATTTTATCAGTGCCACAAGATAATTCTTGTCTCTTCTTACTTACATATATCATTCATCTACATAATGTCTTACCTGTGTACATTTTGCACAGCACTGAATAAGCTTGTATTTACACAATAGTTGCATTCATGATTGCTGAGCCAGTTGGTACCAATGACGAGTCAGTTTGTTGTTCAGATCGTTCATCGCAGAAGCACCAGTGTTTAGTGTTGACAAGCATTTGGCCTCATTGATTTCATCGGCCTCAGCAGTATTCAAATATCTGCAGTGATCTATCGTCTTGGCCTTGTTCATTCTCCTTTATGTTACACTGGACACTTGCTTTGTTTGGCTTCACTCCTAAAATAGCTGTAAAGGGAGGTTTTTATATCAGTTCGTTCTGTCCACAACAACATCCTTGTACTTTGCTGATTCTTGGCAGTGCATTGTATGGGACACTGCAGAATCTCTCTCAGGGTGTCGGAGCGCACACACACGTCCTCCTTCTTACTGCAGTGCACACACAACTATCTTTTTGGACTTCTCTCAGATCTCAGGCCAAACTGGAGGACAAAACAAGAAAAAATACTGACACGTTTTTGGAGTAATGCTTGTTTTCGTTAATTATTTGTTGTTTCATTCTGTAGAAAGTTGTTTTGTGTCAAGTTTTGAATCTCATTGTTGTAATGTTAATTTGTTTTGTTGATGTTTTGCTTGTGACAGTTGATTTAATAAGATCTCAAAGATATTTATAATTTTAGCTGTTCTAATACAACTTTTACCTTACTTAACTGTGCCTTTCTGTTTTTTTGATGCTTCTTTTGTACTGGAACTATACAATATAAATTAACTACTTTTAGCCTCATTAGCTCCTTGTGGTTCACATTAATTAGTTTTCACTTTGTTAGTACCTGCTAACACTGCAGCAGACAGGAGAGCTGCACTGGGCATGCTCAGTCCAGCAGCAGCCTGTAGGTAGAGGAAAGTGGTGAGGAGGAGGGAAAACGGGAGAAAGGGGAGGAGAGAGGGACGTGCGTTTCACACAGAGCTCCACAGGGACACGGAGACTGCATGGACACATCGGACAGTGACATGAAACAAGGACTTTGCCACGGGAACTGGAGTGTTATCACTGACACAGCTGAGAGGACAAGATGAGAGCAAGATAAGGTAAAAATACACTCAATTGATTGTCTGGCTTTTCCCATCATTGTGTCAGTTTTGATGAATTAGCTGATGTGTCCTCTAGGTTTTTTTGAGACGGCGTAGGGATGTATGCCTTCTACTCTCTTCTCGTCTACATCTTCTACACTGTCTTCAAGAAGGAGGAGGAGGAGGCTTTGGAGGGAGCATGTGGAGGGTCTACAGATGTACGTCTTGTCTCATCTGTTTTTACCCCAGGAGTCCCTTGTCAGTTTGTAAATGTGCATGCTACATTAAATTACATTCAGCATTTGACTTAAAAAAAAGAAAATATCTCACTCCATTGTACTAACGTCAAATGTCACTGCATGTACGATAGCTTTGTATGATAATTTTAGCACTGTCAGTGTTTGTGTGTAATTGTCTGACCCCAAATGTGTTGCTGAGCTCAGGAGGCAGAACATGTTTCCATGGAAACAGGGAGCAAGAGATGTGGCCACACCCCCAAACTGGGAAAAAAGGCTTTTGCTCGACTTCAGCTTGAATCAAGTGAGTATGTCTTTTTATTTTGGACTGAATTTATATGCGTTTGTAATATAAACAATTGTTCTCATTTGTTTGATAATGAAAGACAATTTAATTTTCAACTTTATTGAGTTGTGACACACTTTTTTTTGGTTTAAAACATTATTAAATGAGATCTTTAAGTACAAAATGTGATGTATATTGTGACAAATATTATGTACAGTTTATTTTATATATTCAGTTCAGTAGAATTAATTTTATTTTTATTTTGGATTGCCCCTTGAGATGAATTGTCACGATCTGGCTCTTTAAATTTGATCATGTTGATTTGGTCATTTGTGATTCAAATGCAAATTCAGGACACTCCTTAATAGCAAATTATCAAAACAAATCCATGTGTATACACCTGGCAGTACCTGAAGCCCCCCTGTTTGAAAATCAAGACTAATTACATACTCAGGATACATAATTAAGTATTCAAAATAAAAACACTTTTCTCTGTAGGCAGCAGCAGCAGCGACAGTGATGAGCTGTCTCCGAGTGATGAAGATGATGCAGATGGCACAGATCTCCCAGCATGCACTCCTCTGGCAGCTTTCTTGTCTTTCAAACAAGAAACGGAGCAAAGAAAGACTTCTCAAAACCAACTCGAAACAGCTGCAAAGGTAAACTTACTGCACGGGTTATAAATTCAGAGTTACACCTGAAAATAGAGCACTGAGGTTAATTTTATGCGTCTCTCTCTTTTTGCTAGATCACAGACTCTCCCCTTGTGGCCGTGATGTCCCACTTACTAACTTTCCTGGAGCAGTACTCGCACTTCCAACAGCTGCAGCAACAGGCCGACCAGTACAGGGTTCAGCTGAAGAGGCACCGCGTCCAACACCGGCGTCAGATGAAGGCGCTCAGAGCATCGTATCGCCAAAGACTCAAGGACAAGAAGAGCATCATATCCAGTCTAGAAGAGGCCTTTAGTCAGCAGCAGCAGGCCCAGAGTCCCCAGAGTGAAGGTGAGTCCGAGGGGGAGGGCACATTCTCATTTTGTGGCCGTCCAAGTTGATTAAATCAGAGGGGGAGGTGCAAGTGTAAAGAGGGAGATTGCTTGGTGTGAAACAATGTGTGAAATCTGTCTCTTGAGAAAGTGCATGGATTATATGAGATGACCTAAGAAGAAGAGCAAGTATTATAGATTTTTTTTTTCTTAAACTTATTTGCTTATGTGCATTTTGAGCAACTAGAGGTGGACCAATGCATAATGTCAAGAATGTCGCTTTGAAATATTTGTAGAATTTGAAAATTGGTTGCATTCATGTTACATTGTTAGGGCAGATGGAGATTTTTTAATTGACACTTTGTGAAGCTACAGTATACCTTTTAGATATTTCATGACTGTGCTGGCTCTTTCCCACTATTTGACCCATATTTAACCCAACCTTTAGCATTTATTGTTTATGGTAAAAAAAAAGGTTATAATCTTACAAAGCAAAGTACAAAATATTTGTTCACTTTTTTAGTTATATTCACATTCAGATCTACATTTTTCCGATGGTTACACCTCAACTATTACATTTAAATTATATTTTGAACATACTTCAGTTAAATATCCTCAGAATATTATTATTAGTGATCGGTGCTAATCCATACAATTTTGCTGTATTGGTCCCATGTTATCAGTTCAGCTGATTTCTTACTCAAAAGTCCTTAAGTCCGGACCAAAGGCTCTGATTTAGTCCCAGAATGTCTCTTAATGTTCCAAATTTTACACATAAACTTGTTAAGTTGTTACTTGTACAAAGCACTTTATCTCCCTTTCTAACTAGTTGACAGAGTTTTGAAAATCCTTAAAAGCTATTTTCAGTCTCTACACTGGTATTGGCAGATACTTCAACCAAAAATATTGATTATTGAAATACTATTATTGAGATCATAATTTTTTGTCATATTTCTTTGCACACAAGAAGTGTATGACTGTCCCTGTGTGCTTTCCCACTTGCAGGAAAAGGTTGATGTGCTTTGTAACATAGTTAAATCATCTAAGAAATATTACATAAAGCCCTACTATCAAACCCTTAATTAAGATTTGATCAAATGCTTTGCTGACCTCTGAGGACAAAGGTCATAGCATCCTGTTCTTCTTGTAACATCAATATTCAGTACTTCAGAATTGTGCATGTGCTATGCAACACAGCAGCAGACAATGCACCATTAAGTGGTTAACATGGTGATGGTGTGATTTCTTGGCATAAATAAACCAACATCAAAAGCAACGTGGTTTTTCTCCTTTGAGACGCTCACCAGGACTGGCACATGCTCAGACACACGTGCTCTGAGCTAAAAATAGCACCTCTCCGATACCCAGATGTGACTGATCGCATACATGTTTACTGTATTAGCGGTTTCCTTTGTGCTTGACCTGATTTTCAATTTCTTTTTCATTTTAATGGGCCCTTAAATGATTTAGTCTATTAAGATTGTATGACTTACAATCTTTGTTATTTGATAGCTTTGTAGCTCATTCATTCAAACACTTGTTGTGGCTGTTGTTGTGGGACATTGGGCAGCAAAGAATGTCTCAATTCTCTTCAAATATCTTGAAACAATAATCCAATGATCATTTTGAAATCCATCAAACTGTCATCTTCTAAAATGTTTCCCAAAGTTTTCAAATCAGAATGTGCAAATTAACCATGCAGCCTATTGTTTGAGTTTAATTGAGTTATTTAATTAACTTGTACAGTACGTGTCCAAATTCACTTTCATTGTTTTAAAAAGTAGTGTCACAATAGTAACATTACAACTTGAAATCATAATGCAACCCCTATATTATCAGAATCCTAATCAGAAAGGTTTTTTTGTCTTTGTCAGTGAACAACTTGTTTTTATTAACACTGAATGATAATAATTATGCTTTGTAACCCCCATTTTGGGAACCACTGCTCTAAGATGAAGTTTTGCAGAAAAAGTAGAAAAATTAACTACAAAATTGAAACATAGCTTCTTGATATTCTTATTATGCACTACTGCCTTGGAACGTTGCACGCAAAAAGACAAAAGTAGGATGAAACCAATGGAGGAAAATTAAACAGAGCAGTGCATATTATAACAGGAAAAGTAATTAAAATACAATTATGCAAGTTGTGCTTCATCCATTTGAAAAGAGCTGCATGCTACCAGGTCAGTGCATTTGCTAACAGAGCTGTGGTTCAGGCTGCACGTGCACTGCATCAATATCACCGTAAAGAGCCTTGTGAGACCTCAGAGTGGAGAGATCTAACTGAAGCAATGCATGGTTAATGTGCAAGTGTGGGGTCTTAAAACAGAGCTATATAACTAAGTTTCAGATTATTGCACAAACAAGTGACTTTAGAGGGCCATGTCTGTCTCAATTCACAAAAAAGGGAAAAGAATGACTTAAACTTAAATTATGCACATTAAGGTGCATTTTGTAACTTTACAGGTAGGCATGAACAAACGATTTGGCTCCGTGGAGATGTTATTGCTTTGTCTGATGATCCACAATAAGGGAATCCAGCTCTTTGACGCAAATTAATAGATGAAATTGAAATTGTGTATTAAGGCTTAGTATACCTTGAAGAGTATTAACTGGGCAAAAGTTTTAAGAGAGAATGTTTGACATTCATCCAAGTGACTTCTTCTGACTTATTTTATGCTGAAAAAAGGAACAACATTGAAGAACTAACGACAGTTCAGTGTCATTCTTACCCCCATTTGACAATATTTTATGTCAGTAACCTACTGGTCAGAAGGAACTGGAGAAGCTACTTGGATGAATGGTGAAGCCTATTCTCTCATTATTTAATATTCTGTTCATCTGTTCATTTGACAGAATTCAAATATAGTTACATATAGAACAAACTTGGACAACTGAAATTACACGTAACGATACACAGTGCATCTTTAAGAGAATTAATTGAAATCAATATGACAGATTATGACATTTTTCTAATTTGGATTTAGTTTGGTGTGATAGTTCTTGTGGTAAACTAATTATTTATCATAGTTTTACAGCAGTTAAGTTGCAAATTATGAAGAAAATTACAATCATAGTGGAAAATTACAAAAAGTTAAACAAAATCCCTCGACATATGTCATCAAAACGCGTCAAAATGCAAAGACAAATTAACACACAACTGGTACAATCCATCTACTGTAAGATAATCCATATTTCTTGTGATAGTTGTAAATAATTAAGACTCTAACAGAATATGTTTTCTGTCTGTTTTAGGTGAATGTAGCGATGACAGCGGGACACAGGGGGAGTTCAGCGGCTGGTGGAGTCTCTGAAGGCCTCCAGAGCGAGAGAGTCGTCTGGAGGAGAGCTGCGCCTCCTGCACTCACAGCTCGAACAGAAGGACAAAGACCGATTCTCCAGGATACAAGTGTTCCAACAACAGGTACGTACAATACATACATCAACTTGTTCTATATATTTCAAAATGAACACAAAAATTAAGTCATTCAGTTTCAAAGGTTAAGGAGAGCAAAAACCTGACACAGCTGACATTTTGGTCTCACTCAGACACTGTAAATGCAAAGTTTGAGATGGTACACGTCTGTTTTTCAGTATGACATTATATGTGCATCTTCCAATAGTAATCTGGGTGCAAAACGCTCAGAAGTAGCACATAATTTTAAGTTTATACCTGCAATTTAGCACCTGAATTGAGAAATGAAGCCACAATCATAAACAGAGCTGGCAAACTGGGCATAACAAAAAGTTAGAGTGCCCGGCAAGTCTGAAGGTATAAGGCGCAATGTGATTGGTCAGAACAGATATCTGCAGCAGGTGTTTGTGATTAGTCCAGCATGATGTCACATAGACTGTAAAAAGTAATATCTGACAGAGTTTGAATTTATTGTTTTGGGAAGAAAAAACTCCACTTTGAGCACATTTGACTTGAGTAAAATCATCTATCAATGGAACAAGATATGTTTTCTTGATTCAGGCAACATAAGACCTATTGTCTTAATTTAAGGACAAACAGCAGTTGTTTTTTTCCTATTAAGTAGTACAAGTTTTGTATTCTCGAGCTGCAACAAGTCGATTAAACGCCACTGATGATTATTGAAATAGACTATTTTAGTAATTGAATAGTCGTCAACTGGTTTTATTTAGGTTTGAAAACATGCGCTGAGCAGAGAAAACCTCAGATTCATTAGAACTGATGATGAGCAATAAAAATTGTGTTTTTATACTGTTTTTGTGATGTAAACAGTGTTAGTTCTCATCTAATGTTCTCAAATGATGTTGCATTGAAAAAATAAGCTGATATAAAAAAGTGCCTGAATTGGGTAAAATGTATTTTGTTTTAAGCATAATTTGACTTTCTCATGCAAACATTTGCTAATAGAACAAGCAAATTTGTGAGAAGTAAGAAAAAACACGTTCTATTTATCTTGTTTCATCTGCAAATCATATTTTAGGACAGTCAAAACCTACTCAAAACAAGATTAACGTTTAAAACAATTATTATCTTCGTAAGATGGTAATGTTTCCAGTGCACCTGGAATTTTAATGAGCACATAGTTAGTTTTGGACTATTTTGACCTGAAAGCAGCAAATCCTTGTAGTTTACACACCCAAAAACGACTGGTTACTGCCGACAATAAGCACCAGATGCATGCACTGTTTTGTAGCTAAAAAGTTGATTTAGTGTTTAGCTCGACTGTAATGCTTACTTAACAGAATGCAAAATAAAGTTACATTTGTGTTTGCACAGATTGATGAGTTAAAAGGATGCATAGAGGAACGAGAAGAAGAGTTATCCAGACTGAGAACTGCTTCTGTAAGTGCTTTGCTTAAATAACAGATTTGTCATACAGCTTGTCTGAGGAATTAAATGTCAAACAGTTTGCTATTTACTGCGCTGTAAAGGCCATTTATGACGTTCGATGAAAAATGCTGCAGTAATCTCAAAAGGCTGATAAATATTTTGCGGTGTTTCGTCAGGGCGCCACAGACTCAGAGAAGAGGGTGATGTGTTTGACGGCAGAGAACGAGAGCCTGAAGCAAAGCCTGAGCGTGACCCAGGGCTTCTGCAGCAACTGTCCACCATCCCGTCTCAGTCCAGCAACATGCTCATGAAGGTAACAAGTACCGACATTTGTCACTGTCCTCCTGAAAGTCCTGGGTTGTACCACGAACCTGCCTGTGTGCGTTAGGAAAATGAGAACCTGAGGAGCAGAGTGCAGCAGCTGGAAATGTCTCTCCAGCAGCGAGCGGAGCAGTTATCCAGCCTGGAACGTCACAGTGAAGCCAGTGAGTGGAGACGAGGAGAGGAGCTGAGGAAACGAGAGGACAGAGTGAGAGAACTGCAGCTGGAGCTGGACCGAGAGAGGGCAAAGGAGCCTGTGGTGAAGGTATGAGACAATAAGGTTTCTGCAGGGCCTTAAAAGTCTTAATAATATTAAACAATTGGTGTGTTTCTTCTATGGTTGATAAACTCGATGGATAGATTAGATAAAATTTTAAGAAGCTGCCTGGAAAAGAAGCAACATTTTGAAATACTATTGTATACTATAATTGTACTCTCAAAAAGGCCTTAATTTTGTGTTTGGTGGTCTTAAAAAAAAAGTGTAAAAAAAATGTACAAAGAACCCGTACATATGACATTAAAGGGCCTATGGCAAGTTGAACAGCTCTTTTCACTAGCATGAAGTTATGGTAATCATACTTGAGGATCACGCTAGGAAGTTATGTTCACAAGGCCATTAAAATGTGTTTCTCGGCTCCCTAGTGTGACGTCATTAGTTCAGCTTAATTCTTCTTAACACTGCCCTACTTTCTGTTATTTCCAACAGATTTTGAAATTTTTCTTCATAAACCTGATTTATGTAAAGCTTTCAGTTAAATTTACAACAAAAGTATTGACTTGCCAAATTAATTTAAAGTTGGAAAAGCCCATCATACAAACTTTAAATGACATACAGTGTTTTTTATTTCTGTATTTATTAGGACAATGCACAGTTATGTTCATTATAAAAACAACATTACTTATACCAGACTTTTTTTTTTTTTTTTAAGCTTTTTTCAGCTCATTTTCCAATGAAACTCAGTCTTCACATTGTATACAGTTGGCGTCAATGAACATCATTTAGGATTGTAAAATGTATTTAAAAAGGTATTAAAAAGGTAGGCTATATAAATTTTACACTTTGTTCATTCAAGTAGATATGTGGCATTTTAGAAACCCACATGTATCACTTTAACTAATGAG
The DNA here is from genome assembly GCA_038363315.1 of Mugilogobius chulae. Classification (NCBI taxonomy): domain Eukaryota; kingdom Metazoa; phylum Chordata; class Actinopteri; order Gobiiformes; family Gobiidae; genus Mugilogobius; species Mugilogobius chulae. Next base: position 13,990,826 of record CM076413.1, on the reverse strand, counting down.
GAAAAACTGTTTCAGCACAGCAAAAAAATTGTCTTGTCTTGTTTGAACAGTATGTGACTAAAACCGTGGAGGTGGAATCTCCTGCGACTTTGAAACACCTGAATAAAGTCCGACAGAAGAACGAGCTGTTGTCGGAGAAGCTGGGTCATCAAAACGAGAGGTGCAAACAGCTGGAGGAACAGATCAGGAAGTCAGACGAGTACAGCTGTAATCTGCAGCACAAGGTACAACGCAGCTTTCACTCATAAATTAAATACGGCAATGTAGCCAATACAGTCTGTGTTCACTATGAGCCACATAAGCAAAAAGATGGAGCCCCTTTCACCTTGTAATTGCTTAATAGTCTCATCAATTCTAAAAGGCTCACTACTAGGGATAGAACATGATACAATTGCCCCAAGATTGAGCACAGCAAGCATGTAGAAAACGATCTAGTTAGATGACTTCAGGACTTCAACACACACAATCAATTCTCTTCGTTTTTTTTGGTCTCTGGATGCCTTTCCAAAGCATCTAGAAACTCACTTTTTAGGCAAGAATTTGAGTCTTAAACTTGATGTTGCTGAAGATGTCCTGACTGTATCTTTTGTTTAATGCACTGTGTGACTTTGTGTCTTTGAAAGCTCTATACAAATAAAGTTTATTTACTTACTTACTGAAGAGTTAGACACTGGTGAGCTTCTGTGCTATAAACAGGGTTCGTACACATTTGAACTGAAGGTTTTCTATGTCTTTTTATAACTCCTCTATAACCATTCACAACTTTTTGCATGACCTTGTGAAACGTATTTATTTCAATAAATTTCCAATTTTATAAACAGATTAAAAGGGATGCAATCATTTTACATTCATAAACGCAAACATCTGAAAAATTACCATTCTGTTTTTCAAAATGTACTGTAGTTTTTCTTCAATGTATTTATTTCCAGCGGCAAATCAGACCTTAATTTATCTCATTTAGCATTCTAAAAAAATCATATTTTGGGCTTGTTAGATTTGGAAAAAAATCAGACAGCAGTCTATAATAATATAGCTTTTGTGGGTTCTTTTTTAGTTTTAACCACATTCTTGCACATTTTCCCACATTTTTTCAAAACCGATACAATTCCAAAACTTTTCCAGCGCCTGGAAACATACATTTAATTTTCTATGACTGTATGAACCCTGCTTAAATGACAACAAAAGCATTAAATAAATCATATTAAACACTTTGAGGCCAAAACCAATTTGCCAAATTGCACAATTTGATTGTGATAAATTAAATCAGAATCTTGTCTTGTCTCTCACAAGAACGAAAACTGAATCTCATCCCCCTTCAGCTCGATATGAACTACAATACAGAATAGGATGCTCCAGTAATGATACATAAACATTACATTACAAGTTTTTCTTATGTTTTTTTATATAGAGCAGCTATTTTTGCCACATGCAATGTTTTGATTTCGGCAGCTTATACAACGATGGAGCTAAACGTATGTGTGCTTTTTTCTTTTCTTTTCTTTTTGGGTTTTTTGGTCTTTTTGGTCATTGCAGCTGATTTTCAAGTGTGCTCAATGGTGCGAAAATGACAGTAGATCCAAACCATTCTAAAACTGCACAAAATGTAAATGTTTGTCTAATTTATGTGTCAAAACTTGTCCAAAAGGATATCTGATTTTGATAAAAGTTTTAGTTTAATACCTCGATATCAATTTACTTTGCATTTACATACAATATAGACATGATTTTATTCTACAGAGCACCAGCTTGATATAACTGACGGATGAACCCTTGTCAGGCTATATTTGGACAGATTTGTCGCGCAGGGCTGACAGTGTGAGTAATTGCCGCTCTTCTGTTTGCAGATTGCGGCGTACGAGAGAGAAATCGGTTCACTGAGAGAGGAACTATTGAAGGAGATCGGGCATTTGGAGGAGAGAAAGGAGGAGGCGGTGAAAGCTGCAGCTAACTGTTCTGCTGAGCACTTTCAGAATCTCCAGGACCAGTTCTTTTGTGAGTCACATCCAATTACTGTATTTAGCGTCATCATTAAAGAAATATAAAGTCGATGTTCCAAGGCGAGGGTGTTTAACGAGTCAGCATTAATTATATTTCTGCAGGTTTACAAAAGCGTTTGACTTCACTCCCACCGACTTTACGCTCCATGAAGACCGACTATGCCAGCCTGAGGAGCCAAGTCCGAAACTTTTCTGACTTTTACGGATCAGCCATCAATGAGGCAAAAAAACAAGTGTGTAACTGTTTCGCCCCAAGGCAAACTGACCTACAAATGGATTTCACAAGTTTGTTTTTTTGTAGATTTCTGCTGCTATCAATGAGATGTCAGAAGCTAATAAAGATCTTCTGGAGAAATACAGGAAAGAGGTGGCGCTGAGGAGGAAGTACCACGAGCAGCTGGTGGAGCTAAAAGGTGAGAGCATGCACTTAATGTAAAGACTTTTGTGTTAATCAGTTTTCAATGGCATGAATCACACCAGATACATGTTCTTTATCAAATTAGATATTGATACTATACGATGCCCTGTGCACCTTTTATGTTTGTGGTAAACTCCTCTGGCCATAACTGCCCCTGTGACCAATGATAATCACATTCATACTTTAAAATGTTTAAAAATTACTTTATAAAGAAACTGAATTGCCTTCGGTATCAAACAAGCATATTTAAAGTAACCTTTCTGCCCTTTTATTAAAAAAATAATGATAATGACAGTTTTTTTAATTTTCTAGGAACAAGAACAAATTTGAGAAGTAAAGTTTGCCAAATATATTGAAAGTAACAGGAAGTAGAGCAGAGTTAGAAACATCACGCTAGGAAGATAAGGACATTTTCAATTTTCTTACAAGAAACACATTTTTATAACCTCTGTGTTTTTTTGCCTGAGGAGTTTAGGCCCAATTTATTACATGGTCACTAGGCAACTTCCTAAAGTGATGTCATCATTTTCTTTAATATAATGATCTCAACTTTGTTTTAGTGAAATGAGTTGGTCATGCGTTGCAATTTAATGTCCTATTACATTGTGCTAAATTTGAACCTCAATCAACACCTTCACAGGCACATTTGAGCACATTCCAGATACATCTAAATATTGTTATCTAGATAATACCTAAAATATAAATTAAATTTTAACTTGCTTTAAAAAATAAATGAACTTTAAAATCTTCCAGTTAACCACCTTCAAAGCCTTCATAATCTCTTGAATAAACCTTGATTTCCTTTTCCGTTGCTAGGTAACATCCGTGTGCTGTGCCGTGTGAAGCCAGTGTTGAAAGAAGACCAGCACGAGGAGGGTCAGTCTGTCGTTGTGACCCCTGACCCCAACAACGAGTCCTCCCTGACCGTGCTCAACAAGGGGAAAGGGCGCATCTTTGAACTGGACAAAGTTTTCAATCCACAGGCCACACAGGAGGAAGTCTTTCAGGAAATCGAACCCCTCGTTACCTCATGTATTGACGGATATCACGTCTGTATTTTTGCGTATGGGCAAACAGGCTCTGGTAAAACCTACACCATGGAGGTACAGGAATAATGTGATTTACTTGTATGTGATGTTAGCGGTCTTGGCTGAGATGTTTTTGTTTTAAAGGGAAGTGTGGAGAACCCGGGCATTAACCAGCGCGCTCTGAAGCAGCTCTTTACCGTGATCGAGGACCGGAAGGACATGTGGACGTACTCTGTGTCTGTGAGCTCAGTGGAGATTTACAATGAAGTGCTCAGGTGAGGAGCAGTCTGCTGCAGTGTTGAAAATGTCTATACACAGAGGTGAAAGCATTTGTGTTTTTACAGTTGCAGTTCTCTAATCACACTTACACCATAAGTACGTTTACATGCAGACAAATAATCCGGAAATTATCAGGATTTTTAAATATCCTGGGTTTGTGTGTGTCTGCGTTTACATTTGTTCAAATAACTCGATTATGAGCAGAATTCTGGTTATGACAAAATCATACATGCACTCAGAGAAACCAGGATATTTATGTTCCTGTTTACATGTTCACTGGAATTATCCTGAATATTTAGACTGGTAACTATGGCAACAGTGATACAGATATAGCGAGGAACTAAGCATGTGTGCAGCTTTGTTTTTAAAATGTTTCCAACAACAAACTGACAAAATACAACAAAATAAGACCATAGAATGTTGTCAGAGCTTGGGTAAAAGTGATTTTTAACAGAGTAAAAATATGTCCAAGTTCTAAAGAGTCAGTTCAGAATCAGCTGTCTTGCATTATAGATTACTTTATTGTTTTATAATTATTAGATTTTATGAAAAAGAGAGTAATAACTTTGAGCCATTTTTGGGAAATGAGCTGCTCCTGCCATGTCAATTCCTTGAGTTTGCAAATGCTCAGTTTGGCTCCAGTGGTGAGAAATCAGGCTATGTGTTTACATGTGACTATATTCTATATTTAAAAATCCTGATCATAACCGGGATATTCTTGCACATTTAAATGATTTCAGTACTGATTTCAGTAGGTCAATTTAAATCTACCTTAAAAGGCCTTGAAACTGAGTCTATGATTTGTAACTGCTTTTAGTAAACCTTTTTTGTGATATGTTGTAACGTGTGCATTTTAACTGTAACTATAATGCTGCAGTCTTGGCCAGGACTCCCTTGAAAAAGAGATTATTAATCTCATCGGGACTTTCCTGGTTAAATAAAGGTTAAATAAAAAAATAAAAAATAAAATTTAAATGCCCTCCATGTAAACTGATTTCAATAACCTGGTTATTCAACTATCCTTGTTATAAGAAACCAGGATATTCTCACTGGAATTTTTTGACAGTATCCACCAGTATGGCATGTAGAGTAGAAACCATAACCTGATTTCTCACTGCTGAAGCCAAACTGAGCTCAAGGAACTGATCTGGCAGAAGTAATTTCTCACTTTGTGCTTTTTAGGACAACTACGCATGTGCAGGCCAAGATTACGTTTTTTAAAACCATTATTTATAAGTTTACTGTTAATATTAATTATTTTTGTTGAGGTTTATGAATGTATCTCACAAACGTTTGCCATAGAAAGAAAACGCCTCACTTGTATATCGCCATTTTAAGCTACCAGCATGAACTAGCTTAATCAGGCATTTACGGTTTTATAATAAAGCAGCAGCACTGAGCAATAATGACTTGCCCATGATGGTAAAGTAGGCCATGATGAGCCAGTGTTTTGCAAAGTTATAAAAATCAGATGTGTTGTATTGTAATGATATTGAGAACTATATTCCTGGTTTAGCTGCTTAAATGTTCACACTTGAAGTAACCCGAGTATTAAACTAGAATTGATTTAGACCTTAAAGACGTTACAAATTAGGAGAATACTTCATCAAAGGACCAAAATGTGTTTATGAATGGATGTGTTTGTCATCGCCAACGCTTAAGCCGGACTTTGTTATTCCATAAATCTTGTTAAATCTCGATGTTGCTTAATACAAGTGTAGCGTGTTCATGAAAGCTTTTTTTTATTTTTGTTTGAGTAATTCTTTGCTTTATTTGTTACTTTCAAATTCTACCTGAAATCAGCTTGAAGTTGTAACTATTACTGTGTCTTTCAGAGATTTGCTGAGTAAAGATGGAGAGAAACTGGACATTAAGATCAACCCAGATGGGACTGGACAGCTGCATGTCCCGGGCCTCAGAGTCATCGAAGTGAGGAACTTTCAACACATCAAGAAGGTGAGTTTTGTGTACTAAAATAAGCAAAGGTTCAAGGTGAGATCCTGATGCAGATGTTTTTTTCACGACTTTGGTTTTCTTTTAAAAGACAATGTGTTTGATGTATTTACCTTGTTTTTTTGTTAAAGATTTTAGCGACTGCGCGACGGAACAGGATCACGTTTGGGACACAGATGAACCAGCACAGCTCCCGCTCTCACGCTCTGCTCTGTGTCACTGTGGAGGGAGTCGACCTCGCAACCGGGTCGAAAACCACAGGTGAGTATTAATCACTCAGTATCTTAAGACAAGACACTACAGGAAAAACTCATTGTACAATTTAGACCCTTGTACTTTTAATGCACTAAATGTAATTTATATTAAAATTCATAACTTTAGAAGATATTTTCTTCAAATGTTCATTTTATTGGGGCATCAAAGTCACCGCCTAAAGCAGCTTCTACACACACCAAACCTTTTACTTTAACAAGATTTTTATAGGTTGAAAAAATACATCAGTATTTGAATTTCAGGGCTAACTTTCTGTTTACTCAAAAGCTATATGATCTTTCCAAAATCCTTTCTGTAAATTTCTTTGTATTTAAGATGTCAATAAAATTAATGAATAAATTGAAATCAGTTACATTAAATGATGAAAATGGGTTTCTTACATTTAGATGAAAAAACTACAGGGGAAGTTTTACGTTTCTAACTTTAAATGTAAGGTTTTTCCTATGTTTTTCTAAAGTCCTAATGGGTCTTGCTTTAAATTATAGAGAAAAAACTATGAATAATTCTCTTGTTTGTGCAATAAAATAATTCAAAATATATTTGTATGAGTAGAATGTAAAAATATGTGGTCTCATTGCATTTAAATAATTTTTTTCAGGCAAGTTGAACCTGGTGGATCTGGCTGGTTCAGAGAGAGTGTGGAAGTCTGGAGCAGAAGGAGAAAGACTGAAGGAAGCCCAAAATATAAACCGCTCCCTGCTGGCACTGGGAGACGTCATCCAGGCGCTGAGGGCACGACAGACACACATCCCCTTCAGAAACTCTCGACTCACTTATCTGCTGCAGGACTCGCTGGGAAAAGGCAGCAAGACGGTGATGGTGGTTCAGGTAAAGACTGTGAAAGGGTTTTTCCATTGTCTCTTTATTCATTCCTATTTATTAAATATTATTTTTTACTGTATTATTTTATTTTTATTTTCGAAGGACATATATACATTTATATCAATTAGTATTGTGACATTAGCTGACACACATCATTAAAACTTTGTCAAACCAGGAATTAAAGATGCACTTTGCAACTGTTCTGGTAAACTCCTACCTGAATCCACGGTGATGTTATAGTTCCGCCTAGAACAGGCCCGTCCAAACTGTGGCATGGTGGCCAAATGTGGCCCTTGGGTTATTTTTGTTAGTCCTCAGACTAGGCCCAAACTATCAAAAATATTATAATTTTTACTCTCACTTTAAACTGTACTGTCATCTTAAACTGTATAACAACCAGATGGATGCCATATAATCCTAAAAAGTAATGTTAAATGTCTCATTTAAAATGCTGTGGCTCATCAAAATCTCACTTCATTTCCATTATTTTTCTCTAGTAATAAACATATCAAACACAGATCTGACTTTTCTCTTGACCTGGTAGCACTACATGCTTGTCTCCATGGAAATATACAAATTTAAACCTTTGTGGTGTAACACTCTATAGACAAAAAACAATATCTTCTCCATAGAGGTGATTTGTAGTCTGATGCATCATCCAGTTTAATTTCAGAAATTGAGCAGAAGCACTAGGTAGCGCCAGCCTGGCTAAATCCTTAGACCCTCCACCAAAAACCTTATTTGGTGCTCCTTTCAATGCTTAAAAGGGGTCTCCAGCCTGTAGCTTGTCAAGGGGTTCAGGAAGTCTACATTTTATGCAATATAATTCAAAATTTAACCAGCACAGGCCTAGTACCACTGTAAAATTACACTTTAGAAGTTGTGTGCACTGATTGATGCTCAATGTTTTACTGGAATCAAATCATAACCCATCTAAAACTTGTGATCAGTCAAATTTACTGTTTATTTTGACCATCACAATGAGTACCTCTCCTATTACCTTGTATATACTGTATTTGTTTCTTTTGTTAAAGGTATCAGCTCTGGAAAGTAACCTTGGAGAGACTTTATGCTCGCTTAAATTTGCCCAGAGAGTGTGCAAGGTGGAACTGGGTCCTGCAGCAAGGAAGATTGAATCTGGTGGATTATGTGACTGACAAACTGCCTAAGGTGCTTCCCTCTTCTACTGTACTTCAAATAGCAAGTATTATTTACTTAATATGAATTTAATCCCAACTACAGCAACAATGTGAAGAAACAGCAATCTTGCATAAGGGCTTTTCAAGTAGCAGTCTGTGTGGCAAAAATGCATGTCAACTTCTGACAGGATTTTAATGCTAACAGCCCTTTAGTTTAATGGCACTGAGTTTGAGTGCTGATGCTGAACAATTCTACCTTATATATATATCTAGAACAAACAATGCGCTGTGCACTTCGAAGATCATTTTCTGTGTTGAGGTATTTGTGTTTTATGCAGTATTGCCCCAAAACGGGTTTAAATTCTTGGATTTTATGTTTCAATTTCATCATAGGTTATATTTCCCACCAAAATGCTCTAAATGTCTGTAGCTTGTGTGCTTCTTTTGCATTTGTTCTTATGTATCAAGGTCTGTAGATGTGCACTTTACATTACAGTGTCACTTGTGCTTTGAATTAACTTGTAGCAGATAAGCAAAGACAGATGTTCAAATGAAGTTGAACTGGTGCAGTGGCCTTGTGGTGTTAAAATGAACTGTGCAATATTCCCCAGAACAAAGGGCCAGATGCACTTTACTTTGAGAGGGCCTGTATATTTCACATTAAGGTCTTCAGTAGATACTAGTGAATGTCAAACCAAAAAAGTGTTCATGTATAACACCTTTTGGATCTTTGGATCTAATGTAGCAAATTACTGTTTCAGTATTTTACCTCTGAAAAAAAAGTCTGTATCTGAATAAAAAAGGTAAAATCATATTTTACTGGTGCTTGTTGTCTTTACACATTTTTGCAAAAATATAAAAATATTGTTTCACTTGTTAACAAAGATACTACTGGAACATACATACAGTATTAGCACAGCAATTGTAAATAGCTGGTAATATCGCTTAAACAGGAAGAAGCTGTTTTAAAGCTTTAGGCTATTGATGTTATGTTCCAAACAAAAAGTCTTTTTTCATTGTTCACATCTTCAGTCCGAGTCTCCCTGGTCAGGTCCCACGGCTCCTACTGCTGCTGCTAGCTCTTCTTCACTGCCTCGCAAACGCTCTCCTGAAAAGAGACAAGTCAAACATTCAGCAAACATGCACAAAATTCCTGCAGAATTGCAGTTATGCTTTGCGTGGAATTACTGGCATTACAGTCAAGGTTTACAAGATACACTGTGTATGTTTCCTTGCAGGAAGTGTCAAGAGCAATTTGAGAAATACTAACGTATTAGTTCAGCAATAGCTCTTTGCGTCCTCCTTTCCAACTTCTCCAGTTTCTTTGCTACATCACGCTTGAGATCCCTGCATAGACAGAAGATTAAGTCCACGGTATATCATGAATACATTTCAAGTTTATTGGTAATTCTTTTGTCTCACCAGTCTGGCTTTCTTGGGGCGAGGTTGGCCAAATCCTATAACGTTAGTAAACAATCAATAACAGCTTTTCACACAGAACTATTGAATATTAAGTATTAATTGAAGTGAGAACTTACTACTTCTTCAATAATAGGCTCAGGATTTGCAGCTTCTAGTTGATCTTTGACTTTGTCTTCCACTGCAAACATGAAAAATGTCATTATTGTGTCATAAGCAAAACAATAATGGGTGCAAACCTGAATAAATAAAATAAAACAATTATGTTACCTGATGCAGGTTTGGCTTTAGGAATCTGTCTCTCTTTCAGCTCTTCGTCCTCAGGAGTGTAGTTCCTCAGTTTGAGTTCTCTGTGGAACACATTGTAATATTAACTTCTCTCCTGAGGGGGCAGTGTGAGGCCAACCATCTCATTGAGCCCGCGTAAGCTTAACAACTGCATGTAATGTCTGGAGTGAGACAGGAATAAAGTCCCCTTTATGTCTCCAAACATGTCTGATTAACATGCTCCACCTGCTTCAGCACATGCACCAACAGCTGAGGAATGCTCTGCTGATGCCAAATTATGGCATCTTTCAGCACAACAGGGACATACTTAACAACTTTAACAGACTTCTTTGCTGAAAGTCCAAACCATTGTCCAGAGCCGTATCAGCTGTGAGTTTGTGATGAAGCCTGAGAGGGTCCACCTCTGACGCATTCATCACACTCCTCCTGCCACCAGACAGACCCAGGCCTTGTATGGCTAAGGGCAGGAATGCTAGTCATGTCTTTGGCAGACTCCACTCTTTTACTCTCCTCAGAGAGTGCTCTAGATTTTTAAACATAAATGTGCAGGCAAACAACTTTCCACTCCTGGTGCTTTGGAACTGTATAACATCAAATGAAAATAAAATAAATGACTGACAGCTCATTAAATTCAGTAGATGTAACAAGTTTGAATCAAATCCTCAACATGAGGTGGACATGTTCTTGAAAATACTTTTACTGACTATATGAACAATTGTGTAAATTCCATCATAGTCTGGAAAATTGATAACACCACTATGCTGACTGCTTGATCACATTAACTTAATTTACTGAAAATAATAAACATCTCAAAATTTCAATCCAGTATGCTGCAGTTTTCATCATCTAACTCCAAAACTCTAGTCAGACCAGAAGAAAAACAGCGGCACTCCCTCCATGTCACAGTCATTAAATATAAACAATGGAAAAAGGGCCTGTAGGACAGGAAAGATGGCTGCTCCTCTCACTCACAAAGCAACACTTCAAATATTAGAGCAGTGGTTAGCATGAGTGTGAATACATCTTACAATCTATTCTACACCAGACATATCCTGTATGAGAAGATGGTGTTCAGATAACTGTCTCTTAAGTTTCAGTTCTGATTTTTGTAGGTCAACAATTTGAGCAACTAAAGGGCAGTTTTAAAGTGATAAACCAACTTGTGCTTTTCTTCTGTTTCCTCTTCAAATGCCGTTTTCTTGTTTTCAGGCTCCCCGTCATCTTGCTCGCGCCCCTGTAAAAAATGAAAACATCAAATTAAGCATCACTATGTTTAGCCAACCAATTAGGTAATGAGAGGCATAACCTGCTCACCTAACCCTTACTCTCACCCAGAACTGCAGGAGTAACAGATTCAAGTTACATAATTTCCTTTTCAAACGGTTAAGTAGGCTGCTCTTCTTGCACACACGGAAAACCTGCCAACCCTGTAGTGTAGCCTAGGCATCTAACAATATGTAAAACTCACAGTATATACATTCATTACACAAAATCACAATATTCATCAGAACTGCTTGATTGTAGAAGACATAATAATCACGATGATAACATTACATCATAACTGAAATCATGATTTGTCAGGCAGTTATTTGTTTAGAGAGAAGTTGGGGCAACAGCGTCTTAACCCTAAAAAATGAACATATAATATAGATGACATACAGTAACTCACAGAAAAGGTCTGTTGAAAATTCTACAGGTAGAAATGCCAAAAGTGGGAAAAAAATGCAACATTTCCCCTCAAAGAAACACAAGCATGCTTATTGAACACACTTAAAGTTTGATTGTAATAATCTTGATTACTCCATTACACATTTTGTGTAATTGATTATTACAGCAATGAATATTACTTGAATTTCTATTAACTGCACAGCCCTAATATTCATACAATATTTACAGATATTGTTGGAAAAGATAATTGTATTTTTCTGTTAAATACATTGATTGCAAATCCTTACATTCATAATTCAAATAATTAAAAGTGCTTGATAATACAGCAAAAATATAAATACAGCAAAAGGCTGAATGCTATTTTGTGTAGTGTAGTTCTCCAACATTAAGAAACAAACAGGGATTCTTGTATTAATTTAGGACTTTCTATTTTATTCTAGGGATATATGTGATGGATTAAACCAAATCACAACCTCATCATGGTGAGAATCTGCCATTTTGATCATATCATGCATTATTTTGTATGTATAAGTAGGTCTAAGCTCATCATTGGTCAGCTTCTGTTAAGACTCTTTCTTTACTGGCATCTAGATTTAACCAAGCACATTGAAGAAGCAGTATAATTTATTTATCCTCTGACAACAATAAAATATACAAAGCAGAAGATTTGTGATAAAACATAAATCTGTCTTTGAGAAAATTGTGCCCTTTTTCAATTTTAATTTATTTTATGTATTTTTTTTTCTCCCAATACACAAATCCCCATTTCATTCCTCTCTCAAATTCCTGACCTAATTGTAAGAAATGCCTTGTGTAAAAATATTTAAGAAAAGGCTCCTTAAACTCCACCCAGTGTGTATTTTCCTGATTAGATTTCCTGTCTACCTGCCAGAACAATCCAGTGGGACACAGCCAGTCTTCAGAGCTGTAGAACCGGAAATGTGTCAGCCTCAGAGAATGTGTCAAGTCAACCCCTTCAAGTCAACCGGGTCATATTTAAAGCAAAGTAACTTTCTAAAGGTGACACCTGCATGGTTCCACAAAGATAGAAAATTAAAATGATACTAGCCCTGTGCAGCATATATTTTTATAATTATCATTATTTTTATGTGTCTTTTTTTCTTTAGTACAACACACACACTAAGCATAAACATTTCTATTTATTTTCAGTATATAAAAAAGACTTGCAGCCTTTTTGCAGTTTTGTTTTGATTTTTCCTCAAGTTGATGAACAATTATTATAATAATTTACAACAAATTAGCTATATTATATTTTGAAACGTCTTCAAAATATTGCATATGGCAACAGTCCGCTTCCGCTGCCAGTGAATACTATGACAGAGGTCTCTTAAAAATATAGTTAATAAATAGAAGAATAAACAATTTGATAAATAACTAATGATTGTACTAAAACAAAACATAGGACAATGATTAAACATAATTAACGTTACATAAACAGAAATTGTAAGATAATGCTGTGATGTTTCATGTAACCTTAGCATTATTTGTTCATGATGTCCAGAATACAAATGCAAGCTTTTAATAACAGGTTTTTACTAGGCTGAACTCGATTCAACAAAATGTTAATTATCATTATCTCTGACATAACGTTACTTTTACAACAATTTAACTTATGTTTATCTGGCATCACACATCGAGCTAGGCTAGTGTTTTTAACTTTAAGCGCTAAAATACAACAAAGATTAAACATTAAAACAGGTAATAATGCGTGAATAAACACATTAAGATAAAACAAGTCCACAACACTTCTCTTGTTGAAGAACAATTTGTCATTTACGACGTAATAAACATCCAGTGTGGCTAGCTTCTATGCTAACTTGAGTTAGCTAACATCGAAGGCACTGTTGTTTGTTTTTGTCCGCGTTGCTTTAAAATGTGCATTTTTTGTAAATCTTAGAAAATGTCTTACTTGAAGCTGTTTACTCCGTAGGGCTTTTAACCTCTCCTTTCTTTTCAAGGCTTGTTCCTGCAGAGATCCCACGCTCTTCTCCATGTTTATCCTCTGAATGAGACACGCCGCTCTTTTCACTCGGAAATCTACTATCAGTCCTAAATAAATACTGCCGAGCGTCGAGCTAATCGAACTGTTCATCTGTCAGCTGTGGGAGACAAAAGTTGAAAGGTGCACCAGGTGCACCGAGTAACTTTCTGGAAATGAAAACTCAACTACGCAATACATTTGAAAAAAAAAAACCAAAACATACTATTGGATTTTTTATTTTTTTTTGTTGTTGTTATAAATAGGCCTATGTTTCATGCCATAATGTAATAATAGCCATAATATACCATAATAATAATAATAATAATAATACAACTACAGAAAGGAACCACCTTTCCACAAAAACATTCAAGAAGCCCTCTCTAGGCTATTCAAACCATCTTTAAAGTAATTATGCAGATTTGTATAATGTATTTAGTGAAAAAACAAACAAACAAAAACAAAACAAAACAATAAAAAATAGAGGCCTAAATGGCAAAACATGCTTCTATTAAAGTAGGCCTTTTGGTCAAGTTTTTCTAGTTATTCTAATACTATAATAAAAGTTTTATTGATGCTTGATGATGATGATGATGATAGTGATGATGATGATGATGATGATGATGATGATGATAGTGATGATGATATAGTCTTGTAAGACATATATCAATTTTGTGTTTATTTATTATAATGTTTCAGTTAGCTCTTAATTCATATTTTTCACAAAATCTAGCCCAACTGACGTATTATAAGTGCATCATATATGTTTCTCTTTTAATAAATGAATAAGTATATAAACATAAACACAAATCTAATAATAACATTAACTAATGCATGCACATTGGAATGAAAAGTGATTTTTAATTATAAGGTTCAAAGAGTTCATTTGCAGAAAGCGCCATTCAACAAATACCTCATTGTTTTCAGAATTCAAATTTTAATACAATAAAAAATATATATTCCATCTAACTTCTGTTCAAACTATAGGCTTTATATACGTATATAGGGTTTTTGCAAGTTAACTTCTCAAATATCCAAGGTATTCAAACTCCAGACTAAACACTGAGAATGCAAAGAGTATTATGCTAATTTTAAATAATGTATAATTCATTGCATTTCAAATGACTGGCAAACAACTGAAATGAGAACATGAGACAGCCTTTCCTCCTCTGCAGACCTTGTCCACAGTCACACAAACTCCAAGCTGCAGGTTGGAGTCTGTAGGCTGAGCGATCCATGTCTATAGGTCATACACTATGCACTAATAACCAGGTCACAATGTCATGTCCTGCTGAGGAATGTGGGCCATCACCATGACAACCCATCTTCCTCAACTTCACAATGTTTATCAATAATGATCAACCACTGACTGACCAACACTTAGACTGTGACACACCTCTGCCTCCAAAGAAAGAGAAGCTTTAATTTTATCCTTAAAGATACTATCTAATACCCATGCTTCTTTTTTTTATTTATTTATTTTTTTATACAATAGACCGGCATTTTCATCACAAAACATGATAACTTTATTAAACCTTTTGGTTTGAATACATTTTTAATACATCTCAAGACTATTCCTAAAAATCTTCAGAAAATAAGCTTTTGTAGGCTATTAGATGTTTAGTGTGAACAGATAAAATTAAAGTTGTTGCATTAGTTTGTTTTATGTACTCAACAAATTTAAATAATCACAATTGCTGGATTACACACTTTTAGTAATCAATTACAGCAATAGCTAATCATAATTAAAATTGACATTCCATTAATTGCACATGCCTATGCTTGTCTCTATTAATGCTGAAGGTACCCAGCTCTAAATTACTGAAAATTGTACCGGCCTCCAACATGCCCCACCCATGTAAACAAATTAGGTTAGTAAAATAGGGAAGAGAGCAGAGTGATAAACTTCTGCATTAAAAAGGTGTGTGTTTACTTTCAGGCAGTCAGGTCGTTATATTAGCTACACTTAAGTCCTATCACGTGTAGACATTTGTATAATTATTTGTCTATTAATCGTATAAAGTATCTTATTTTTAAGTCAAAATTGCTTGGATTCTTGTCAACACTTAAACATCAGTTTTCAGTGGTCAGTGCATTTCTGTATGGTTCAGATAAATATTGTTTAGTGTCTTGCTCAAGGACACAACTTTGTGCTGATAAGAGCTTTGAACTACCAAACAGCCTTCTGACCAGGATAAGATTACCCTGCTCCATTCAAGTCTATTGTTATACGGATATTATGTTGTTCTTTGTGGATAGACTGCATGTGGACAAAATTGAAATAAATACAAAAATATTTAAATTAAATAGCCTACGTAATAAAAATAAATAAACTAATAAACAAACAAACAAACAAACAAACAAATAACTAAATAAATAAAAGTAAATTCAATTCAAATCAAATCAATTCAGATTAATTCAGCTGGTTAAATTCACACCTGTTTATTCTTCCTTGTGTTGTGCCCAAACCTGACAACAGTGTGCGTGTGTCTTTAAGAGTAGCAGTCTACCTGGGTGCATGCATGACACTTCATTCTTAACCCATTTTTCTCTGCTTGTTGGAGAATGTGACACGGGAGTGGGTCGGTGCGTGTAGTGCTGTCATTTTTGTGGAGGGAGGCATGTGTCGCTTCCGTGGGAACTCTCTCCAACAGGAATCATACAGCTTCAACCTCGCCTTCGTTACGAACATGGCTGTTCCTTCACGCGCGTATTTCTATGGTTTCTGCCAGGATGTTTGCTGATTTTTGACTAGACACTACGCTATGTTTCACCAGCTGATGCCACTTTGCTAACTTTGCGCGGAAAGATCAAAAAGCTTATGCGTAATTACGTGCGCCTTTGGCTTCCCAGCGATGGTTCAGAAGAGCGCGATGGATCCTCCTGCCTTTAGGAAACAACTTCACATCGCTCCAGCGGTGAATTATTGCTTGTAACATATGGAATATGTTTTAAAAGAAAGACGCAATAATGAGTAATCACAAGGGCAGCGGGATGGCATCGAAGGAGCGACTATACGAGCTGTGGATGTTGTACTACACAAAGGTGAGTGCCGCTGACACCTGTTGTTGTCGGAGCAGGTCATTTGACACCGGTTTCTCTCGTTTACTACAATATTACTGACAATAACCGCACATTCAGGCGATTAAGTCTTTCTTTTGGGGCTGTTTTGCCTACAATATGCAGTCATAAGATCGTAATACCACACAGTAATATGAGGAAGTGGACTGTTTAGTTGTTTTATTTACATAGTGGCTAAAGGCAGAGTGCAGGCTGTGTGTGATTTTATCATGTTACAAAACATGTTTATACAAATGATGAGATTAGCAGATTGTACATGTGACCTCTTATAGTTTCAGAAAGTGTGTTTTCTCGAAGTTAAAACTACCTGTGATGCAGGTGTACTGACTGAAGTTTAGCTAGGCTACTTCCTGTTCCTGTTAGCATGCACTTTCTCCTCACATGCAAACTTTACATTTTTATGTTTTAAGACTCAAACAGCTTTTACCTTTTGACATTTTATTCTTTATTGTTGTTCCCATGCCAGAGTGTGGTCATCAAAGCATTAGGCCAGTAATGAAGGATTAATAAGCCACACAGAGAGAGGATATTACACATATTTTGTTTAATTTAAATCCAGTTTTAATCATTTGTTCTTTGCCTGAAGACAATGTGTTGTTTCCAGCTCTGCAGGTTTCTGTTGTATGTTTGTTTTCTTCTCTTATTTAATAACTTGTTCATTGACAATGTCCTGACTCCTGAGCAGTTCCTGCAGCTTTCAATATCAAAGTGGTCATTGTGGTCTCAGTGAGGGCTGCTTTCACAGGAAGTGTGTTTTAATCCACCCTTTGGCTTCTCCTTTGGGCTCCTGCCAAGATGTGATCTCGCTGTCGCTCCCGGTCATGCCACATTTTTGACAAACCAAGAGGAGCTGCACTGATGCTATAGTTTTACAATTAGTTAT
The DNA here is from genome assembly GCA_038363315.1 of Mugilogobius chulae. Classification (NCBI taxonomy): domain Eukaryota; kingdom Metazoa; phylum Chordata; class Actinopteri; order Gobiiformes; family Gobiidae; genus Mugilogobius; species Mugilogobius chulae. The sequence continues at coordinate 13,973,579 of CM076413.1, read as the reverse complement.
AATAGTAGCATAAGACATATACTGAATATCTAATTTACTCAGGAGGCTTTTAAACGTCACCGCCTGTGTGACTCAGAGAGACACAATAGGTCGCAGACAGGCAGCAAAACCACTTTAGAGAACAATACTCGCCTCTCCTATAACCTTTCAAACAGCCGCTGTAGATTTTGTGTTTTTGTTGTCCACCTGTTTGTCAAGTCCAGTCAGTCTTCTATATTTATGACATGTTCACACAACTAATATAATGTAACTCCTCCCACAAAGCTTTAAATATCACAAATCATATCATAAAAGGTTGTATTTTCATTATTGATGCAAAACCTGTCTTTGATGGATAACAGTTACACCCATGTTTTGAATATTGCTTTCTAATCTTATAATAAACACCTTGCATGGTCACATAGTCAAAATCTCCATAATAAATATACAGTATGCATTTTTGTAAGATTTTAGCTAAGAATGTGATTAACAATGATGGGAAAAACTTGCTCAGTCTTGTTTTGATAAAGACATTCAGTTTCTCCTGATTGTGCAAGAAATCACATCATTGCTGCAAAGACTTGTAGATCAGCTGAGCCCCACCAGCTCAGGCCTGTGACTCCTGTGGTTGATAAAACCTTTTAGACAGTTCATAAAGTGCAGTGATAATGTGTTATTTATCTGGGATTTGCAAAAAGAGACTTTGAGTTTATATTTAAAAGTAATGGTGCCTATTTGGTCTGACAGTTGTTGGCCTTATGTTTGCACATCTTTCTGTCATTGTCGATTTTAAATACCTGTTTTGTCTGTGGGCTGAGTTAAGCATATTTAAGACCCTGACACAATAGTGAGCACACGCCTTGTCTTTCATCTGTTGGAACTCACACCACAGTCACTGGCAGTGTTTCAGAGTCATATCTTATCAGAAGATACTTCTCAGGGCGATGTAAAATGCTAATGCCTGACAGGCACAGACCTATGTGTGATGTAATCTCAGTGAAGACTCCCAACGTGTCTGCCCGTGTCTGCGGCAATGGCATTGTTACTCATAATCTCCTCGGGACACACGCAGAAAAACCTGATTTCACGCCTGAGTTTATAAAGGTGTGTTTAATGTAAGCCTGGAGATTGAAACTTTATCCCATTTAGCTGGAAACTGCCATTAATGGATATAAATAGTAAGTATTTTAAAATGTTTTAAGTAAGCATGATTAATTCATTTCTAATTAATAATAATATTAATAAAATAAATAAAAAATAACTACATAGATTTTTACGTTGTCAAATGAAACTAAATGTTAGTTTAAATATCTTTCTTATGTGTTGTTTTGTTGTTTGTTAATTGATCATCAGCCAAAGAGCAGTGATCAAGTGCATGTTACACAGAATAAAAATAATAGTCATTATGTTGAGACTCTGTGGGGGTTAATTAGTGCTTGTACCAATGGCAACAGTCCACAGTAACAACCAACTGTCACCATTCCCTTTCACACAGCTGTGAAACTGCTCTGTGTGTTTAAGGGGGAACAGTTTCATCTGCAGCTGAAACCAGCTGGACCTCGTCTTTTGGATTCATTTCATTTTCATTATAATGCTTTCTAATGTTGGGGGCTGGTACACCACATTGTCTTCTCTGAGTACGAGGTCCTGGGAGGTTTTAGTCTGTGATGACTCAATCCCCTTGTGTGTCAGTGGTGTGTTTACCACTGGAGCCTCAGGAGCAGTCACAGAGCTGTGAGCTTCCACTTGTGCAGAAGCAGAGCTCAGCTGAATGCTGATCAGATCCACAGCTGCTGGGCTCATGACAAACACACTATTCACTTGTTACTGTAGAATTACTGCTGAAGTATAGTGTAAACTGTTGCTTTACCATTATGTTTATGCACTCAGTTATTTCATGAAATACAGGCTCCGCAGGTGGCTCAGCCAACCTTTAATTGGGAACTGGTTGTGTGATTTACTTCTCATTATCAAATTTCATTTCCCATTTGCAGTAACTGTATTCTGAGAATTGTAGTAAGCACCAGAAAAGAAAATTAAATGTAATTGTAAACTTTAGCAATGAGTGCTGTAGCTTGTGTGGTTATAAATAAAATGTAATTTCCATATTGAGGACACAGTTAAAGACTGAATAACTTTGTGTCAATAAAATAAATGACATGGTTCAATATCATCTACTAAACAATCTTATTATCTTATTATCCAATTAAACGCCCAACCAGGATATTGGCTGAACCTATATTAATAATAAATTATATAATAATAATTTATTGGATTTATATGGTGCTTTTCAATTGTAGCCACAGCTGCCCTGGGGCAGACAGACAGAAGTGAGGCTGTCATTTTGCACCGTCAGCCCCTCTAACCACCACAAACCTTTCATACGCAACCAAAAACTGTGCTCTTATTCCAGTCCAGTGTTTTTGTTCCCCTATGCCCATATTTTGTTGGCCGCTCCTTATAATTATAATAATATTTTCTTACCACAGCTGCAAATTGAACATCTCTCTGGTTGTTCACTGTTGCTGTGGGAAGTTTCTAAAGGTCTCAATGGTTTGGGCTGAAAACTACAAGAGCAGAGTCTAAAAAGGAAGGGCTTTGACATGTTTGGAGGAAATAGGCTTTGGTTAAAGTGAAATGTCATTTCCTGGTTCCTCTGCACGTCGCTAGTGTCAGACAATGCTGCTGCTGCTGCTGCTGCCTGTGAAGAGAGCAGGACAAATGTGCAGCTGATGAGGGTTCACTGTGGACAGACCTGGGCCCTGCTCCTCTTAGACCATGAGAGATGGACTGGCTCATAGACCAAAGCCACTGGGTATGTGACCAGATTATTAACCAATGATTTTAATAATAATGTGCTGCACATGGGAGTCTGTGGGTTGTTTGTTCTCCTCAAAGGTGTTGATATTGGGGCCACGACAAAACAATGTCTACGAGAAATGTCCAGTTAAGTAAATGGACTGCAACATTAATACACAAAAAGGCAAAAAAGTATATATATTGCTCTACACATCAAGTTTGTTTACATGTAATCAGATTTTTGCAGGTTTTTTGTAGACATCCTGGTCATTCTGCATAAGAAAAACAAAACTAACAACGCATTTTTATATGATCCACTATTTAGAGCCGTCTATCAATTGATTTCAAGACTTACTGTATTATGTTGCATGACACATTTTTCATCCGTAGTTAAAACATTTACCTGGTTGCATTTTCTAGGCTGCTTAATGATACACATAGAAACTTGTGATTAGACTGTCAACTGCTCGACATGTTTTTGCTTTGACTGGAATGTTCCACAGTCTGGCATTAAACATATTTATCTCCTAATGACCACACACACTCAAAACTAAGAATGCAATAAAACACATGCAATGAACAATTACAAGCTAACATCAAAACTAACACGTGTGAACATCACAAGCAAAGTAATGACGTCACCATAGAGACAAGCACAGGCAGAAAAGTTACATAATACAGTTTTCATAACATTATATCTCCTCCATATGCATCCTGTGCTGTAGTAACTGTACTGTGGGCTATTGTGTAGTGGTCGTTTGTTGTCCTGAAGGGGAAGTGTCTGAAGCAGTTGTGACTCAGTCGACTTAAAACAGCTCGATTTGGAGAAGCACTGAAACAATCACCCCCACCTGAGGATGGGCCAACACTGCGCCGGAACATTTCTAATATAAGGCTTGTGTTTGTAACGGAGATTTGGACAGAATTTTAAAAGTACCTCTTCATGCCACTTAACATTGTCAAGTTCATTAAACGTGGTAAAGAATTTGGGCTGTGCTTCTCAGTTTGGTGTTAGATCACAGACAGGATGTGTTGTGCTGATTTACACAGAGATAACGACTGTGGTTTATAAACAAAATATTAAAGTCTTTTCACAAACAGGACTAAATCACATATTGTTAATGATCATTGTTAACTTTGGTATTATGTTGTCTTGTTGTAATGAGTACAGAATGCTGATTTGTGTTTTGTAAAAGGAAAAAATTGACTAATATGTTCTCCGGTGAGATGCATCTCTGTGCAACATCCTGTTTCTAAAACAGGTCAAAAGGTTTAGTCAGTGCCATCTTCAGCTTGTGTTGTTCAGATCGTCACTGATATAATGAAATGTGGGCACAGCAAAATAGAAACGTATGCAAATCTATGATTTTATCAGGATTTTCATGTCTCTGTAGGGTATTTATTGTGAAACTGTGAAGAGGCAGAATTGTAGAAAGACTACTTTTTATCTGGCTTGCCTCTTTGTGAATCATTTCTGTCATACTACTCATAATGTAGATATAACAGGATTCTTTCTTCTTGTTTTATGCACTGAAAGGTAGCAAAGAATTATGGTCAGTATAGTCTATGTTTTTTATCTCTTACAGAAAAGAACAAAGAAATCAATAATTCAACACATTCTGAGAGTTCAAAACATGAATGAACTTTTGTGAGCATACAGTATAAGCGTATTACAATGATTTTCAATGATCAAACAATGATCATTATTACGAGTCAATAATGTGATAAAAATGTCTTTCTTTCTAACAATCTGCTTTTTGATGAAACTGTCATATTGTTATTTCCCATTTGATTTGATCAGTCTGGTCAAAATACAGACTAGTTTTCCTGTTTCTTTTAGCCTCAGAGTCCACTTCTCTTTTTTTGAAAGTTTCTGATGGATTTTAAAGGTTGTGTATTTTGGAGCTGCACTTTCAAGCCATAAAAGAGTTGAATTTCTTCCAGTTTGATTTACTAAAATATTTCAATTAGGACTGAAACATGAATTTATAGCATACTTTCATGTCTAAAAGTCAACATTAATATTAGAAATGATTAGAAACTTGTTTTGAATTAATTGATTATTTTAATAGCTTTTCATTGAAAGGTTTGGTCTCAAATCTGACAGCACTGTTCAGGCTTTGACAGTTGGATTTAGCAGTTGACTTTCTGAAAAAGCAGATGATTGTATTTATTTTACGATAGGAAAATTGTGATCTGACTCTAAAGAAATTGTGATTTTTTTTTTTTTTTTGCCATGTCGCCCGTGCAGCCCTAATCATAAACATACTCAGAGTTGTACATACTGTAATTCATGCGCGCCTGAATTACTCTGTGTTTTATGCATTTGAGTCTGTCTTGAGAGCTCTAAAAATATGACTTTGCACCCATCACATTACACCCACACTTGACTCAGGGCCATCTGATGTTGAAAACACATGTGTGGCAGACAAATGAGAATCGCTTATGCAGTTTTGACAGTTTGCAACAAAACAAATTTAAAATCATCTTCATCAGTGTATTTATCTTTATTAATGGGGGTGACACAAGACAAGGCGAGTCAAGATTGGGACTGAACAAAGGAGCAAGACAAGATTTATTTTTAAATGGTGTCAAACGTGCTTCTAATATTTCATGTTTTTGCTGCCAATTTTTGCACAGTTTTTTATTCACAGATTTAAAATGGTGTCTTTAGAGTTTAGAGAGTCAAACTTCACTAAGACAAATAAGTTTTTCTGTTGTTGGTGTCAGGTTTTGTAAAGTCACAGAGCTATAGAACATTTGAGAGTACAATTGTATTAATTGTAGAGTGGTGGATAGGGCTGGGCAAAATGGACAAAAATGTATATCTTAAATCTTGATATATTTTTCCATATCTCGATGTCAGTGAAATTACATTTTTAGGAGAAGTAATTTTTTTTTCTCAGCCTATAGGTGCTGATTAAAGGTAAGGTAGCTGATTTTCACACTGCAAACAGGATTTAGGTTTTAAATCTGACTTTCCTCATAAATCCTTCAACACATAGTTAACACATGTACCGTATTCATTTTGGTGTCAGTTAGGGCCAATAAAGGTCTTTTTTCAAACAACAAAGTGAAACTGGAGAGGACCACCCAAGCACAGCCAATCAAAAAGCTACACTGCCAAAAAAAAAAAAAAAAAAAAAAAAATCTTATTCCGTTCAGACAGTAGTGGGCTACTCAAAGTGCTGCATTTCATTATATACTTTTAAATTCATTATATACTTTTAAGTGGAAAACACAAAGTTTACTAAATTACAACAACAAAAATTTGTTAAAGTAGAAATGTAAATTTCTACTAAATAAAAAACTGATAATACTTTTAGCTGAGTAAAACTAAAACAAAACTAAATTCTATGCACAACACAAGTTTATAATTTAACTATTACAACAAATAGAATATTTAATTGATCTTTTCATTGTCTAAAGCGGCGTTGTCAAAAGTAAGTAGAACATGTCAGATATAACAATCAGCGTTAGTAATCTTATTATTTATTTGTTGTTGTGAACTTGAAGTGATGATGTACCTTATGTTTAAGAATGTCTGTCTGATAACATTTTAAGTTGAAAAGATTGTCAAAGTACACACAAATCAGCTTTATTCTGCTAAAACATGCTGATAAAATACAATTTGATTACTGTGACATTGCAAATAAACTTTTTAAAGGCAACATAACATTAGGTTTGGCCCTTGTCATGTTGCAGAATCATTCATGTTGACCCGTTGAGGAAAAACTTTTGGGCTTCCCTGGCTTTAGTTGATACAGTATTTTTCAAAAGAGGACACTGTCTTTGTGTACTTTTTGTAATTCTGTTTTTGTTAGCATCACTTTTGAATTTGCATGGATGACTAAAACAAATGAAATGTAAATCAAATGAAATACTCGCTGTGTACACTTTTAGTAATCATTGTCATTCTCGTCTGTTTCTTGCTCTACACAGAAAGATGTAAGCTATCTGCAGCAGTGGCTCGAAGCGTTTGTGTCGTCTTTCGAGCGCCTCATAGATGTGGAGTCTTTGGAGCCTCGGAAGTGAGTAGTTTTACACGAAAAATACAGTTTCTAAGGTTCATTATGCGAAATACAAGCTGTCCTGTCGTGTCTCCTTTCCTCCCACGCTCATCTGGCTGCAGGCTGGAGGAGAGCAGCTCCGAGGTGCCCCTACTCCCCAGAGAGGTCCTGGTCTTCCTCAGCACCCAGCTTTGGCACAGCGCGTTGCACCTCTCGCAAGGGTCCGACCAAAACAGCAGCACCCCACACCCGTTGCTGCTCATCAAGTTCTTCATCATAGTGTGCAGGTAAAGCCCGTGAAGCTGACGGATGGATGGGTGATTATTCTTAGATTTTTAGAACAGTGACATGATAAACTTGTAGAAACTATAAACTATAGATCAGTGGTTCTTTAACAGTGTTAATCCAGAGCCACACCTGTTGGTTTTAATCCTACTTTACAGTTAGGGAAATTTGTGGATTGTTTGATTAGTCCTAGTATTAGAATCTGAGTTTAGAGCAGGGGTACCCAAAGTGCAGCCCGCATGCCAACTTTGACCATCCACCAGTTCTGATTTGGCCAACAAGGTGTGTTGATAGTATCTATTTTATTACATTTTAAATTAACACTAAGTATATTCTCCCAAAACATCTTGATAAAAGACTATATTATAGTAATAACTGGCATTATACCACTAGGAAACTATATTATTTACTCAAAACTGCGAGGTAGGGGGAACACAGATTGTGAGACTAAGTTTAGGAGGTACTTAGGATCAAAAAGGTTGGGAACCACTGGTCTAGACACTACAATTAAAGGGACTATACCTAATTTTTGCTTCAATAAAAATGTAAATAAACAAACACATTTTAAACTTTCTACATCAGTTCATGTGTTTCACTTACCTACTGCATTCTGAGCCTCTGAATTGTTCACCATGATGTGTTTTAAGCTTTTTTCACAGCTGTTAGGAGCGAGACACGCTGTTATGTACGTCTGTTAACAGCAGTTAGCCACAATGCTAACGACAACAACAGACAAACTTAGTGGAGACAAACGGGACATTAATTGACATTGTCAAGAGGACATTGCAGACTAATTTTCACCTTAATAGATACAATAAAAAGATATATAGGGGGGAATTTATTTAAGTTGGTAAGGTATAGTATAGTTTATGACATGTCTGTACTGACACATTTTTATTTGCTGAATAACAAAAATGCACAAATAGTACTCTTTGAAAGCTTTAAATTAAACAAGCTCCTTCTCTCCTGCAGGAATATGGAGAACATTGACCCAGAGAAGACCCCCGGTTTTGTTTTTGAAACCATCAAGCTTCTGGACTTCTGTTTGCATCAGGTACTGTGTAACTAGTGAGGCTTAAGAGGTATTCAAACAGAGCACTCTCTTTATTTATGGTTCAACTTGGCTGCGCTGCATCTCCACTCGATCATCTCGACAGGCCAGATTTAGAGTTCAGTGCAGAAGAAGAAGAGGAAATCTGACAGAATTGATCCTGTTTATAACATAGTGTGTATCATCTAATCATCTACTCTGTAAGTGCAAAGGTAATAGAGCGCTTTTAGGTGAAAAGAGCAAAGGGTGTGTTGTTGGATTTCCATGAAGAGGAAGAATTATCCCAATATAAGGGCACAACAACACAGTTTCTCACAGTTCAATTTGCAGCTCTTGGTTCACATCATAACATGGGTTGGCGCTGTTTTTGATCATTATAAATGTGAATAACAATTTATACTATTAAACTAGAAAAGTTATGGTATAAAAAATAGTTGTGGAAAGTTTTTTTTTCCTTTTTATCCAGCATCAGTGTTGCGAAAGTACAATTGACATAAAAGGAGGAAAAAAAAACGTAACCATGGTAATTATTTAAATAATAATAACTAAAACAATGAAAAAATACACCCAAAATATTAGGTTAAATAAAAGAATAATAACATAAAATGAGAAAAAAGTTATATGTATAAAAAATAGTTTTGGAAAGTTGGAGTGGGACTTTTGCATTGAGCTAGGCATGTATGTATACAGAGTTAATAAACATTTAAATGTACTTGTAAGCTCTGCTACAATCTGCACCAAAATCCATAGAAAAGAAAAGGAAAATTGAATAAGCTCACCCCCTTGAATGATTTCTGCAGCATTGTAGTTCCTAATAATATTGAACTATAACCCTACTGTTTTGCAACACACAGTGACTTTATTATTTATTTTTTTCATATGGCATTCAAAAATATTGACTTAATTGATATCAAGTCACAATATCCTGTATTGTGATCATATCGTATCGTAATCATCCCAGTCCAATAATCTAATGTTAGTTGTTACAGATACAATTATTAAAACATTGAAAAATAGTTTTAGGAAGTAAAACAACTCCCCGCCTGAAATCTTTATAGTAGAATTGCTTTCCTTTTGTTTTCCTCATTTCAACACGTTTCTTAATTACACCATCAGAAGAATTACTAAATATATTGTTTTTAATGTTTAGTGCTGGTAAATATAAAAACAAACAGAAAACATTTCCAAACTGCTGCACAGAAAATAATTGAAAACCACTAAACAAATGGTCTATCAGTGTACTGAAACAACAATACAATAATAAGAAACCCATAAGAAAGTAAAGCTATAAAAAATAATAAAACAATAGCAGCTAAAAATAATTCGGATAAAACATTAAAGATAAAAGCACAATAAAACCAAACAATAAAAGTCACAGATTGGTTCAAAAGTACTAAAGAAAGTAATAAAGTAATAAAGAAAAACTTAAAAACCTATTTGGACTGTGAGTTGTGTTTTTGCCTTGATCAGATAAAGAAAGGCCTTGGGGAGCTGGACTCTCTGCAGTTGGTGGTGCAGTACGGGCTGGTGCTGTGCGAGAGCCTGTTCGACCCTTATCAGACGTGGAGGAGACGCTTGTCCGGGTGAGTCCTGATTTTACACCCCATGCCAACAAAGATAAACACACAGAGGGAAACATTAACACGTGGTCATGAGGTCTTAAAGGGGCAGGGAGTATTTTTAGTGTTGCCTGAAGTGTTGCTCTGGTTCCCAAACATTTACTTTGGTTTTGGAGGTCAACAATTTGTTTCTGGATGCAAATGCTAAATACTAAAGAATTGCAAATAATATTTAAAGTTTGCTAAAGGTTAATCAGTTGTATTGTAGCTGCTTGAAATCAGCTTCTAAAAAGTCATGTTATCTTTGCCTTGGATCTTTTTGCCATCAGGCCTTTCCTGGTTTAGAGTTGTGCTTATAATGCGTTCCAAGCAACTGGAAACAAGGATATTTCCCACCTCCCACTGTGCAATTAATCAAATTTCAATTTCAATAGCAATTATTCCTGTAATGTGCAGTCGAGCGTAGTCGTGATTACCCACCGTAACTTTAAAAGCCTCTTCTTAATTGCAGTTTATTTCCTTGATATAGAAACAGCCGAGTCTCAGAAGAAAACGTATATATACAATGAAATGTCGAAAATGTACATTTCTACGTCTTTTTTCACGTCAATATGTTACAAAAAGTCAAAACGCAAAATAACCACATGTCAATATTTTCCCCTGATATAAGAGATCAACAATTATTACAATAAAATAATCTGGGGGTTTAACTGCCACAAAAACTATGTAAACATTGGTTCTAGGTTACTTAACATTACTTTTGTTAAGCCTAAAGGTTAGCCATCATGTTGAGCCATATGAGTTGATTCAGCTAGAACACTTTGAAGTGCGAACTGGTAATGTTCAACTGGGAAATATCAAACCACAGAATCAGTCTTATACAAGATGTTAATACTGTTCTATCTGAAATTGGTTGGTGAAACATCATATTATCCTTGCACTTGCCTGTGATCGTTTTACAAAGAAAGGATCTGGTCAACACACCCTCAGTCTCGTGTCAAATCTACTACATGTCGTGCAATCAAATTAATTTATTTGTGTGATTCATTGATTCTGCAGAAATATGTGATAATCTTCCTTTTATTTCTTCTTTTTTTCTCTTATTTGCACCCATGTTTGTTTTGTTATGGAAAATGAAAGTGGTGACTTTAGCTACAGTATGTTACTATCTTTCTGGATATACAGGCAGAGTTTGTCTTCTGACTGGTGTTTATTTCTTTATTATTTGATTTTTTTTTAATTCATGGATAATACTGCTTCCATAATCACAGTGGGCTACATAATGACATTGTCAACATCTGACTACTGCTGTATCAATATTTTGCAATAGCTTAGCTCAAATACTTGCTCTTTTTTTTTCAAATATTTATTCAAGAATCTGTTTTTTGTTTGCACAAACAGTAACTTGCTGTAGTATTTAAATCATAACTACATTTTGACTACTGCAAGTTGTCAGATGTTAGTTATAAACCTGGGCACTTTATTGCCTAGTTACAGTATATTCTCTTTAAATATGTTTAAACCTGTATGTCAGATTATCACGTTTTTCTACATTTATTTTAGTTTGGTGTGAATGTCTTTTGGGTAAATATTTATCATAGTTAAGGTAAAACTGAAATAAAAGTTGAAAATTATAGGAAGTATTCTTGAGTTTTAAAACAGAATCCCTCCAGATATGTCATCAAAAAAGCGCCAACATGCAAAGACAATGTACACACAGCTGACACAGTTTTCTGGGACTTTGAATAATCATTTAACACAATAAAAGTGTTAGTATTTTCATTTGTCAAATCATCTGTGTCATTTATGTGGGGTTTTTCTTAGGGGTGTCAAATTAGTGCATTAATTGAGATTAAATAATTGGCTGAGTGCAGTTGTCTTGTTTTGGTTTAAAATACTACATCCTGTACATACAACGACTTCCTGTTCAATACTCTTCAATGAGGTTTTCACTACATCAGTTTAAAACTAATAAATCCTCTTTAGATCAGACAGTTGTGGTAAATGTTACAGAAAACATGTTAAAGACTTTACATATCAGAGGATATTTCATCAGAGATACTTGTGTGTTTAAAAAGGCCTGATTTTTTTCTCCAACCCACTTATGCCAGACACCGTCACTTTGCATTGGTGGCTATGCTAGCAAAAGTTTATATTTTAAAACATTTTCTTATGGGATTTGGTTAAGGTTAGGGTTAGGATTAGGGTTAGGGTTAGGTTTAGTTAATTTGGTTAAGTTTAAGGATTTGGGAAAGGTATGCTAACCAGGAAGCGGCATAACTGTGTTGGGAAAAATAAAGACGCTTTAAAAAGAGACATGATTGTGTCTAAATGCTAACGCTAACAGGAAATGGTTGTATGTACAGAAGTTAGCATTTTTGAACAATCGCAAGCCAACTGAAATTCCGTGCACACAGCCCATTACAGACATATTAATTGAGTTATTTTTTAAAATTACATTAATCTAATTTAAAATCTTTAACTTCATTGTTTCCATATGTGCGTTGCAAAGTGGACATAAGGGTTGTTCAACTTGACAACAGCAACAAAAGACTTCCTAAAGTCTTTATTTTTGCAATATATTAATATTTCTCATCTGCAACAATAATATAACTAATAAAATTGGATAAATACAAAACAAAAACACTTAGGTTGAGTGTTTTTCTCAGCAATTTTTAGGTGAGATTAAAATAGATTTAATTTAATAGATTAATTAGATTAATTAATTACAGATCATAATTAATTAATCTCATAAATTTTTAATCGCTTGACAGCACTAGCTTTGGCCTGGTTAGTGCTAGTCTGGACCGGAGGGACAGATGTGAGCTGGTTGCCATGGTAATGAATTAATTAGTCTTGTTAAATGGGCCTAAACTGTATTTTTATCTTAACTGTCACCAAACCTTTTTCAAAACTTTACCCATTACCCTAACCCATTTCCTAAACTTACCCGCTCTCCTAAACTTAATAAGCGTCCCTACGGACCAGATTATCTAGCATTTACCATCTGGCCCACATTTAAAATGCGGTTGCTAGGTAACAGTTGTGAGTTCCCCTCTACATAGTATTTGCTGGAAAAAATAAAGCTACAAACCTCAAAAATACAGCCAATCTAGGTGACAACAAGAAGAATGTTTGGTGAAATCTTGAATATAAGCATGTTCACTGGGTTTTACTGAAATATGGTCTAACCTGTCATACGCACTTTAAACATGAGTATGTTGTGTTGCAGGGAGGAAGTGAGCGCGCTTGAGAGGAACAAGTATAAGTTTTCACCGCTGTCTTTACCAGAGGAGCTGCCTGCGTTGTTTCATGGTAAGACCAAAGTCTTTCTGATCTCTACGGCTGTAGTTTTTTTATTTGTTTAGTCAATTTATTGATTGATGGCATCTTCGTTGACCAAAATTTGTATTAGTCGACTAATTCTTAGGTAGATTATAAAGTTTTATTTTGAACAGGGGTCTGATCTTCTGTTTTATACATAAATACCATTGGATTAATGTATAAATCCAATGCTTGTTTGGGTCAGATAGAATTTATCCTACTTTTAGCTTTAAGACCTTTAGCCACACCCCCTTTTTAGTCGATTAATCGGTCAATGGGACATACCTTTTCTTAGGTTGACTTCAGCCCGATTGGTCTCTGCTTTTATTTTCTGACCTCTTTTATACTTCTTTCATTTCCTACAATCCACGTCATAATATCACCTAATTATCAAGTTCATGAGCTCAGTCCAAGTATTTCTAATTACACGGGGACATTTGATAAGCAAGTGCTAATCCGTAAGCCCCAAGGTAAAACCCAGCGTTTCCCTGAAATCTGAGAGAGAGATTAAGCTTTAATGCCTAATAGAATGTGATAATTGGGAAATGTAAGTGACTAATTGTGTAATGCTTGTCCAATTTCAACTGGTTGGGATTTTGTGTGACGTAGATGTGAATGGTTGAAAGGGTATTCCACTACTTTGGCCTGAATAGTTCTGTGAATTCTATGTCTTGTTTGTGTACAGAAAGTCTACAGAACAGCAAAGAGATCCCTCAGCTTCTTACTCTGCGATTGATTCACCTCCAGGGAGCTGCCATCAGCGGAGGAAAGGTACTAGAACTTGTCTCTTACAGTATCTGTGCAACTACCATAAATCAGGTTTAGAGCAAAAGACTACACTGTGATCAAACAGAAGATGACAAGCAACAATAATGCTTTCTCAGTTATATAAAAAAGTCAGAATTATCAAGGATACACCAGTCAAGCTTTTTTACATCTGATCATTGTTGTTGAGAAGTGGCCTGACAATTTTGAACCGTACAAGTTTTAATCGGAACCTGAGTTTTTTTGAATAATCACAAGTAAACAGAAACGAGTGGGCAGGGATAGGTGGTAGGTGACAACTGGAATTTTCTGACCCCTTGAGCATCAGCTTTAGGACAATACACTATTACTCAAACATGCATGAATCAATCCAAATACAACTGTGAGTCAGATAATAATGAAAGAACACTGTTCTAGCATGGGTAAATACTCAGAAAAGTGAGTTTTACATATTAGGTCGATTAGGATATCGACTGAACTGACATCATGGGAGCGTTGCCTGATTCAGTAAAAGTTTATGGATCGGTGCCGATATCTAATTCAAGTATTGGAATGCGCATCAATAATAATGACATTTACACATTCCACGTGTCACTTTTCTTTACCTAATTCACTGCAGAATGAGATTACACAACAACTTATTACTGACATTTGTACATTTCAGAAAAATGGCCTCCTGACAGTCACTCCTCAGGCCGTGGAGGACCTGTTCTCTGTTCTAAGAGACTGGTGCTGTCGTACTCCGGATGAGGGCAGAGACCCGGCGTTACCTCGACTGACTCTGCAGACTCTGACCTCCATGATACACCTGCTGCACGCGAGCAGCCCCTCAGAGCGCCTCATCGATATCAAGACCGTACTCCACAGCTACTTCCTCCTGCTCAACTGGAACCGGCCTCTGTGTGACCATCAGGACCGAGAGAGCTGGGAGGAGAGCCTGGTGTCACTGCAGAGCCAAATGCTTAGTATGTCAGAAAACTGTATAAACAAAAGTGTTTTTAAAAATAATTTTTATTTAGCACGTTACAGAGGAAACTAAACACTGACTAATAATGAGAGATGCTAATCTAAGCCTGTGACAACCTGTAATCTCCATGTAGGTTGATATAACAATTTAAACATAACATTAATGCAAATGGGTACATGGCCATGATACAATACAATATCGCATCAACAAATGTTTATGGCAAACAATGTCTGACATAATAAAATCCTTCCAATGGGCTGTTGTCGACTAAAGAAATTCTTGGTTGACTAATGATATGTACCAATGATTGATGAGTGAACTAAAAAGTGAGCTTGCATATGAATATTTTTTTATATGATCATGTCCTGCAAAACATTTTATACAAACAAAAAGGCAAGTTAGACCAATGATCTTAGGCCCTAATCTTCAGCTAATTCACAAATTTGAAATGACAAAACAAAAGTAATTTTAAAGTAAAATCAAAGATTAAACCCCATAAACAACAGGACACTCACTGTCTTCATTTCAAACTATTCTTGCAATACTCACACATACACTTTCATCACTCGCTAATAGACACATTTAACACAGCATAAATGGGAATCCCAGCAATACCCATTTACTCTTGTGCTTGTTTTTAGACTATTTGTGAAACATAGAACTTAAATCACTCTTGTAATGAGACAGTTTTTATGTTTGTCTGTCATGTTTAACACTTTTCTCACTTGTGTCTTTAGCTGCGATCCCTGAGATCCTGCAGTGCTCCGACAGACCCGTTCTGCAGGCTGTCTTCTTAAACAACAACTGCTTTGAACATATCCTCAGGCTGATTCAAAACAGCAAGGTCAGAGGCTTGTCCATCTTATGTCTCTGTTTTTGCCCTGTATGCTGCTTTTTCTGACAATCAGCCACATTTTGCCAGATTTTTGACATACTGAATAGTTTTCCCAAAGCCATGTTGATAAATTTGAAGCCCACTGCCTCCTGGGATAATCTCATGTCTAATTGTGTGTCTGTGTTTGCTTGCTGGGGTCCGCATACATGTGGCCTTGCAGTTGTTTCAAAGCAGCAGGTTGAAGAATAAGGTTGAGTGTGACCTCGCTACACGCTTGCTCACAGAGGTCGAAGTGGACCAGGTATTTTAGAAGGGTGTCAAACAAGTCTGTCAGCTGGAAATTCAGCCTTCTTTAGTAACAGGAAACTTTAAGCAGGAAGCGTACCCTAAAGGCAGCAGCCCCATGACATGATAGTATGGATGGTCCTTTGTTTATTCAGACAGTCACTGGGTTGTTAAAATTTAGAGTAAGTCATTTGGGAATAATGCAATGAAATGCTACAACCATTAGTGAATGTTTTCTCAGTTGTAACCACGCACGTGTAACTTCTTGAGAGGTTACTTGTGCAACCCAAGATGCAAATACTTTCAGTAGACATATTATCAATAATATTGTAATAGAAATTATCACTCTTTGTCATAGACTGACAACAGCTCTGACTAAAGGGCTGTGTCAATTATGAGAGTCACATTCAAGTGATACCGAAGCAGTGATCTCATTGTCCTATTTTACATAAATATACATATAAACACAAAAGGCCTCTTTCACAGGAAGAGGATCTAAAGACCATGTACATAAACGTATTACTACCTATACTTATTATATTTTATCTACACAAACATCTAGTGACGAAAAAGTTCTAAATCTTATTCTCGCAATTTGGCTGAATTCCCTGTTGACAGTGCTGGGTTGATGATTTTGCTGTGCATGAGACAGTGGTTGGCAAAGCTTTTCACGTTTCTGATTCTGTCTATGGTGCTCTGGTGATGCTCAAGGATACATCTTGTCATGCGTTTGATGCATTTGGTAATTGCTTCATTTTGTCTTGTCTTGTCTTTTCTCTTTTTGGTTGAGTTTTAGGTGTTTGCATGTCTGCACCAATCTGTTTTCAACAATGATTATGATTGTGTGGCAATACTCTGGTTTGTTTTGCATCCACAGTTTTGGTGTGAAATGGGAAAAGGCACTGCACTTATGACATTGTGTTCTGCTCAAGAACAAGCATAGTGCAATGACGTAACATCATTGTTATATTTGCTTTCTCATTTGCCTATAGGTTTTGGAAAAAGCTTCTGACAGTATTACCGTGCATGCCTTAGGAGTTCTCACTGCAATAATGAGCCAATCTCCCTCTGCTAAGGTAAGAATATATATAATATATATTTTTAAAACTTTTCAAAAAACAGATCATTTGATTGCATGTTGAGACATGCAAGGCCATTTTCACTTAGTAATTAGAAAAGCCATTTTCCTTGTAGATCGGAAATCTTATTGTGTCGGCTTCCAGCTGATGGAAGTGTGCCAGCTACTGTCCCATTCTCTGTGGGATTGCTTTCTCCAGCCTATTTCTGTCTTGTCCCCCACAGGAGGTGTTCAAGGAGCGAATTGGCTACTCCCAGCTATTTGACGTTCTTAAAAGTCAAGGCCCTCCCACCAAGCGTCTTCTGCAGGAGCTCATGAACATGGTACAGTATTTATTAACCCCAGTTAAGATCACATTTTATTCAAATCTATAAACTACTATCTGTATTTTTCAGGCTGTGGAGGGAGAACATGCCAATGCACACCATTTAGGCATCAGCAATGACCAGCCTCTGCTGCTGCTCCTGCAGTGGCTCCCAGAGCTGTCAGGACAGAGGGACCTTCAGCTGCTCGTAGCCCAGTGGCTGGCCACTGTGTGCGGAGGCTCGTTGGCCTGTCGAACTGTTGCTGTGGAGGCCGGGATGGTGGGGTCTCTGCTGCAGGTTCTGTCTCAGCCTCAGAGTCTGGACAGACAGTGTGCAGACGCCCTGTTGGGCCTTCTACAGGACCTGGGCTCTCTGTGTTTAAAGCCAGAGGAGCTGAAGGGCCTGCTCAGGCTGCTGCGAGTGGACCAGGACAATGGTGCAGTGAGTGGGCGGGCTCATCCGTACTGCACTCGCATCATCAGGGTGCTGTCTGCGATGGCTGCTCGAGAGGGTCAGGACCACGCCCTGCAGTACTTTGATCTTACGCCTCCAATGGCAGGCATCATGGTGCCCACTATCCAGCGCTGGCCGGGAAATGGCTTTGCCTTTCACGCTTGGCTGTGTCTCAATATGGAGTTTCAGCACAGTCCCTCTGAGCAGTCAAACTACCGAAACTCCTACCCTTCCTCTGACACTCAAACAAACCATGACATTGGGAAAGGACCTCGAAGGAAACAGCTCTACAGGTAGGACACAAAGAGAACACAAATTGCAAGACTGCACACTAGTGTACTTGCGTGTGCTAAAATGTTTTTCCTCTGCAGCTTCTTCACAGCCAGTGGCACTGGGTTAGAGGCCTTTTTCACCTTGGAGGGGGTGCTGGTGGTGGCTGTGTGCACGAAGAAAGAGTACATGGCTGTTGCTTTACCTGAGTGCCGTCTAACAGACTCGTGCTGGGTGAGTCGGAATACAGCTAAAATTGTACTTGATTTTAGTTCAGACTAATTGGTTGAATCACACAAAAGTCAGTCATGAGTCTTTTAACTGGAGTGATTAAAGGGACTGTACCTGATTTTTGCATCCTAAAAATGTAAACAAACAAAAATAATTAATTTTAACCTTTTTCCTTCAGGCTACATGATTTCCTCACGTAGCTAATGCATTCTGAGCTTCAGAATTGTTCATCATGATGAGTTTTAATGTTTTTTCACAGCTTTTAACAGCGAGGTGAGTCACTATGCTAACAACAGCTAGCAACAATGCTAAAAACCAAAAACAGAAAAAGCTGCACACAAACGGGATTTTATTAGACATAGACAGGACTTTGGGGACTAATTTCCACCTGATTAGATACATTAACAAGGCATCAGTGCTAGAGAGAAATTGCTTTTAAGTTATCTTGTTGCAAAAAAATCGAGTACAGTCCCTTTAACTTTGTAGAAATAAATTTAGTGAAGGCCATTATGTTTTATTTTTATTCTTTAAACAAAGTTGTTAAAAATGACTAATTTTTTACTAAATGTGTCTTTAACTAACAGCATTCAGTGGCCATTGTCCATATTTCTGGTCGTCGCCCGTTTGGGCAGAATTTGGTCACAATCTACATTGATGGGGAGCAACGTAAAACTGCACAGCTGCGATTTCCATCTTTTAGTGAGGTAATTACAAGACATTAAATTCTGCTGCTCAAGTCAGATGAATTCTTTAACCTCTGTACAAATACCCATTTTTGTTTGTCCTTGCAGCCCTTCACATCTTGCTGCATTGGATCTGCAGGCAACCGAACCACTATCACCACCACCTCTCCCACTCTGCCCCCCTCCTCCACTCCTCCTGCCGAATTTGCCTTCCCCTCACACGGCCCGGCTCTCCTCAGGTCTCAGTCTTTCCCTGCCTCTTTTGCCATGGGACGCTTGGGGGCAGGGGGGGATTCTGCTGTCCACACTATCCCAGCCGGGGTCCAGGACACAGAATGGGGGACGCCTACTTCCCTAGATGGACTCTTGGGTACCGCATTTATCTGTCACGAAGCCCTGCAGCCAGCTCAGGCCAGGACACTACACTCTGCAGGTGGGCACGGTGCCAGAGATTTGAGTTACATGTTGCATTTTACATGACTAAGCTCTTTGTTTGCTTTACGTCACAGGCCCAAATCACGTGTCTCTATTCAAAACAGAAGGAGAGTTATCTGAGCTCAACAGCAAGCTTCTGCTCTACTACACTCCCCAGGTGAAGAATGTGTAATGTGAAAAGGAGTGTGTATTTTAGTAGACTGTTCAAATAATTATTGCTAATGTACTTTTATAATATCAACCAAATAGAGTTTGAAAAGTGGTGACTAAAGGCTTATTGATAAAGAATATTTGAATAAAGAAAAATCTGATTAGTTTTTTTTGCATTTTTATTCAACTTCAGTATTTTTAATCCATCCATTTGCCATTTGCTATTGATAGTTTAAGAAATAAAACCAAAAATACACTCTTAATGATTGACTGATATAGTAATAATTATTTTTGTGTAATTACGCATTTGTCCAGGAGTGATGCATCCATCGTAAAGTAGAAACAGTTTCAAAGGTAGTCATCTGGATAATGTTTTTGTTCAAATCAAGACATTTATCCAAAAGTAATTTTCTATCAAAATCAAAATTTGAATCATGCGGTAATCACTGAACTAAATGAGGACATTACAGAAATTATTTACTATAAAGTCAAAATGATGCATTTTAGAGTTTCATGCTGGCAGCTCAAATGTTATGCAAACATTGTGATACCTAAACATTTTTAAATGCAACTTTTTCCCCAAACTAAAATAGATATATCTTTTCAACAGGCATTCAAAAGTCAGATATGTCTAGATTTGGCTCCTAATCACCAGTACGATGGCAGGCTGACAGGTCATCAAGTCGTCAACTGGGACATCAAGGTTATTTGTACTTCTGCTTTGTAAATTCAGTTTTGTTTCTACATCAGATAACATGTTTTGTTTTTTCTCTGATAGGATGTAGTAAATGTTGTGGGGGGCATTGGTGTGGTGCTGCCTCTGCTGGAGCAGGTGTGTGAGGCTGAGCAGGTTTTCAACGGAGGACAGGAGATTTCAGACCTTCTGGGACCAGAGCTGACCTCATCCAGGGGTCCCACAGGAATGTTGCTGCCCCTCAAGAAGTCTTCTGGTCTGTGCAGTCCTTAATGTTATTAGTGCTTCGAATACATTTTTGATTTCTATGGTTAAGCATAATAATACTTAGTTGACTTTCAAAATGATTAATTGTAACACAGATCTTTAAAATATACAATATTGACATTTTGATACAAGGAAATAACAAAACTATGTCTGAGATATGCTAGAGTGAGTCATTCTGAAATGTGATATTGTGGCTGGTTTGTAATATTTAAATTGGTTTGTGGTTGACTCAGGAAGTCCTAGAGTTGCTTTGCTCCGTTTTTCAGAGGGCCGTCTTGAGAGAAATAGCGTTGCCGCTTTTTTGTTGATGGTGAAAAACCTGATTCGTCATCACCCCGTCAATCAAGACTGTCTGCTGCAGTGTCATGGGCCCAGCATCATCGGAGCCATGCTCAGCAAAGTGAGTCTGACACTGTCCAGACCAGCAGGACTTTAAATATTTAACATTTAACTGAGAACATTTGACCTTTTTATTCTGCACTTCTGCATAATCACTGTGTCATGAAGTGGTGAGGCTTGATTCAAACAGCAGTAGTCCTTTCTAAATGACGTGTTGAGTGGGCATGAGCTCACCAGCTTTGAGCCCTAAAAGGTTTTGTTCTGATTTTACTACCAAAAGGGTTTGCAACATGTGATTGTGAGAAGATAAAGGAGGGCAGCACTTTTATTGATATATGAAAGTACTTTGAATCTTTTTGCAAAGCAAATGTGGCCTTCCAAGCACGTGTCTTGAAAACACACACTCCATAGCAACATATGCTGTTCACAGAATGTGCACCACTTCATCAGCATCTAAGTGTTTCTAATAATAGTGGCTTTGTGGAGCCTGAACCATATGAATCTACATTACTGTCTCAACGCCCACACTGCCCATTTGTTTCTCTCAGGTCCCAGGAAACATGATGGACATGAATGTCTTAATGGCTTGTCAGTTGCTGCTGGAGCAGGTTTTCTCTGAGGGCAACAGCTCACTGCTGCAGCAGCTCTACCAACACCTGCTCTTTGACTTCCGCATCTGGACCAAAAGCCACTTTGCTGTTTGTCTTGGTAAGGCTCTGTGGCACTGTATTATAGGTTTTATATTGCATCTTGTTTCATGTCTTACTATTACATTATGAATATACACCTTTGTGCTGAGTGTGACCTGGTTTGGCATTTATAAATGTCACACTGAAAGGAGTTGCCAAATATACTCTTTTTGTTTCTGCAGCTCATGTCCAGTATTTGTCAACGGTAATAAACAAAGGCAAGCAGCGACTGAAGAGGAAGTATGGTGTACAGTACATCCTGGACACCATTAGGACTCATTACAGGTCAGCCTCTGTGAAGTCTCATTTTAAAAAGCTCTGATTTTCAATGCTTTGAGTATACACTGACCAACGTGTGTTTGTAGTGTGGAGAAAGATGGCAGCCCTCTGTCAGACGAGAAACAAACCATACAGACGTCTCTGTTTATGCTGCTCAAAGATTTTCTCAAATCTCCGTCACCAGAGGAGTTGCAGAGCTTCCTTGCTTTCATTCTGACTGTTGGAGAGGAACGACAGGTTGTGCACGTGTTTCTTATCGCTATGTATTTTCAGATAAGTTTTGATTAATTCAAAACAGTTTCATTTGACCTTTTCACAAGATATTTCTGAAGCACTTCACCTTAAGAAACGTTTTTTAAATTATTTTCCATCCCTTTCGATCAGGTGGTTCGGGCGCTGGACGTGCTTTATGAATTGTTGAGAAGCACTCCTCCTCGTGAGCAGGTCCAGGCCTTTCTGCTGGAGTGGGGAGTGGAGCAGCTGTATTGTCTACTCCTCACGCCAAACTTTGGAGACGAGGCAAAAGAACGAGTGTTTAGGGTAATGATTCTTCACTGGTAAAGGTTAAACACTGTCCAGAACACACTCACTCATATTATTTCTGCTTTTTTCTTTTGAAGGTTTTGTATAAAATTCTTAAAAGTGAACGGATTTCAGAGCGCAGCAAGCATAAGATTAAACTGAAAGATTTTGGTTATCTTGGTCTGGTTTATTGCCTTGAAGATTCCCCTGTAACAATGACCTCAGTGAGATGTTTGTACGAGCAGGTTCTCGCTACAGGTATTTGTCTATTATAACAGACGCATTTTTTGAATATGTAATTATCTTTATTTTACAAGATGACTTTTTTTTTCTTTCTATGTCACAGATGCCACTCCTAACTTCAGAGACCTCCTGGCTGTAGTCTGTCTTTCACATCGCGCGGAGCTCACCGTGAGGTTAGATGTTTGTCGAAAGGTAATTCAAAATAAATATACTAAATATAACTTTGTTTATGTTCAGTCTTTAGCTTCCAAACTAACTTTTGCTATGTAAAATAGAATCCTTCAAATAGCTTTGTAGGGCTGCCTGAAATATATGATTAATTTAGTTGTCAACAATAATTCCAGCAAATAAATCAGCAATAATGTTTATTGGTTATGTTTTTATTTGACAAGTTGTTATTTCTACATTGAGACTCTTAAAAACAATAATCTCAGATCATTAAAAGTTGAACTATGACGCCTCAAGTCGTCAGTTAAATCTAAAAATCTAAACTACTGTTGTCTAAACAACATAATATGTTTATGCATATATTTTAGTGTCTGTACTGTTCAGTTAATAATTGTGACGATCAGAATTAAAACTGGGTACCACTTTATACACCTTAATTGGCCTTAGTAAACCATGAATAAAGCATAAATAAAGCCTTACTTATTCATGAATTAATGGTGAAATAATGAATGAAAAAGTTTATTAATGCTTAGTAACTACTTAACTAAGGAGTTACGGTTGGGGGCAGGATTCGGAGTAATTAAGTAGTTACTAAGCATTAATAAGCTTTTTCATCTATTAATTAATCATTTGTTCATATTGAATTAAGTCTTTATTAAGGTGTTCTTAATGATTTATTAACCCTAATTATTCTGTAGTTATTCTAAAGTGTCACTTTAAAACTGTGTTGAAACAATATAGGTTTATTGGGTTTATGCAGTACATAGACTTAGACTGTTATGTTTGTTATCGTATCAAGTATATGTTCATGTAGATCTAAATCTGATTGATCGAGTGTTTTATCAAGAATTTTGTTTTTTTGATTCCAGCTCTTCCATCTTATTTACTCTAATGTGGACTATGTGAAGCAGCTCGCTAAGCAGCCGGGTTGGCAGGACGTTTTAACCAAACTTTATGTGAAGGAGTCGTATGAGTCTCGAGCTGCCAGCATTGCTAACTCCAGCTCTCACAGCTCGTTTGAGCCCACGTACCGCGCCCCTTTACGAAAAGACCAGGCCCTAGTCATAGAGGACGCAGCGCTCTTTCTCAGCTACCGAACATCCCAAGACATCGAGGACGAGGAAGAGGAGGAGGAGGAAGGGGGACACCGGGACATTTCTGAAGGATTTTCTGATTTGTCTCAGTCGCCTCCAAGTGGTGGAGGAGGGCCACTTAAAAACTTTGCTGGGTCTCTTCATTTTAAGTCCTTTGACTCAGTGGATCAGGAAAGTCATTGCTCCTCTCTGTCAAACGCCGTGGACATAGCATCGTCTCGTCCTGATGAAGAGGGCAGAGACTACCAGCCTCTGTCTCCTTTTGGGACATCACCGTTTGACTTGGACCTGGGGGGCATGGGGGACTCGGGCACACCCACTGGCACCCCCTCCCCTCTGGAGCAGAACAAACCCTTTCCTCCTTTGAGACCCAGGAAGAGCTCCAGTCTGTCCAATGTCCTGGACGACACCAGCTTCACCATCGACCAGCCCACAGGAGACACCATCTCCAACACCTCCAACCCACAGGTACAGCGGGTCGGGACAACCACCCCTCAGACAGAGTGGAGAGAGGACAGTTTTTAGGTGTAGATTATGAGGAATATGAGCCAGGAGTCTATTTTTAGGAAAATGTATTGAGGATTTGACTGAAAGGATTCATAAAAAACAGTCAGTTACCTTTTTATTAGAAAATAACTTTAGGGAAAGTTATAGTTCTAAAGTTTGATGGTGTTTCTGGTACTAAAAAGGGAGAACAAAAAAAATCCAAATTCTGTTCTGCTATATTTTGATGACAATTATCAGACAGTATTTTAACAAAGCATCAGAAACATGCAGTCAGGTTTAAGTCTCGCACAAAAACACAATTGGAAACAAATTTGTTTATCATTGATTGGAAGAAATAAAGTGTATATTTCTCTTCATTATACTATTTGTCAGCTTTTTTTTATTGCAAATGTTGGTTTTAATTATGCATGTTGTTGTTTTATGGAACATTATTTATTATCTTTCATCTCTAGATACATAAATTCTAATGCATAGACATTCCTTAAAACCAGTGTTTGCTAAACATTTACTAAAATTGTTTAAATTGATCAGTAAAATAGCAAAATGCACTGAAATTCTGTGTTGACAATGCTCATATATGACATTGTGTTATGAATAATCACTCACAAAGAAGTTCGCCACTTTATATTGCGATACTATTCAGTATAGGTTGTTTTATTTTTTATATTTACTGTTTTATTTACAGCAAACGCCTGAAGAAGAGCTGTGTAATCTTTTGACGAACATCGTGTTTTCGGTGTTGTGGAGTGGAAGTGGGTCAGAGGTCAACGAGGACGTGATTTGGAGGGAGAGAGGGCAAGTCTTCTCTGTTCTCACTAAACTTGGCTCGTCCTGCCAACTGGTGCGCCCGCCCGATGACGTCAAGCGCAGGTGACTGATCACAGCTACTGCACCACACCTTCACTTTTGTGTTTTTTTCTTTATTGAGATTTTTATACGGATTAGTTTTTGTTCATGTTGTTATTTATCAAAGTGAATCACAGGTGTTCAGTGTCTTGAAGGAAGCTGTTACATTTCAAAGTTAGAGCAGCTGATTTGTTAATATAGCAGCAGCCATGGGCATTGATAGAAATTTTTAGCTTTTTTTGGCGCTAGTAGTTTAATTGGGATGGCATATTTGCACACTCAACCAAATGTGAATGATTCAAGCTTCAGTCCATCCAGAGGGCCGTTGTGCTCTTGGTCAAGAGACTTTCAAAGTATCAATTAAAATTAAATTGTAGCACCACTTTGCGAGCCAGACCCTTGGAGGGCCTAGAACGGCTCCATGGCCCTGCTTTGTGCACCCCTGATTGAACTAAGCAGTCAAATAAAGGTGCCCAATATCCTAAATATGTTTTTTTTTCTGTTTTGTTAGTCTTTTGGAGATGATGCTGGAGTCGTCTCTGTCAGACTTGAGGGAGGCTCAGGGGGTTTCTCTGCCCTTCTGTCCCAGTTTGCTGCGGCTGCTGCGGCTGCTGCAGGACTTCCTGTTTTCTGAAGGAACTGACAACCACACGCTGTGGAGCGAAAAGGTAATTACACTGTTCAATATGACATCACACTGTTCAGTTTCTGAATACTCAACAACTTTAATGAGCTTTTAAGCCTGTTACATCAGTGTTTTTCATCATTATATTACTCAAAGATATTACTTGTATTTTGACATCTGTGTTTTAATATTTTAATATTGTCCTGCAAGTGAGGCATTAGTGTTTATAGAATTCCTGTTTTCACCCATCTCCTTTTCCCTGCCCACATCCTTGTACCTAAAATGATTATTTGGGAAAAGAAGACTTTGTGATGACACTGAAGTGTCACATAGACACTTTAAAAAAATAAAGAAATGCAAAACAATTTGCTACTTGTTACAATGAAATTACACTGAAGAGGTGGGGTTTATCAATTCTGCAGTTTGTAACAGAAAGTCAATATCTTATTCAATTCAAGGTTTTTAATTTTCAGTCTTTAAAATGATCAGGTTATCTGTAGTGTTTATTGGTACAACTTGTCCTCACATCACCACCTACACTTTTTATGTCAAAGGTTCTTTTTGTTGTCTAATGATAATATTCTATTCACTTTCTAACACTGCTCGTTTGACAGATCCACTTGTAATAGAAAGAATGTTTATTGTAAATACAGTTATTCCTGGAAAACAAAGCCGATGGGTGTGGCTTATTCCAGTTACTCTTTGACGAGGGACTTTTCATTGTTGTGTGTTGGCTCAGGGCGGAGAGCTCTGCAGGCAGCACAAAGCACAAGTTTAAACGCAGGTTAAAATACATCTGATGCATTAAGCAGCTCTTGTTCTTACTGCGAGGTGTGGAAACAGACTCATTCAGCTCTTTGTCCCCTTGTTGACAGTTGTATTGGTTGTTGTTGCAGATTTTCGAAGGGGTGGTGAACCTGCTGGACAGGTTGCAGGCTTGGCACAGCACACCCGGCAGTCCAGGAAACACTGAGCTTAAAGAAATGGCCCAAATCGGTCTCCGCATCATCACGGGATACATCCAACAGCAGAACACACAGGTCAGAAGCACCTGTTTAATAAACCAACTAAACTGTCCTGCACAGAAACAAAAAGATTCTAAAAGTCCAACAATCGTATCAGTATCTACTAAACACCAATAGAAGTTATGCCTATAATGCAAGAGAGTCAAAGACATGAAAAGAAACTTTTCCCTTTAGGTGCTCAATCTCTGATTTTTTTATTTTAGTACCACTGTATAATAACTACACTTTAATTTGCCTTTGTAAAGCATGAATAAAGCCTTAGTTATTAATGAACAAAGGATGAATTAATGAATGAAAAAGATGATTAAGCCTAATAACTTCTGAATTTAGGAGCTAAGGTTGGGATGTAGAGTTGAGGGATAACCTTCAGAGTAATAAACCAGTTATTAATCCTTAATTAACATATATTAAATAGTCTTTTGTCTTCATTATGCTGAGCAACCTCATTTGTAATGACCTGCACCAGAACCAATAAAAAAGTCATGTATTTCCATTCCAACAACATGAATTGAGATGGTGCAAAGTTACACAGGATAAAAAGATCAAATTGATCTTGCCTGATACTAATGCTGCAGAATGAGTTTGGATGGTTTACAGAGTTAATAACAACCCAGAAGATCTCAGAAAATCTACCTCTGACATCACAGATCAGGAGCATTCAGAACAGTGTTTTCTGAGGCTCTGAGAGAAACAAAAAAATACCTCACAGACAAACTGCGGCTGTATTTTGATGAGGAAGCAACGTTAGAACAGAACTAAAAACTCAGAAGATGTATATTGCAGGTATAGTGAACCCTTTAGCCAAATTTGAGAAAACAAGCAAATGAAAAAATAAAAGCAAGTACTGACATAAGTTTTTCACAGTATAAGTGAGATCTACATAAATCTACAAGGTGCATAAGTGTTACCTATATTTCCTATATTTTTACAGATACAAACTCAATAATCAGTTGTAAATGGTTTGTCTGTCTGCCTTTTTTAATTTACTATTTTTTTTTTCTTTGGAGATATAAAAAATACTCAAACATTTGCATATGAACCAAAACTAATCTCCTACAGAATTTTGTGTATTAAAGTAGTATGTCTTTCAACCCATTAGCACAGAGACCAAAAGACTTCAGAGTGAAATACAATGACAAATTATATATTTTCTGCATTAAAAAAAGGTAATTTGATGTCAATTTTGTAGTGCTGTCGTGGACCAGAGAAGCAATTGGTCGACTCAAATCCTGTCCATCGATCAATTAATTGCCAATACTCAGAAGCTAAAAACTTTTGATCTGACTATGTATTTGACCCAAACTATGCTCAAAACATCTAAAAAAATTTGTTGTTCGTGCAAAACAACAACAATATTTACAGAAAATGATTAGGACCGTGTGTTTCTATCAATCCTACCCTAAAATGCAGGTTAGACCAACAATTCGGTCCAAAAATCTCCAGCTAATTCACAATGTTTTGTTGCTGTTCAACACACACTGGAAAAATACAAATTTATTATTCTAACAAGTAAAAAAAAAATGATTGAGTTAAGTTGTATCTATCATGATAAATGAGAATATTTTGACTATCTAGGTTGACAATCTGCCAATAGAACACGAGGTACATTTAGCTCTTCTTCCAAGTACAGAAGCATTTTTGCTGATTTCAAGATAAAATAAATGTGTATTTTTCATATTTTATACTTGTACCATTGGCAGTTTTATTTTAAGCCAGTCAAAATCTACTCAAAACCTGTTAAATATTGCTTTTTTCAGACACATTGTCACTTGTTATCTAATTTAAGATGATCACATTTTATTGTGTAAATCTTTATTGTCTAGAAGGAATTAGTCAACTTAAAAAAATGTTGGTCGACTAAGAATGCATCGACAGATTAATCGACTTAACGACTAAACGACTACAGCACTGCAACACTAATCTTGAATCTTTTTTGTGGCTTTGGGCATAACTATTACTGTAACAAGAAATATAATGACCTTTATAACCTATTTGTTTACTCAAAATAATACCTTTGGGGGTACTGGAATGCATTACAGGACCATTAAGTCTTTCTTGGTTCTTAAAGCTTGCAGCAGCACACCCAGTTAAAATCACAAAACCTATTCCTATTGTTCCTCCCCCACACTGCACTCGTCGTCACCTGCACAAGGAGAATAATGCGACTCCAGAGCTGAACATATTTATTCAACTTGATAAGGGCATTAAGATAAAATTGCCTCAGAAATACCAGGCCTTGTATGGATTTCTGTTCAAAGGCATTGCAGTCATTCCTCTGAGGGAGTGTTCTGAGCGAAGGGCAACTCCTCACTGGCCCAGGCGAGTGCTGCTGCTGCGGCTGCGCTCGCTAAAAGATACTGGAATCGAGGGCTCGTAAATAAACCAACCGCTAATCACAGAGCCGCAGTTGTTCCCTGAGCAGCTAAGCAGAAAGAAGTGTTGTTTTGAAGCATGTAAACAATGTGATTGCAGAAAACCCCAAAGTGATAAAAGTTGTTTTGATTGTGTGATTTGTGTGATGGGGCTGCACAAAGGGGACCTGTTATGTAAATTCAACTTTTAGCCATGTTTTAACAGTACTTTCTCATCATTACTTTACTCAATGATTTATTTAGATTGATTCATGCATGTTTGAGTAATCTTCTATATTGTCCTGCTGCAGCTGATGTTCGAATGTTCGAAAAATTCCTGTTTTCACCTACCACTTATCCCCGTCATTTACTTGCAGTACTTAAAAAAACAAGGCAGAGTTTCTTAGTTCTGTTATTTTAAACAGGAAGTTGACAGATCAATGGATTCCTATTTCTAAGTCATTTTAAATCAGTTTTATGTTCTATAATGAACATAATGTAATTTTTTTAGCTCCACGTCATGTTTTTTATGTTTACTAAACACATGGAAAGCACAATAACTCTCTTAATGAATGCAATTAGCAAAGGTTGCAGTTTTTGGGGTACCAATATTTTCTTTACAAACACATAACAATACAAAACTGTAGTTTAGGTTTGTTCAAACATGTTTCTGGATATCACATGATTCTCGTTTGTCATGTCTCCTGAGTTTTTTTTTTTTAAATACAAACTTTGGAACAGAAATCTTTTATTAAAGCATCACAAATCTAATCACATCTCTTGTCAGAAATTTGTAATCTTTTAGCCAAACTTCTAAAGTGTTTGCTCTCCAGTTACGAAATGAGAATAAAGCACATTTTACACATGTGTAAACCAAATGTTTCTGAACAGCAAAGAAACTACAGCCTAAATCTATAAAAAAAAAAAAAAAAAGACTAAGCCATGTCTTGATGCACTATAAACTTTTTCTGTTTACCTGGAACAGTGTGGCACTGAACGTACTGATTATTAAGATGTTTTTCTGTGGGATATTTCAGGCTTAGCATTCACATTTCTATTGTGGCATGCATGATGGGCAGACTAATACCATGTATTTACAATGTTTCCCGTCCCGTTTTATAGGCAAGGTGCCCCTTCAACATCCTCCTGCCTTTCACATTTTTTTATTCATATGAGAGTTTTAGTTTCATACTAGAAATGTTCTAAAATATTCGTATGAGATGTGTTGTAGCAGTTAGCTCCAAAGTCACTAATTATTTTCACAATCAGCGTGCACATGCCCCAACCAGCCCTGCTAAACCAATAAAACTAGGAGAATTGTTTATATATTAATATTTAACATTTCTGTAAAATATAATTCACCAGGTTATACAACACATTATTGTCCCCATATAGCAAATTGTCCTCTGCTTATGACCAAATACAGTTAAATGTAATGCATTTTGATGCATTGTTTATAATTCAGGTGTTCAGCACATAGAAATACTTCTTAGATCAAGCTTGGGTGGAAGGAGAATAATGAGAATACGTAAAGAAAAAAAAGAATTTCTGTATTGCCTACCACTAAATATTCAGCATAGGGTACGGTTTAGTTTGTATGTGCCTAAAAGAAAAAGTTTGTTTTAACAAGTTTGTAACACAAGTGCAAAGT
The DNA here is from genome assembly GCA_038363315.1 of Mugilogobius chulae. NCBI lineage: Eukaryota > Metazoa > Chordata > Actinopteri > Gobiiformes > Gobiidae > Mugilogobius > Mugilogobius chulae. Next base: position 13,942,815 of record CM076413.1, on the reverse strand, counting down.
CAGCACAAGATAAAATGTAATTACACTACTTCATTATTGAGCAGCAAACAGCAAAGTCATTTATGTTTTTAGAGAAACTGATGAAAAAACAAAAACTAAACTTATGAACTAGACATAGATCATGGGTCTCTAATATATTGTCTATTAAACATTCGAGACAGTAGACACTCACTGCAGCAGTCCAAGGAAAAGACAACACTAATGTTAAGGTGTTCTTCTTTTGTCCCACAGGTGTGCGTCATGGCCTATGTGAAGCTGCACAGTCTCCTTCAAACTGTCATGTGTCTGAGCTGGGAGGAGGTCTGCTTCCTCCTAGGGCAGCTGGGCGCCCCCTTGTGGCCTGAAGGGTCTGTGGACGGCACCAACGGAGGCTGTGCTGATATTTTCTCTCAGCTCGTGCCCATAGTTCGGACGCTGCTGGACCAACACGCAGACCCGGTCACGATACAGAGGCTCCTCCCAAATCTACCTGTGACCAATGGAAGCACCACGTTTGCCCAGGACCTCAAAGCCTATTGTCACACACTGGAGTGGCAGGGCTTCTTCCAGCAGCAGGTCTGTGCCATAATAACTACATAGATACCATCTTGATTAGTTAATAAACCCTTAATCATGAATAATGAGTTAATTCATCATGGAAAAATGAAAATTTAATGGGCAAAAAAAAATTTAAGGCTCCCTTGATGTACAGCAAATTATAGTCAATGGACAAACTATAAAGAATGTAAATGAATTTAAAAATTTAGGTTTAATACTTGACACAAAACTTACTTTTAGAAGTCATGTAAAAAAAATTACAAAATACACTCATGTTCAACTTAATGAATTTTAGGCATATTCGAAATTTTTTAACTACTGAAGCCTCATGTACGTATTTAAATGCAATGATTATCTCACATCTTAGATATTGTCAAACAAGCGTGTAAAACTACTCTTAAGCCAATCGAAAGATTGTATAAAAGGGCCTTAAAAATTCATGATAAAAAATCTAATCGGCACCATCACTGCCACATTCTTATTAAGTATAAAATGTTAAATTTTGAAAATCTAATTACATTTAATAACATTGTAATGTTGTTTAAAATTATTCATAATGTTGTTGCTCCCCCACTGAGAAATTTTGTTACGCTTACATCTGAAAAAAGCTGCCGAGCCACACGATCAAGTGTTAGAGGAGACTGCAGTGTTCCAAGATGCAGAACCTCCTTTGGTCAGTCATCATTTTCTTATCAGGCCATAAGCCTCTGGAACACTTTACCACATGAGATTATCTCATGATTATAAAATGTTTACACGCCTGACCAAGCAATGGCTTTTAGACAAACAAACATGTACACCATGTACACATTAAACTGTATCTGTATAGTGTAAATAATAGTGTCTGGATGTGTGTGACAGTCTTGTAGAAGTGCATGAAGTTTTATGAAATGCATGACTGGATGAGAGAATGAACTAACTACTTTTGTATGTAAATATGTATTTTATTGGCATGTATGCCATTTTTGACAACAACCTGTCCAGGGACTCCAGGTGAAAATTAGCAACTTTGCTACAACCTGGCACAAGCATCTCTCCTCTTTTGTATGGGATATTTTTTTTGTTTACTGTCCCTGATAAATAAACTAATACACTAAACTAAATAAACTAGTAACAACTTAATTACCAAAAGCCCTAAATCCTAATATGTGAGCCATAACAAAGCCTTATACACCTTTTAATCTATTTACTGTATTTATGATTTGTTTATGACATGTTACCTCTTTATTCATGCTTTATTAAGGCTAAATAAGGTGGAATTTTAAAAGGAATATCAAAATATTATATGATAACACAAAAAACACAAGAGATCTGAATTCTGTAAACTACTGTAATTTCTGCCCTATTGAGCGCACCTGAATATTAGCCGCACTCACTAAATTTAAGTAAGAAAATTATAAAGTACATATATAGGCCGCACTTGTTAATAGTAAGTCTATGCGAATCTATAATTTTGCTGCATTGTCTTATAACATAGTTCAAAGCTCATGAAAAAAGTAGCGGCTTATAATCCAGAAATTACAGTACTAAAACATTGAGTTGCTAGACGGTGTAGTCCCTCATTCATCCAGGAGTGATCCATAGTAGAAGTCTTCAAAGTAGTCATCTGGACAGTGTTTCCGAAGATCAAGACGTTTCGACTCTCATCCGAAAGTCATTTTCAATCTGATGGAAGTAGACTGAGACTGGCTGTATTTATATACTAAGATAAGCCCTCCCCCTAGGAGGGGCTAAACCCACCCAAACTTGTTCCTGAAACCTGTTCCTAAAACTGGTTTGGTAAGCCCTAGCTTCCTATCCATTGTTCCCTGTTTCTATTGTTCTATTGTTCTCTGATTCCTCTCCATTGTTCTCTGCTTCCTCTTCATTGTTCTCTGCTTCCTCTTCATTGTTCTCAGCTTCCTTTCCTTTTGTTCTGACTGGGCCTGCCTAGACTGTTTCAAGCTCCCCTAACTAATTCACTGGTAAATTGCCCTGGCTACCTGTGAACAAGATACAGTAGCATACTGGGTGATCTTGTTGTAGACATAAGTCCTGGAGACTGTGCTCCATCTACATTTCTTTCCCTTTAGACCAAGGGGTAAGAATGCTACTATACACACCAGGTAGGTTGTATCTTAAGCCTCCATTCCTGTTTAGTGATGGGTTTTCTTTTTTCACAAAGATGGCTTCTTTTACACCTCTTTCAAACCATCCCTTCTCCCTGCTAAGAATTTTAACCTCACTGTCCTCAAATTTATGCTTGGTGGCTTTAAGATGCAGATGTACAGCTGACTGGGGACCACTTGTGGCTTCTCTTCTGTGTTGGTAAAGTCTTTTGTGAAGTGGCTGTTTGGTTTCCCCAATATAGTGTTCGTTGCAGCTCTCTTCACCGCAACGAATAGAATACACTACATTGCTCTGTTTCTCTGTAGGCATCTTGTCTTTAGGATGAACCAATTTTTGTCTTAATGTGTTGACTGGTTTAAAGAAAACAGGGATGTCATGTTGTCTGAAAATTCTCTGTAACTTCTCAGACAGACCTGACACATAAGGGATCGAAACCCCATTTTTCCTCTTCTCCGTTTCCGTCTCCCTTTTCTCCTGTTTCTTGGGCCTTTTTGCCCTGTTCAAAGCCCACTTGGGATATCCACAAGCTGAGAGAGCTTTCTGGACATGCTGTGTCTCTTTCTTCTTACCCTCAGAGCTTGTGGGTACCTCCTCGGCCCTGTGTTGTAAAGTTCTAATGACCCCTAGTTTGTGCTGCAGTGGGTGATTGGAGTCAAACAGAAGGTATTGGTATTGGTGTGAGTGGGTTTCCTGTAAACTTCTAGTTGCAGTTTTCCGTCCTCTCCTATGATTGCCGAGCAGTCTAAAAAAGCCAACTGGTTGTCCTTAGAGTCTTCACGGGTGAACTTGATGTTGGAATCCACCGCATTGATGTGTGATGTGAAGGCTTCCAGATCTTGCTTTTTGATCTTCACAAAGGTGTCGTCCACATATCTGAACCAGTGACTGGGTGGTTTGCCTGGGAAAGTGGTCTATAAAGTGGTATATAAATACAGCCAGTCTCAGTCTACTTCCATCAGATTGAAAATGACTTTCGGATGAGAGTCGAAACGTCTTGATCTTCGGAAACACTGTCCAGATGACTACTTTGAAGACTTCTACTATTGAGTTGCTAGATATAATTTATTCATTTTCTATAGAACCCACCTGAATGACACAGACATAAAAGTTTACTCTGTTTTTGCATTTACTTTCTTAAAAGCAGCAAAAATACAAGAGATGAACACTTGTGATTTGCTTTGTGGGTATCTCTTAACTGCACCACAATTAGCCTTACTAAAGTCTCAATGAAGCATAAGCAAATACTTAATTATTCACGAACAAATGATGAACACAGACTTTAGGATCACACACAGTTAAACTCCTTGCTTTTCTATGCCTCAGTAAGATGTTTTAATCCATTTGACGAGGGAAATATTTGTTTTGTCAACAGTAAAAATGCTCTAAATCTCCAACTGCCATTAGCAGACAAGTTGGCTAAGTTTGCACTGTTGCCATGACAACAGCAAGGCTTTTTAATAATATTTTTGCCCATAGATATATAAAGAGTAGATGCCGCATTGGCTACCTCAGCGCGAGAAATGCGGCGGCCATCTTGGCGCGCTCTACTGAGTGAATGGCGCTACACAAGTTCTGTGCGGTTTATCAGTCATAACTCTGTGAAAACAAAACGAATTTTCACACAGATTTTTTTTGTTGAACACGTCACACATGTAGCTATGACACAAGGCAATTATAATAATGATAATTCGGCGAGTTTGATTGTTTATCGTGGTCTTAAAAGCAAAAGAATGTTCTGATATACTGTAGGTATTAGACGTACGGTGAGTGTTTAAATAATGACACTATAATGTGCAAATGCATCAAGATTATGATAAAAACAATTTAAAAATGATCAGCAGATATTCTGTTACAATATTATATATAAATATTTATATTATTATATTTACTAATTATATAAAATCTAATTATATTTACACCAAAAGTCATTACAAAACAAATGTTTGACTTGATTTAAATCAAGTTTTTCGTTTTTTAATAACACTTAGATAAAAAACATCACATCAGATAAATGATAAAACAGTCTGTTTGATCAGTGATGTTCTGTTCTGTTCAGACTTTGTATTTTCACTTTATGGAGAAAAACATGTCTAAAATTAGAGCACAAATTAAGTAGATAATCCTTTGACATTTTGCTGATTGTAAACCACATTATAGATTCAGTAACAGTCAGACTTTATTCTGGTTCAAAACTGTGGAACTGAACAAGCACTGTCTTTAATGACAATTCACTGCAACAGCAGCAATGTTTCTTTTACATGTTTGTATTGTAACAGAATGTCTATTGATAATTTTAAGTGGTATTATTAATCACAATATTTATGTATTTACCTACCATAGCATTAAATACACACCATAATAACTACATCAGCGCATTCTTTTACTTTTAAGACCACAATAATTACAAAACCGGTCGAATCATGTGCCCTGTGTCATAGCTACATGTGTAACAAAAAAATCCGCGTGAAAATCCGTTTTGTTTTCACAGAGTTATGGTTGATTAAACACGCGGAACCTTCATAGCGCCGTTGAAATACATTACACTGAAGAGAACGGGTGACCGCGCCAAGATGGCCGCCGCATTTCTCGTCTGCGCCCATAGGTTTTAGCGGTTATGCAGTATCTACTCTTTATATATCTATGATTTTTGCCAAACAAATGTTCTCTGAAGGAAAAAATTAGCCCCAAAAAAGCCAATAAACACATTTTATTAGGTGTTGTAATCAGACTTTTGCCTATTAAAACAAATACATTATTTCCAAAACTGCATTTTTGACATTGTTTACTTTGTTCTATGACATGTTTAACAGAATCAAGCTTACAAAACCTTTATCATTGCTTTGTGTGACAGTGCAGAACAGTCAATCAAATATGTTTAGGTTAATTTTTATATACACATTTTTAGAATAACTTTGGCTTCCACTAGAGTTTAAAAACCACAGTGCAGGTGTTGGTTACGCGGCCACAGAAAGCACGCAGACCATGTATATATTTATATTTTACTACGGACATTTGTCTTCAGGCTACATTCTTTAGCTTCAGTTGTGTTAGACTGGGGCAGTGTTAAAAATGTGAATCTTATTTTCTTGTGACTCTCCAGGTGCAGCCGACCAAAGAGCAGTACGAGCTGGACACTTTCGGCCGTTGCCATGACATCATGTCCAACTTCTGGAACTCGTGTTTCGACGACCTCATGAGCACAGCCTTCAGGCGGGACAAAGACCGATCAGACAGCAAGGCCAAGTTTCATGTAAAGCGCTCTTCCTCACAGAATAAAAATATACAGTAGGATTCAGTGGAGGATAGGAATTTGTGAGGTCTAAAATTGTGTAAAATACAGTTAAATATTGTCTTAAATGTTTTTTAAGTATATTAAATCTTCAAAGGAATTTTGAATGTGCAGACTAGATACACAAAATCTGCATTTGAAATTTTATCCATTAGCCATGTAAGGCCCCAGTTAGATGGAAATGCAGTGTTTTCCAATAATAAAGGAGAGTGACTTCTGATGGTCTAAAAAAAAAAAGAAAATTGTAATCAGAGGCAAATAAGGGACCAGTTTTAGTCTCTGATAGAAATCAAATGTTTAGTAACAGCTGAGACCACTGAACTATAATATTTAGGTCACAAATACATAACAACACTTTTAGGGCAATGTTTGTAAAGCTGTGGTACGTGGGTTGCCCCTGATTGAAAAGCTTTTTGGTATTAAGTGTTTGTTAATACCATGATTTTTTCTGTTTTGGGCTACTTACATTTAAGACTATTTTATAAATGATTCCTTCTCATTTTAGTTGCTTTTGGCTCACTTAATTAAAAGATTAAATCTGTTGGTTCTTAGTACTGCATATAGAATATTTGAAAGCTGTTGGCTTAAGGTACACTTCTTTCTGATTGTTTTTTATTGCTAAAGTTTTATTTGTTTCGTGAAACAGGAAGCCATCGTGGAGCCTTTTGTGAAGAGAGTCAAGAGCGAGAACGTGCGGTACCACAGCGGGCAGAAGCAGCACTCCAGTCAGCAGGGGGTGGTGTGGCAGCACTGGAAATCTCTGCGCAGACTTTTCACCAGCGAAAGAGGAGCCTGGGCTCACAAGTAAGTCATCCAGGCCATCAGTCACACATGTTTAGGGCAGTGGTTTTCAGCCTTTTCCTGTCGCAACCCTCAAAATAACAACCACAGACATTCGCAATGTTCAAACTCAAAACGTAGACTACCTGCAAAGTGATAAAATACTCTTTAGTCTTATATTTGATTGTATTTTTGAACGCATAGTTCATTTGTTTGACAAGCAAATAGGAATCAAAGTCTGTGACCGCATTTGAAAGGTGTAATATCTTGTTTAAGATATAAATGTTCAGTTTTTCATGTATCATCAGGGACCTTTAGAAGTTATTTCGTAACACCCATGGCGGTCCAAACACCTAGGTTGAGAACTACAGGCTGACCACATTATCAAAAAAACAAAAAATAACTTGTGACAAATCACAAGTAGGTATTTAAATCTGTCTAGATAATTCCTATAGCTCTCATAAATCCTTACATAATTTTTTTGCTGCAATTATGGCTTAAGAGCATCTTTTAATAGACAGCAAAGTGAAACTAGAGTGAACCACCCAAGCACAGCCAACCAGTGCACTGCTTTTGACTCTCTACGAGACATAAAATGTAGATATCTGAGTGTAAATTAGTGCCAATATGTCTTTTGGTCATTTTTAAGCACAGTTTTCACTAATATATCTTCCTTTATACTGTTGAAGAGCATCAAAGTGGTCACAAATCAAGATAACTGGGACATGTTTTGTGTTAAACTGGGAAACACAAATCTACACGGACATAAAACACAAGACTCAAAATTTTGGCTAAACAGGGATGTCTGGTCACTACTAATGTTCATAAAATATTTAACACATGTTGTGAATTAACTGTTATTTATTTGTCTATCTCCAGAGTTCAACCACCAGTGAAATGGAAACTGTCCAACGCAGAAACGTACTCAAAGATGCGACTTAAACTTGTGCCCAATTACAACTACGACGGTCACAGTGAGGCCAGTGCACTCAGAGACAACATGGGTGAGCAAATCTTCAACCTATTTACAGTTTTACAGTTGCTTGACCATGACCAACATTTAAAAATTGATGTATAATCATTGTTTTTTATGCAATGTAGGAGCTGAAAGTCCTCGTAGCTCTGAACCTCTCCCACTGGCTGTCGCAAAAGAGGCAAAAGTGAGCGACATGGAGGATGATCAGCTGGGAGAAGAGGACCTAATGTTTTTGGATAAGAAGTTAGTATTAAAACCTCAAATACTTAACGTAAAGGTGCGCTATGTAACTTTTCTGAAGCTTGTTTTTATGGAGATGTTATAGCCAAAAATAATGTGAAACCTGAGTTAAAACCTGTATTGTACCAAACAATTCCAACTATAAAGTTATTAATCATGATGAATAAAACTAGGCAAAGAGTGTGCAAATATCCATTTAGTCATTCACATAAATTTTCATTGTCCAAAATAAGATAACATGAAGAACATTAATGGGGTCACCTTTCCACAAATATTATCTATGAATGTTGATGTCGTTCGCTTGTTTCCATGGAGACAGTTACATGTAAATGCCACAATGCAATACTTTCAAGGTAAAGCCTCAACACCATGACACCCCCATTTTATTAATCTTTTAGCTGTATTAACAGTTGTAAAAGTATATTTTACATAGAATGTAGATGCATTTACCGCTACAGTGGAACACTGGAACACAAAGCAATGACATCTCCATAAAACAGGGGTCTGTAACCTGCGGCTCGTGGGCCACATGCGGCTCTTTATGGACTCCAGTGTGGCTCTTTGCACTTTGAAATCAAAAAGATACAATACAAAAGTTAGGGAAAAAAAGGAACAAAAATACAATGTGATATTTGTAACAGCTGTATCTCAAAAATGATTCTGTCAGGTCTTCATGCCTTTCTTTGTTGTTTTGAGCACTTACATTGTGATAATTGAGAATAAAACATAACATGTGACCCTTAAGCACTGTTTCAAGAAATTCAACAGTATATCAAATGCTCCAATCTTGGCAAATCTAGCCAGTCCAAAACTTTCAATAGTATAATTATTTTGGAGTTCGCTGAAATTTTTATCTATCAATAATGGATCTAAAATGTTCCAGAATGCTGGACGTGACAGATGATTTGCTCAAGCATTTACAAATAGACTTACTTTTGTAAAATGTGTCCACATGTACCTTTTTGGCTTAATGTTTTTGTTTTTGTTTTTTTAAAGAGTTTCGACTTATTATGTGTTTATTATTTGAAGTGGGCCAATTGAATTAGCCTCTTTTGTTTTTAAAGGTTGCAGATCCCTGCCATCTTGTTTATGAGCAGCATTTTAGAACTTTTTGGCAGATATATTATTAAGTTTTTACCTGCTTCTCGCTATGACAACGGTGCTCATTTTTAATTACTCTGAAAGCCATAGATATGTTGTGCATGTCTAGTTTAATTTTACATTCGTACATATTTTCTTGTTTGCGCAGAGGTGAAGGAGAAGACGAGAGTCAGAAGGAGAAGCTGGTTTTGTCTGAAGACTGTGAACTCATCACTATTGTGGCCGTGGTCCCGGGTCGATTGGAGGTCACGACGCACCACATTTATTTTTACGACGGCAGCGGTGAGAAAGAGGAGACCGAGGAGGGTAGGAACGCATTAAAACAGCTCACATATTTTTGATTAATGTTTGATTTGAACGGTCTGATTAAGAGGCTTGCTTTACAGGAATTGGCTTTGACTTCAAGAGGTCGCTGACGCATCTCCGAGAAGTTCATCTGAGGCGCTACAACCTCAGACGATCTGCGCTGGAGCTGTTTTTTATCGATCAGTCTCATTATTTCATCAATTTCAGAAAAAAGGTAAAACTAAAAAATAAACTGTGTATTTGTTGTTGGTTGTTTTGATTTGATGAACTAATAACTGCTATGAATATAAATTGTACTTTTATACCAAGCAGCTGTTGAGTTTGTGAAGAAAAGTATTACTCTATTCAGCTTATTCTGACCCGTGCACTTTTGTTAGCAGTGCACTTCCTGTTTTGCTCTGTTAAGGTAGCTTACATGTTTCCTTGTCTGTCTTGTGGGGCGATCTCAAACAAATATAACAACAGTTAAAATAAACCCAACAGCTACATTCCACAGGCTAATTGCAGCTAAACAGGAAGTACTCTTCCAAGAAGGAGGAATACTCAAAAGTTTAATCTAAAAGTTTGGCACAATCAAAACATTTTTTTCCCTAGAATTTTTAAGCACAAATTCAACAAAATAGTTGTATTTACATGGGTTTTGACTCATTTAACTGACATAAGATGAGTTTTGAACCTATGGTTGCTAGGTAGTTTCCTAGAGTGATGTCATCTTTTCAACCAGGAAGTGTTATTTTAATCAATCTAATTTGTAAATTTGGAATCTAATTTGTAAAATTAGAAACAAATTGCTAAATACTAATTATATTTTAGTCAAAAAATTAACTCCACCTGTCATTGGCATTTTACGTCAAATCATTTGGTTAAAATCTTTTCAACAAAATAAATGATGTGATTTTAAAATTTGGTTGGAAAAACAATCAGACAATCAAAACAAAAAAAATGTAAACAAACTCCTAACTATTGTTTATCTATGTTTTCGTTAAATTATTAATCTTAAAATTGTAAACCAGCCTTAGGTGTTTTAAGCCATTTATTTATTTATTTATTTATTAAATATATTGGTGAATACTTTAGAGTAGAAATCCTAACAGTATGATCTCTTCAGGTGAGAAACAAAGTCTACTCAAGGATTTTGGGTTTGAGGCCTCCAAATTTGTTTTATTTTGGCTCCCGTTCGCCTCAAGAGCTGCTTAAAGCATCAGGTCTTACACAGGTAATTAGTTATGTTGTTTATAATGTTTTTTTCTTACTTTAGCAGTGCATATTTTAATGTCTAAATACGTATGTCTGCAGAAATGGGTGTGCCGAGAAATTTCCAACTTTGAATATCTGATGCAGTTGAACACGATCGCAGGGAGGACGTACAATGACTTGTCCCAGTATCCTGTTGTGTGTATAGTTTTGTCTTTATTCTCACTGATAGATTCACAAGTAGCAGAGAGTTAAACACATTTCCTCTTGTTTTTAGTTCCCCTGGATCCTGTGTGATTACACCTCTCCCATCTTGGACCTCGATGACCCGGCTGTTTTCAGAGACCTCTCCAAACCCATCGGCGTCGTAAACCCACGTCACGCACAAGACGTCAGAGAAAAGTGAGATGTGCTTTGAATATCTGTTCATAGGGGTTACTCAACACTAAACTATTTTTGTTCTGTTTGTGAAATAACTGTGTTTAGACATTTCATTGCAAAGGACAGTTTTGTTTATAAGAAAAACTGACTCTTGCCCACCATCTGGCCTTAAGATATTATCACACTATAACTGATTTATAACTAGTCTCTATACATTCCATACATTGGAATTTACAAAAAACAGCAGGACTGGTATGTCCAAGTTGTATTAATTGTAACACTTTCACTACATGACTAATGCATCATTGCTTTTGACAAACTTTTTAGTATTTTAATGGGGTTTACATCTGAACGTACTGTATATTATACAATACACCTTTAAAGTTGCATTGTGTAGGGAGCGGGGTCTGCAATCACCCCTTCTCCCATGGCAGCTCTGAAGTTATTTTACATTTTAGGGTTTTGTAACATATTGATTTTTGACATTTCATTGTACATCTACGTTTCCACCGTGCTCCGTGTTGCTCCATGGAGATGATATTGCTTTGCTGACAGAATGTTGCACAGTGTAACTTTAAGAGAGTACGAGGCACTACCAGTGAAAAGTCAGATCTGTGGTGAGGCTCATTGTAATAAATCTTGATTTTCATGATATTTTTGAGCAATAAAACACCTATAGTGAAATCAATTCAAAGCATCTATTTTAGTATCGTACAAAGGAATATGTATTCAAAGAAACAGCATCACCATAGAGTCAGGGAGGAGGCAGAGTCTATGCCAAAAAGTTGCATAGTGCCTCTTTAACCGTCGTATACCTAACAGTGTTCATCAATGATGTATTTACATAGTAAAACATGTATGATGCATAAAATGTATAAAATATCTTTTTACCCTCCTCATATTCCTGTAATAACTTTCATCTTTTCACACAGTCTAATCAATAATAAATCTTGGTCATAGACTCAAAGTTTCAGGAAAGCTATGGTGACATTCTGCAATAGTAATAATGAATGCAACTATAAAAAACAGGATTTATTCATTCTGCATTCTGTGATTTTATTCGGCTATTTTATAACTAATAAAATGTTGCTTGATGATCTATTATATTTTATTATAAAGTAAAAATGCAATATTGTTGTTGTGTTTTTGTTTTGTGTTAGATACGAGAGCTTTGAAGACCCCACTGGCACCGTGGACAAGTTCCACTACGGCACACACTATTCAAACGCTGCTGGAGTCATGCACTACATGATCCGAATGGAGCCTTTCACCACACTGCACATCCAGCTGCAGAGCGGAAAGTATGGCCTGGCTTAAATACAGAGTTTAATACTTTATATTCTTTATATGTGTTTATATATCTGCTTTGTGTCATGACAGGTTTGACTGCGCAGACCGTCAGTTTCACTCAGTAGCGGCAGCTTGGCAAACCCGGATGGAGAGTCCAATGGACGTCAAAGAGCTCATCCCGGAGTTCTTTTACTTCCCTGAATTTCTACAGAACATGAACGGTTAGAAAGCTGATCTTGTAACTAGAAATGTCACATTATCAAGCTTAGTGATGAACAAAATTGAACCATTATCAACACGAAGACCAAACAGCAGTAAAAATTGTTTATTTTCTTACATTTAAATAGCCGAATTGATTCCATTTCCTCTAGTAAGAGGCCAACTTTGAAATCCAGATATTCATTGAATTTACCTCCTATTTGCTTGTAAAATCTTTAATTGTCTAAATGTGCTCTAGGTTTTGATCTGGGGAAGCTGCAGATTTCGCAGGAGGGAGTGAACGATGTGTTGCTGCCTCGCTGGGCGTCGTCCCGAGAGGATTTCATCAGGAAACACAGAAAAGCTCTGGTCAGTGACACACACACTAGGGTTTTAATACATTAGTCTGCTGTTCTCACATTTTATTCATCACTGCAGGAGTCTGAGCATGTATCCAGTCACCTGCACGAGTGGATCGACCTCATCTTCGGATACAAACAGAGAGGAGAAGAGGCAGTGGAGGCACTCAATGTTTCTATTACTGCACATATGAAGGTAAGGAATCAGACCGAAACAGAAAAAAACTATGGTTTGACTTTCAATCACAGAAGAAGGAATAAATGCACTCAAAAAATTCTTGTTCAAGTCTGTGATAAAACTGTGATAAAACTGTGATAAAACTGTGATTTGGTTCTTAACCTCTTGATTAGGGATGTCGAGATTATTGGGTTAATCGATAATCAGGATTATTCAAGCCCCAATATAATCGCAAGAACAAAAAAATAATAATTGTGACAATTTTAGAAGCACAATCAAAAGCTTTTTTAGTTTATTTTATAGAGACATGAGCCAAATATCAGTTCCAGTCTAAGGCAAAGATGTGGTATATATCAAATAAACACATTGCTTTTATTTATTTATACTACAGTGACAAGTACATTTGTGATTTAGCCTTGTTATGGATACATATTTGCAAATTTTGGCTATTATTTGTTTGCCACAGCAGGAGGTTAAATACAGATATCAGTATTGCTTCAACCCAATCTAAGTTGCCATTTAAGAAGAAAAATTCATTTTTTTAACTTATAGAAATATAATTTTTGAAGCAAAATTAAGTTATTTAATAATTTCTATTAAAACAAAAGCATCAAAATGTTTCTGTTACATTTAACATTCTTTTGCAGTCAGAAGTCTGATTTCATAAAACTGGTCAAAATCTTGTAGAAAAATGACGTGTTAGATGATGAGAATGCCATGAAAATTAAAAATGTCTCTACTGTTTGGTTGTAACATTGTATTACTCGCCTCTAATCAGATGTTTAATATTGCTTTTTATTTGCAGGTGCAGTGGATTTGGACGCGATTGCTAATGAAACCGAGCGCAAGGCATTAGAGGGAATAATCAGCAACTTTGGACAAACTCCCTGTCAGCTTCTCAAAGTACATTAATACTTCTAAAATGTATCTTTCTTGTCCTGATCACTGCTCAAAACGAACTCAAAATATATGTACTATTGTAGGAGCCACACCCTCCACGAATGTCCGCAGAGAACGCATCCCGGCGGCAGGCCCGTCTGGACACTCTGCCTCCAAATATCTTTGACCAGCTCGATAAACTCAGGCCCTTTATGGAGGTAAACCATATTTACATTGTTACAGTTGATTTGTATTTACTAGTTTTGCTCAGGTAAAAACAAATTACATTTCTGACGACTTTTATCTAGTCATGTTTTTTTCTTTAGTAAAACGATCTTTTATAACTGTTCTGTGTGTTTTAGGTTATAAGTGACGGTCACGCCTTGGTCCATGCTGTTGTACCAAAGAATCAAAATCATTCGTTCATCATCCAGGGCTCAGACACACTGGTGAGTGCATATCAAAACACACATTTAATCACCTAAATGTCAAAGTAATCGCTGGTTATGTTCTCTTCAGGTGACTGTGAGCTCTAGCGGTTTGATCGGGACACACGGCTGGCTCCCATTTGACAAAAACATCGCCAACTACTTCACTTTCACCAAGGACCCCACCATCAGCAATCCCAAGTGAGTGATAATATTCTAGCCACACCTTTGATTTATGTGGTTTGACTGCAAATTTATGGAACAATGTCTCTGTATGGACCAAGTTTTAACATAAAAGATCATTCTAGTATGTCCCATTATTTTTATATCTTTATATGCAATTCATTCATTTTCTTCTGCTTACTCCCGTTAGGGGTTGCGGGTGACTGGAGCCTATCCCAGTAACTTTGGGGCTTAGGCGGGGAAACACCCTGGACAGTGGCCAATTCGTTGCAGGGTTAGACAGACAACCATTCACTCTCTCATTCACTCACTAAGGGAAATTTAGATCGTGAGATGTTGATATGGTCTGACCCGGGAATCGAACCCATGACCTCCTTATTGGGAAGCCAGAGCTCTAACCACCTGGCTACCGTGCACCCAATCTTTATATGCAATTTTGTATACAAATACATTGTACTGTATTGTATAAAAACACAGGAAATGTGAGTGCATCAAAGCTTCAGTAAAAATACAAAACAGGTGCTTTTTGAGGGTCAGACTTCATAGATAAATGACTGCAGACAATGTTTAAAAACAGTCAAAAAAGAGGATCTGAAACACAAGGGACAAAGCAACCTATGCAACAATTAAAGTTGGGCTAACTAACTTTTTAGTTATAAATTAACAGCCTATGTGTTTTCTACTGAAAAGTCTATGATATATGCAGCTCTTTGTGAAAAAATTCAGAGAATTCAGTGAATTGTCTGAATTGAATAATAAAGAATTTAGTTCTATTCAGGAAACAAATGCAGCTCTCTGATTAGATGTGCTTGATGGTCCTCTCCAGTTTCACTTTACTGTTTGTAAGAAGTGATTTTTAAGCCTAGAGCTGTGCAATATATTGAATTTCCCGATATATTGTGAATGTTGCAAGGAAGATATGCAAAAATGATTATCGCGTATATACTACTATAAGTTATTGTTTAACATCAAAATACTTATCATGCAAACTTTCAACTAAGGGCATAAAATTGTTTTCTGTTTTTTTTTTTTTTTTTTGGCAAATATTTTAAAGGTGTCTCACATTTGTTTGATAATTTAACCTTAAATATACATTTTGGCACATTTCTGTTGGATTTGACTTTTGTTTACCCTCTCAAATTATTTTATAGTCGACTAGTGAAACAATTATTCATGTAACTTTGGCAATAAGAATTTTTTAATGCATGTTTAGCCAAGTGAATGCTAAAATAAGGTGACAGAAATCTTACAGATGGAGAATATTAACTAAAATAAAATAATAAAACTTTAATTTATCAGTAGTTTATTTCTGACGTTTAGTTTAATAATGAAGCAATCTTTGCTATCAAAATGTCTTTTTACGTATATTTTAATTTTTGTTTAGTTCAGTTAACAGTTACAATGATCAAATATATATATTTTTTTATTGACTAACCACGATAAGTCAATTAATCTTTGCAGCCCTAACTGACTTAATATCATCGGATTATCGAGTATATGTTCCAAAATTAACAAAATATTAATTTTTGTCAATATCGCTCAATCAAAAAAATAATACATTGATATTAATTGTGTGTTTTTTAGGCTTTATTAGAGGAAGTTGTCAGATTAAAAACCTAAATTGTGTTTGCCGTGTAAAAATCAGCTACCCCACCTTTAAGAAAAGTACAATACTGTATTATTCTGAACATTGAGCCATGTTTTGTTCAGGATGCAGCGTTTCCTGTCCGGTCCCTTCGCTCCTGGAGTGGACATAAACAGACAGGTGCTGGTGGTGTCGAACGATGGGCGTCTTCTGTTCAGCGGAGGACACTGGGACTGCAGCCTCCGGGTCACGCTGCTCGGGAAGGGCAAACTGGTGGGACGCATCTGTCACCACATCGGTGAGGACACTAACCAATGTGAAGTCATCAACATTCCTTTGAAGAGGTCACTCAAGTGCTTTTTGGTCTTTGTTCAGGGCCAATTAGATGCAATATTTTGGTCATGGTGTTCAAATACCATCCCATTGTTCTTGTTTATGTTTGTGGCCTCGAAACAGAAATCTACTCCAACAGTTTTTAGTTCAGTCAAACCTCATTAATGTATTATTATCTTGTCCAGTATAAAATTTAACTGGATTACTTACCGTGTGTTTTTCATAATTACTACATTATGTTTCGCATCAGAAAGGTTATTGTAAAACAGACCTTCACATTCTATTTTTATGTAATCATTGCACATTTTATCTCTTCAAACTTGTGGGATATGAAAGTCACTTTATGCAAAAATGTATGAAAGTATTGGTTAAAAAGACTAGAATAAAAATATTGATCCAAATTTGAGTCGTTTTAGCCAAATTATGCAGCATGTTTCACTTTTTCTAGAAATGTTTGACTTTGTACAAGTTAATTTAGCATGAAACAAGTAAGTAAAAATGTCTTACTCCATTGGCAATTGCTTTGGTGTGAAATAAGAACAAATGTATTGACCCCTTTATACAAATCGAATAATTTAGATTCGTCCACACTATTGAGATTTATCACAAATTCATCAAATTCAAATGACTTAAAGAAGGTGGCAAGCCTGCTTCTCTTTTGTTTCCAAAACTAAAGATGTGCTAGTGTGAGAGTTAAGGATGAGTTAGAAATCTTAGCTATATTAGCTGGCCAATATTTTAGGGCCGATAATTGATCAGGCAGTGAGTTGAGCTCCCAGTTAGTTTTGGAGAGAAACTAAGTAAAGCTTAAGCTTTAAATAAAGTTATTTGTTTGTTAATATGAACTCATGTGCTTTAATACAGAGAAAACTCGTAGCTGCACTATAGAGTGAGGATAAAAACAAACTTTAAAAATGTGATTGGATTTTTGCTTTAATAAGATATAGTACCTCGGCTGATTTTAAAACTAAAATAAGAAAATCAGTCTTTGAAATCGTCCCCGGATGACAAAATATTTAAAGAACCAGCATCTGCCAAATTAAAATCCATATCAATTGATCTCTAGTTAACAAACCTATTTACTTTTTTGGAAAATTGGAAGTTTAATAGATCGACTTTAAATTAAATAAAATAAAATTGACTCTCTGCCATAAACTGTATTTATCTGGCGCTTATTCAAAGATAGGTGGTTTTCTTGCTTACAAATGTATTGTCATTATTGAGTTTGTCTGTTTTCTTCAGACGTGGTCACCTGTCTGGCCCTGGATCTCTGTGGAATCTACCTCATCTCCGGCTCCAGGGACACTTCCTGTATCGTGTGGCAGGTGCAGCAGCAGGTCAGCGCCACTCAACCATAATCACACATTTATACGCTGGAACAGGGAGATTTTGTGTCCTCGTGCAAGACGCTTCACACACTTTGTGATTAGTGGTAGAGACTGTGGGTAGCATTTGGTTTGTTATTTCATAGCTGGTTAAGGTATAAACGAAAGCATTAATTGTCTGTTAATAAAGGACAAAATAAAATCAAACATAATGAATGCACGGTGGTTAGAGCTCTGGCTTCCCAATAAGGAGGTTGTGGGTTCGACTCCCGGGTCGGACCACATCAACATCTCACAATCTCTCTGGGTGGAGTTTGCATGTTCTCCCTGTGTCACCGTGGGTTTTCTCCGGGTACTCCGGTTTCCTCCCACCTCCAAAAACAAGTATGTTTAGATTAATTGGGCATCACAGTCAATTTCCCTTAAAAAATGAGAAATTGAATGTTTGTCTGTCTATCCCTGCGAAAAGTTGGCCACTGTCCAGGGTGTTCCCCGGCCTAAGGCCCAAAGTTACTGGGATAGGCTCCAGTCACCGCGACCCTAGGATTAGCGGTAAAAATGAATGATAATAATGCTATCTTTGTTGAGATTTATAAGGATTCATGGAATTGTCTATTTGTATTCTAAACCTAATTAATCAAAAATATAAATAAAACATTCAGACTTCAAAAGTTTGACTTTTGGCTGACCAAAATATGTAAATGTCTGTTTGCTTGTCTGACTATCTGATTGTACCAGCTCAAATAAAAACATTCATTCATTCATGTAAAATTGTTACCAATTTTCACATTTTTTCCCACCTGCAGTTTCTGGCCTTAAAGCCAAACTGTTAATGTTACTGTTATGTCAAGCAAAGCAAAGTAACACAGGGAGAAAAGCAGTGAATTCTCCTCCAGAAAAGTTTCATACACCTTTAACAGAACAACACACAACAATATTTTTATACATTTGTTAAAACAACTTATTAAAACCTCTTTCTCTTTGTTTATGCCTCAGGGTGGGTTTTCCTCAGGCCTGTCCCCTCGCCCTGTGCAGGTGCTCTGTGGACACGATCAGGAAGTCACCTGCGTCGCCATCAGCACTGAACTCGACATGGCTGTCTCTGGGTCAAAGGTCAGACACTCATGTTTATTCCCTTATGATGGGAACTCGTTTATTATTAAAATCTTCTAAAATTCGAATGGAAACTGTTTCTGAACCCTTTGGAGCACAAACAATTTTCTGGACTCTTTGTGAAGCTGAAGCTGCAGTTTTATGTCTGAATGTCAGGTGTCTGAATGACTCTAGTTTTTAAGTGAGAAGAAGCTTTGCACTTTGTTGAATATAAGAATATAAGAAGTTGTATAGCTGGTGTCACCAGTCTTGGCCTGAATGACATTAGATTTGGTATATTTTGTGTTTGGACAATTCCTCTTGAAAAGTTGAAGCTATTTTCATTAAATATGAGTTTTAGGACCTGTATCAACCTAAAAAGTGTAGATGGAGCTCAGAAAAAAGTTTAAAAGTTTTTTTTATTTAAGTTTAGAGTCAAATATAATTCAGATCCTTGCCTGGAGAATCCAGCCTCACCGCTGCACCAGCGGATGAGTCTGGTCGCCCCTCGAGTCAACTGGATTTCTAGGGCGGAAGAAAGCTCACCTAACAGACAGCGGAGGGAACCAATCAGAGAAGAGCATAAAGGCTTCTAGTGCCGTAAGCTGTTGGGATTTCTCTTGCGCTGTCATCTGCCGGTAAGGGCGGTCGCCTTACCGGCTCGAGCCGACTGCACTGCCTTGACCATCTTGAACACGACTATTGACGCGATGTCTTTTTGGTAATTTAAAACGGCATTTACCGGTGAATGGAACAAACTCTCGGTTTTCCGGTGCGCCATGTTGTTTATCCTTCCGCCGCGCTGCCTAGATCCATGCGCGCTGCGCACAGCAGGGACATTGTTAGCAAAAACCACGTGACTGAAATAAACGATTTTCATTGCACGGTACGATCTGGATTTCGAAGGAAACACCCTTGGAGGGGAGGGCGACCAGACTGACATTTTTTCTGTGTAAAAATACAGAGAAATGTCATTCTGGATCCCAGGCAATTCAGATCCATCCTAGAGTGGGATGTAAGTAGAATAAATAAGAAGTTTCCTTTTTTTTTTTTTTTTTATCTTTACCATGTCAGGGAGCTTGAGAGTTAATTTATGTAAGATGGAGGGCAAAAAGTATTTAACTAAGGGGTTAAAATAAGAAAACTAATTGTAAGTTAGGAGTAAGTTCAATTTTCTTAACCTCGTGGCAAATAATTTGACTTGAACTAAGAAGTAATGTCTTGAAATTAGTCCAAAACAATTTTAACAAGGAAAAAAACGTACGTCTTTACAATAAGTAGTCCTTAAATTTGTCAACATCTTCAAACTTTGAGTTCAAATCCTAGAACTTGAGTCTTGATATACAGTACATGTTTGCAGTGCCTGTTCTTCCTCTACAAATCTGCACTATACTTTCATTAATAATCATGATTTTCTCTATGAATCATTGTCATTATTGTCTCTTTTGTAAAATATTCTCGATGCACATGTCGTCTGAATGCTGGTGTGTTGATCTAATAGACGTTTAATGTGGAGCAGCCACAGGAAACACCTAATAAGTATGAACCAGATGTTGTTCATGCAAATACCAGAGACTGAGCTGGAAAAACGTCCAACACAAGTTACCAATAAAAAGAAGAATCCTTGAGGTCATGAACGACGACAGTTATGGCATCTACACTTCTGTTACAGCTTTTTAAACTCCATCTAAATGCATTTATTACAAATATTCTGTTCAACAGTGAAAGCTTTTACAGCTCATAGGTCAGCGGTGTCAAACTCAAATGGAGCTGGGGTCAAATTGATCAAAGTCAGAGTTGACCCAGTGCCACGTTTTAAAATATAGATATATCTGTGTTATTTTCAGTCATTGTAACTGGGCTATATAAGGTAATATAACACATTTACTGGATGTACTGCATTCCAGTGCATTTAAAGTTTTATAGTCACATCTCAGCAACATAAGCCTTTATATTTCTATTGGTTCATTATCCTTTCTGGCCTATGTGGCTCCTCTCGCTGAAGTGCATTCTGGGGTGTGTAGTTCAAATTGTAGCAAGCTTTTATCAGGAGGTCACTATCAATAATAATCATAAATCATCCCGAAGGCCACAAGAAATCATCTTGGGGGCCGCATTTGGCTCCTGGGCCCCAGTTTGACACCCCTGTCATAGGTCATGGAAGAAGATTATTATTTGTGTTTTGAGATTTGTGAGAAGAAACACTGTAATTTTAAGATTATTGACGTCAAACCAAACAACTTCATAATTATGACTAGCTGTATAAAATAAAACATTCAAAATGATAAAATATAGTGCATTTGACATAAATAGACAAAAAAGTACATCAGTTCAAATTTAGCTTTGACTGAAATTTAAATAACTTAAACTCGAGGCTAGTTAGGACTGAAGACAGATAATTTGTCCGTTTTTCACACAAATCCTTGTATTTCTGAAAACTGCTCTCTGTGAAGAACAACAAAAGTGGGATATCTGTCGTGAAGGCCAAAGCAGATCTCGACAAACTGCGGCCTGAAGGTCAAATACTGACCTCCATCTGTTTTAATCAGGCCCTGGCTTGTTTTTGAGATAAAATGTATTTGTTTTTATTTGGTTGACTTAACAAAAATATCACAATAGAAAAACACAATAATGCATTAAATAGCCATGATTTTAACAGGACAGGGACTAAATGAAAATGAGAGTACCAGCACTTTACTTTACTAACCCTTTTCTCCCCACTGGATATAATCAATGACTGTACAAGATATTTTCTGCTCTGTGTAAGGAAAAACAAGATATAATCACCATCATGTGCAAAAAGTCAGTTTTCTTCCTCAGCTTTCTCTTGAAGTGTTTCACATGGACATTCAAACAAAGTCTGGGATTCATCCAAAGATCCAAACACTTACAGGAACTGACCGTTTCAATGTGATTTCCTTCAAGATTAATCTGGCCGGACTGTAAATGTATTCAATCTTGAGAACATTGTGCACTTGGTTTTAATGGAGTTCAAGACAAGTTTATGAGTAAGACGACACTGCTGAATCAGGGTGAAAGCTGCCTGAAGTTATTTGGTGGATTGGTGAATTTTTACAGAAAGTTTACTATATTGTGGCTTATTAGGTATGGTCTAGCAGATGTTGGTAATATTGTCGTTATCAGTGTGTTTTCAAAGATATCTGTATCCGCCTGATTTTTACAAAAGTCATCTATATTTGGCAGCAGCAGCATATTTATTTTGCCCTGTCTCAGTTTGAGTGTTCCTGTGTCTTTCTCAGTTTATCCTCAGAGCATTCAGTCAGTCTTTTTAAACAGACTATGGAATAATTTGTTTCAATTTGTCCTCTGCTACAGATTTTAAGTCTAATTATTGCTATCTTCAAAGTTAGTTATTGTTGGGCTGGGCGATATAGCAAAAAAGTTTAATGCAATTTTCTTAGAGACAGATCATGGCTTTGAATTTTTCGCGATCTTGTCTATTCCTTTTGGGGTGAACAAAATCATCTGCTACGTTGTGGTGATTGGCTAAATCCAGCTGTTACCCAGAGCAAAACAAAGGCTGACCAATAAGAGTCAGAAGAAGGTTGGAGAATAGTCTGTGTCAATAGAGAAATGGGAAATAATGATATGACAATTTCATCAAAAAAGCAGATTCAAATTTTTTCCTGATATTGTCCAGTCTTAAGTTATCAGCCAAAGCAAGTTAATCATTGGATGATGGTATCGAATCAAAAGGTCTATATTGGCCCATCTCTTGTTTTTCGACTGCCTGCGTCCTTTAAAAATGTATTTACCCTTGTATAGCTAATTCACCATTCCAAAACTGTCTCTTTCAGGACGGGACAGTGATCGTGCACAGCGTCCGGAGGGGTCAGTTCCTGCGGACCCTTCGACCTCCCTGCGACAGCAACAGTCCTGCCCACATCTCTGAGCTGCAGGTCGGGATGGAGGGACACATCGTAGTGCAGACTTCAGTGGAGGAGTGCTCCTACAGGAAGGTACAACATCCACCAGGCTCAAATAATCACACAATCAAATCAAGATCCAATTGTTTCAAATCATTAATGATCAGCTTGACTATTTTTAATTACTCTAACAACTAACGTCTCTTAGGAAAAGCATGGTCGGGATCAGACGCAGCTTTGTTGTTTGTGTTTTTCATTATTGTAGAATAACTTCTGTTAAAAAAAAAAAAATCAGAATGTTCAGAAAAATACATTTTTAATTATGACACAAACAAGTCATTAAGACAAAGAATATTGAAGTATAGTTGTTATACTGGCCAGTGTTATGAATATTGATGAGAAATAATTATCATATTGTAATTTGCAATCCATGTCTTTATCATTTTACCAGATATGGAGTTGATAAACAAGTGAACTTGTTAATTTAATACAAATTGTAAAAATGTTGACAATATTTTTTCTATACGATCCTACATGTAATTTAGAGCTAAATTCAGAATTTGGAGCACTATTTTTTAAAATTAAATGACATTGACAAAAAAAAGTTTTGTTTATTAAGTTATTTTGTACTGTATTGTACAACTTTTTTGTTGTTGTTTGTCTTTAGTTTCCAAAATTAATAATAGAATAAAAAAAATCTAGATTAAATGATCTTGCCACAAAGCCAAGCTCACGTTGTTTTCTATATATTTTTCATTGATTAATTGGATATTTAATATTAACCTAAATGGATAACCTCGTAGATGTTATTAATTTGTATCAGTGTTTAAAGATCATCGGTACAGTATACAACTTAATGTAGCAAGGAAATTAATAAATAAATATACACAATATTGTTTATACATTGAAGAACAATAATATAATATAAGAAGCATTTTCCTGTCGTATATATAACATTATTCTGCCAACACCTCAGCACTGGCTCTATCATTTCAGTGTGTATTGTTTTAGATAAATAACTCATACATTACATTACATTAGTGTGTCTGTTTGTTTCTACAGGGCAAATACTCCGTCCACGTTTACTCGGTCAATGGCTGTTTATTGGCGTCACTGCCCATGGAGGAACAAGTTACTGCCCTGCACCTGATGAATGAATATGTGATACTGGGAACCGTCAAAGGAAACCTGCACATCAGGCATTTGCACAGGTACAAACACTGTAATGTAGTTTTAAGACTGTTAGATCTGATAAAGATTAGTGGATGGGAGAAAATGTCCAGATTGAGAAAGACAATTTGGGAGGACGTGAACCCCTGTGCATTAGGAGCACAACAAGGCTTTACTTGAACTCGCTGACTGCTGAGGTTTGCAAACAATTTAGCCACATTCTTCGTGTTAAATTTCCCAACAATGTAAGTCGTAGCAGCGTAATAGAGTAACAGAGGAGACTGTGGTGGATCAGCAGAGTAAAAACACAACCTCATCTATGCATTGTTGTTACAAAAACGTCACTCTGTGTACTGTCCTAAATATAAAAAGTAACTGAATACTGCTTACATCATCTTTAAACTAAATCTGGGAAAGACCGTACTCCCATATAATATTACTACGGCTGTAGTTGATTACATTTATTAAACACATTTATAATGAAGTACACGGCTTGTTGAGATTAGTCCAGGGTTTCTCAACCAGGGGTACAAGGACCACTGGGGGTATGCAAGTTCTTTCCGAGGATTACTTGGAATGGTTTCAGACTTCAAAAGCAAACACAATTTTATAATATCCTATATTATTATTTTACCTTAAAATCCTGTTTTTATCAGTGTCATTTCAAAGAGCGACTGTTTACGGGTGAAGATGGACTTAAAAGTTTAAAGTAATTTAATAAATGTTGTCCATCAGCTGCTAACTCGTGCATTGGACACAAAGAGGAAAAATTGTGCTCCAATATTGGCGCAGATTGAAGAAAAGTGCACCGCAGTAACATATAGGGCCTGATTTTCAAGCCAGGTGCTAAATTGCGGGTGCAAAAATAAATAAATAAATCTTTTACACAAACTTTAATATTGGAAGATGCACATACAACTTATCAAACAAAACAGATACGAACCAACTCAAATTCTGCATCTTTAGTGTGTCTGTGAGAGAAAAAATGTCATCTTTGCCAAGGTTTTGCTCCCCCTAAACTGTTTTGCACATGAGCAAATGTTTGCTAAAGCTGGCCCATAGTGTCTATTTTTCCAACGATGCTGTAAATGCAAATGCACCAGGGTGTACTTGGAATGGTTTCAGACTTGAAAAGCGGATGAAATTTAATATTGTCTTAGGCAACAAAAAAATTGTGTTTATGATCAACTTTCATTTTTGTAAATTGTAGAATAAAATTTAGTATGTATGTTATTTATTTATTTATTTATTTATCTGTCTGTCTGTCTGTCTGTCCGTCCGTCCGTCCGTCCGTTCGTTCGTTCATTCATTCATTCATTCATTCTTGTTCTTAGTTAAAGAGACTAAAATATGTTTTAATGCCACTCTGGAGGACATTCCAATCCTCTTCTGGAAAAGTTATATAGATATATACTGCTCCTTTCAAAAAGCAGTTTTACCATTATGTAGAAAATCCCTCGACAGACCTAACCGCTGCTGTTGTTCAGATGTTTCTTCACATAATTATTCACAGCATACTTTTGAGCTGTCTTTGTAAGGCTGTGCTCTTTGTTTGTCAGTCTGGACGCCGCGGTGGCTCCTTTGGCCTTGAAGATCCCTGTGAGGAGTGTTTCGGTCACTAAAGAGTGCAGTCACATCCTGGTGGGGCTGGAGGATGGGAAGCTGATCGTGGTGGGGGCCGGGAAGCCAGTGGAGGTGAGAAACTGTGGGGCTGTATTTGGAAGTGGGGCGCTGCTGCTTGTATGTTAATTACTTAGAGAAACCTGCCTTTTTAGCATTCAGATAGGAAGGTGACATCACAACTGTTTACAACGACTTTAATACTGAAGTGTAGGATAACATCAGACTTCAAAAATTAGCCCTGGTTGTTAATTTAAAATACAATCCAGTCACAGTCACCAGGGTTGTCAAGTCCACTTCTTTATAGCAACTTTGGGCTTGTTATTGTGGAAAAAAGGCTTTTGATATTATGAAACTAACAATATCTACCTAGTTTATTGAATCAGCTGCATTTTCTTTTGCATTTTGTCTTTTATTTTGTTTTCAAGTTTGTGTGTTCGTTCCTGCGTGGATTTTTGTCAAATAGATACTCAGCAGCACCTCTTCCTCAAATTAGACCAAATGAAGAGCCAAATAGTCATATCTGGTCTATGCTAAACAAAAAGTAAAAGCTGCATGAACGCTGATTAAAATGAAACAGTTTTACGATGACAACCCGAAGAGCTTAGATCTGAACACTAAAAAGCAACCAACAAAATCTTATATTATATTATTATAACGACTAGAAAGAGCGAAATCACCATACGCTCTCTTTGGAAATGTCCAGTTCCAGCTGCTTTGTGGTGTTTGAAAATTTTACCCATACAACTCATTCAAACTAATGGAAGCTGAACTTTTAATTGCAGTTTTTCCTAATATACTTTGATAATTGAACCTTTTCATTTTTGTACATTTATTAATGCTTCTGTTCAACCAAACTGATGTGAAAAATCTTGTAGGTATTACATTTTTCTTTTAAAATAATGGCTGCAAAGTATGGGGGGTGTCCAAACTTTTTTCACAGTGGGCCGCATTTTGAAACGTATATGGAGCTGAAGGCTATACTATGAAGTGAATCATGCAAAATTTTACATTTGACCTAATTCTAATGAATCACCACACTTTTAATGAGGCAATTAAGCATTAATTTTAGGTTTATATAACATCAAAATAATTGTTATTTTAACTATTACAGAAGAAATGCTCAAATTTGACTTATACAATGGGGCCAATCTAGCATGAAGTCTGAGGGTCAAAAAAACGGATCCAAATGGCCACCTGCTTGGCCATGCCTAATGTAGTGTAATGACAAGCTGCATAAAATATAAACAGTGCAGTATTTTTAATATTTCTATTCACACTTCAGAGGAAAAATGCCCAGATACAGACAGGTCACGTTATCTGTGTTATTAGGACCGCAAATATATCATTATATTTTAAATTGCAAATGACAATTTAGACAATATTTTAGTGAAACACAGTGAACATGATTATAATTAAGATTTCACCAAACATTTAGCTTATTTTCACCAAGATTTCCTATTTTTGTTTGTTGTAAATGTGGCCAAAACTCACATCAAGGACACAGATGTAATGATTTGACAAACACAATTTTTGTAACACTTAAATTGTGTTAAATAATTATTTAAACTTGTCTGTACATTTATTTCAGTAACAATTTTGCTGCCTCTCCACTCGTAGGATGGCTACTACAATTGCCACGGCAACAGAACTCACACAGTAGTATTAATACCTCAACGGCAACAAAAAGTGCTCAAAATGGCGCCTCCTTTAACTGAAACAGAATCCAGGAATAGCTTGTCTTTTAGTCTGACTTGTTTGTTTTGGCCCTGCAGCGTGGATTAACTGGTGCTTTCGTTTCCCTCTCAGGTTCAGTCAGGACAGTTCTCGCGTCGCCTCTGGGGCTCCACACGCCGCATCTCTCAAGTGTCTGCAGGAGAAACCGAATACAATCCCACCGAGAGCAAATGAGATCCAACACAACAAAGGATTGAGGGAAAAAAAAGTAAAATGCAGATTCCTTGTTTGGACTGAACAAGCCGAGGAATCGCGGCACCAAAACACTGAGCACTTTTATTATAATCCTGTTTTAATCAGCGTCATTCCAAAGAGCGGCTGTTTACGGATGAAGATGGACTTAAAAGTTGAAAGTTATATTTACTAAATGTTGTGTATCAGCTCCTGACTGATGCACTCGACACGAAGAGGAAAAACTGTGCACCTCTGGGCTTCGTTATTGGCTCCGATTGTCTGCAAACTGCACCTTTTTGAAAATATATATTTCCTGGAAACTTGAAGAAAAGTGCACCGCAGTAACATATAGTGTCTATTTTTCCAACGATGCTGTAAATGTTGAACTGTTACAAGAGCTCTGTTTAAAGATGCACTGTGGGACTTTTCTAGTTTAAAATCAGCATTAAAGTGATCAAGTCTTGTTATAAGTCAGATCTGTGGAGAGGTGACGCAATTATATATGAACTCATGCATTTTTAGAGATTTCTCAGGAATGAAAATACGACAATTACATTTATTTTACTTACATATAGTCCTTTTCCACTAGCCCTGTTTCTCCTGGGACCAGGTGCTTTTTAGTACCTGCTTAGCTTTGGTTCTATCCAGGCCAAGCAGGTACTAAGCTGTTCTGACACTGATTGGTCTGAGGCTGTTTTGGGAAGATGCTATAGATATAGTACCACATTCCAAATAGTAATGGAAATACAACCAGGCCAAGTAAGACAGAGTAGAGTAGGGCCAAGTAGTGCTAGTGGAAACACCTAATTAAAAAAAATGTACAAAGGTTAGGGTTAGATTTAGGTCATGGTAAATATGCTTAGTGATTTGGGAAAGGTATGCTAGTAACCGGGTCACGGCATAACTGTGTTGGGGAAAATAAAAACCTGTGTCAGTTAGAACAGTTTAGTCCCTGTTTGGCCTGGGCAATCAGGTACCTGATTCCAGAGAAACAGGGCCAAGTAGAACTAGTGGAAACACCCCATAAGAGTTTAGTATCAAATTATGTGTAACAGTGAGCTATATTAATGACAAGAGAGACTGTTACCATGGCAATCTGAAGTAACTGGCTCCATGTCGTGTTAGAAATTTCTATGTAAGAGCTCATACAAACTAATAAATGCTGAACTTTTGTTAAAAATTTCTTTTAAATACTTTTCAGACTTTACATTTTCAGATTTGAATTTAATATTTATATTTTACAAACTTGTGTGAAACAAATTTTAAACAAACATATTTTAAATAGGTTAAAAAAATGCTGACCTTTAGTTTAATTTTCTCTTAAATCTTTTTCAGGTTTGTATTTAAATTCAATCTTACATATTTTCAGTAGCTTATATTTTTCTTCTACAGTAGTAATTGTTGTTGATGCAAACACAATAATAATTGGTTGTGCACATATTATCATATAATGCATTGACACAACTACAGTTTTGCATAATGTATAGTTGAATGCAGTGTGAATGTCAGTTTAAAATTCAGAGAAAAAGATGTCTAGACCCAAACAATTGGACTTCTGCTTTATTAGGAACAAAACTTAATAATTATATGTTGCTTTGAGCTGTGAAATGGGACGACGTACTATTTTGACTTAAGTTATTATGAATAATTTGCCAAGTTTCTAAGTAGTTCTTTCTTAAATGTGTTTGCTGTCATTTTACCACTGCATTTTGTAACCAAAGCTTCTCAAATTGTGCATCTCATCGTCATTTGACCCTTTTATTGAGTGACTTTAATCCAATTTACGTGTGCACAATCTTGTAGCAATTGCATCTCTAAAAATCTTGTAGGATGAGATCTTTTCCCATAACAAGCTTGTTTTAACTTGATTTTTATTAATATTTTGCTGCTGCTCCACTCGCAAAATGCCTGACATATATAACTGCAATGTCAACACAGCTTACTCTCTCTAGTGAATATAATGACTCATTAATGTGAAGCTTTCAGTGCAAATCAGTAACACCTCCTTCACCAGAAAAGCCCCGCAGTGCACCTTTAAAGCTCAAATATGTGAATGTATGTGTTTATATTCACTTTGGAATCATGATTGTGGAGACCTTCTGTTGCCTTGACCCACAAAAGCCTAGTGTCTGCTACTATTTTACAACTGTTATTATTCGGTAAGTGCCTTTCTTCTGTCAAGTTTGAGCCATGTAAAAACACTGAATACAATAAATCACTATAAGAAGTGTTCACGTTCGTCTTCGCTCATAAACACACAGGCAGAAGTCAATTAAATTAAGCATTACACATGAAACAAAAACTAGCATAAAGACTTGAATATTGTCTGCCTTTTCTTTTGACACTTGGGCATTCATTAACTCCACAGTTGTTAACTTTACACATTATGCAAAAGTGACTACGTTCCCTCAAAATAGTTTACCTGAAGTTGAATTTGGATTGATTTGTGCATGTTTCAGTAACCTCGCGTTGTTCTGCAGCTCCAGCTCGAGTGCTCAGAAAATCCCCGTCTTCACCTACCACCTATCCCCACCCACTTGATTGTATTTACTTGCGATTACTCAACAAATTAGATCCTGGTTAAAAATGGTCAAATAGCTACTTTACAACAACATAGAGAAGTAATTCAACATCTGTGGCTTATTAAAGTTTTACAATTAAATGGCGGAGCTTAGTTTTGCTATTTTGGATAGGAAGTCATTGGACTAGCCGCTCTAGATAATTTTTGTGTTTTACAATGAACAAAATTTGAATTGTTGATCCGCATTCACGTATTAAGTAATAAGTCATGGATGTGTGAATATTCCAATATTGTCTTGCAACTGAGGATCAATTGCTCAGAAAATATTATTATCGCATTATTTGGTACTTTTTTTCAGAGGCTTGTATGAAGGTTTTGGTCCCCAACCCAGTTATGCCACACTGATATCACATTGAATGAAGATGCATTTTGGTTGCTAAAGCCTGGCAACTTGGCTCAAAGTGGCAAAGATGCAAAATAAAACATGAGCCAATATGAAGATTGTGTGTTTAGTTGGCCACTGTCCAGGGTGTACCCCGCCTAAGGCCCAAAGTCACTGGGATAGGCAAGCAATAGAAAAAGAATGAATAGCTGTTTAATATGATTAAACCCATGAACATGCTGTGAATTCTGGTGCAGTTATTCTGGTGTCCTGCAGTGGGTTGAGGCTGCGATGAGCTAAAGACATGTGAGTGTCGGGGAGTTTGTGTGGAGCTCATTTCCTGTTCGCCTCTTTTACTGTGGTTGGAATAAAGTGCTTGTTTTGCAGCGTCAAGACAGAAACAATAGCAGCCATTTAAAGCTCAGGCCACAGCCATAACATCACACGCACCAACGTCACGGATTGCCTCATGTGTAAACAGAATTATGTTTTAGAAAGGTTTGTTACAAAATGATCCACTGACTTTTGGAAACAGCTTTGAAAAATTAACTGGTTTTGTTTCAGAGACTGTAAAATGCAATCCAACCACAATTTATAGCTGACAACATGGTTAAAATGAGAATGTTTATAGCTCATTGTTCCACTGAATCATTCTTCACTTCTGAACACACACAAACTAAATGTGAATAGATTCTCAAGGTCTGCCTAATATACAGTAGTTACACGTGATTCAGTTTTTTAAAAGAGTGTTGTATCCATAGTTACATCTATTAAGTTATAACAATAATGACTAGTGTGGGCTCTGTTGCCATGTTGTAAGTGAAGCAGCTGTAAAATAGTTATTCAGATGTATAATTTTAGCTCTTGCCCCATAGCAACAGCGTTCATGTTTTAAAGTGTAATATGTCATATTTAACATTATTTTGGGTGAGCATGACAAATGAATTAACTAACAAATACAAAAGTGTTCAAATATCGATGTAGTCAAAGGAAAATTGTTCCACTACCCATGAGTTTTTCAGTAAAGATACTTACACAACATGGCTACTGCTACTGAATATTTGTTTTATTTGTGCTATAGGTTACCATGGCTACGGTCTTTTTAGTTATAACTCAATGACTACGTTTGTAAAACCATGGGTTTAAGACTGATAAGAACACATACTCCGATTTGGAAGGTAAAAAAATTCTCAGAATGACACGTCAGGCCATCTAGCATATTAAAGTTTATTTTGGTAATTGAATCAGGAACAGGGAACACTTTTTAACAATTTGAAGGCAAACAGCAACACATATTTTGAAGTAATTGGTTAGGGCATGGAAAAAAAAAATATTCCTGATTCAGCTTGCAGTGACAGGTCATGCACAGTGCATGTGGTAGAGACAGTTGTTTCCACAGACTGGACTGTCAGGAGGCCAATCAGATAGTTTAGATAAGAAGACATTTTACGCTCGACAATACTGTAGAGGCATTTCAGGGACAACAGTAGTAGAAGTTTTTTTTAATAAGCCTTAATAAATCATTAAAGTAGACGTAATTCATATAGAATAGTTATCAAGAGTTATAAGCTTGAATCTTTCCCAATACTTTTTGAGAAGGATTGAGTAAAGTTTTTTTTTTTTTTTTTGATAAACCGTTAAAAAAACAGTTGTCTCAGCTTTGTCTTTGCTTCTTTCTGAACTTCATTAAAATATTACTGTTATGGCAAATGTAAATAATATCTTTACTTTGTAAATATTCACCTCGTAAGATGCCAACATCAGCTTTGAGTGACTTAGCCACAAATACATGCAACATAGACATATTTAGTGAATTCAACACTGCACTTTTATCATTTTAACAACATCATGGGACAATATAATGTCCTTTAATATTCAGTACTCTTTCCAGCTTGACAGTGCTGTGTTGTGTGAGCTCCACTTAGAGAAAGTGTTCCTCTTCTGCAGCTTCTTCACTGTAATCCGGCTGTTGCACGGGTCTGTGATGTTAACTCTACTGAAGTTGAAAAGGTCAGGAGTGAGAAAGAGGAGACTTTGATGTCCTGGTGGGCAGAACATCCTGTCGGGCCGCTCGTAAACACCTCCGGGCACAATCCAGAGAGAGGAGGAGGGGGAAGGAGAGAGGGAGAGGAAGAGTGAAGGCAGCAGCCAAACAGAAATGATCCACAGAGCAGAGAGAAGAAGAAGCTCACAGCCTGACAATGGTGGGAGTGGTCGACACCTCTCAGTTCGTCTGTGTCTCTGTGTGTGACCTCTGCAGACCTGAGGGGGATCGCTCACGTCATTTCAGGTGATTGTTGAAACTGATCCTGCCAAAAGCCACAACAGTTCTAACAAGCCACTGTCAACGACTGAACCGCCTGCTGTAATAATAATGTGAGGCTGGGTCAAGGATTCTTCTGTGTATGAACTAAACAACTGTTTCTTTAGATTAAACATGTTACATAATGGGTACTACTCAGATGCAAACAAAACTGTCAGAATAATTATTGCAGGAGACAGTAGATATAGTTTTAGAATGATGATATTGCTATACAATTATTTTATGATTTGAACTGATAAATGTTTGTTTCAAGAGATCCAACAGCACTAAACAACATTTACATTAACATTAACAACATTTAGCACCTGATTCAAAATCTTTAAAACTTTACATTGCCAAATTTTATTTTGTGTCTTTTGAAAAGACTTAAAAGTTTGGGAACCCGAAAAAATTTACTAATGTACCACAAAATGACAAAATACTACAAAACAATGGTCTGACTCCAACCTTAATTCTTGTAAGAACCGGTACACACACATATATACACGATTGTTTTATCCAGGGACCTGTCGAGGTTCAGTAACATGCATACAATTGTACATATTTGTAGCTGTCTTATAGATTGAATTAGCTGTTTTTTGGGGGGTTAAATTGCACTAGATTTTAATAGTAAAGCATTTGAAATTGTGATAGACTATAAAATAAAAACAAAATACATTTTGAAGATCCTTTGAGGCCTGTGGATGGCTCACGGCCTGATTTTGGGCCTCGGACCGGTGGTTGGGGACCCCTGCTATATACAACAATGTTGTTAATACTATTTCTTTAATTATAGCCCTGCATACTCATGCATTACAGCAGTGGTGTCAAACTCAAATGAAACTGGGTTCGAATCGATCAAAGTTAGAGCTGGTCAGGGCCACATTTAAAATATTGGTCTACCTCTGGTTTACTCAGTTATGGCAATTAGGCTATAAAGCCTATTTTAACATAATATATGTCCACATTTATATTGTATTACATTACAGTCTGTTGCACAGACTGTTCTTTCAAGAAATTGTGTGTATTGTGTATGTCAACTGCTGCATTCAAGTGCATTTTAGAAGTTTTATTGTCAAATCTTCTCAACAATATAAAGCTTTATATATTTTCCAGTCTATGTGACTCCTCTTGTGCACTTCATGCACATAAACCTTCAGTCTGTCTCAGGCTTGAGCCTTTATTAGGACATCTGACGTCTGACGTTTGTGCTCTCATGATCCTGTCTCATTCTCTCAGTGCTATGTAGTTTATCGGAGGGCCACTATCAATAATTTTCAGAAATCATCCCAGGGGCCAAAAGAAATCATCTCATAGGCCGCATTTGGCTCCCGGGCCCCATTTTGACAACATCATAGACTACATCTTTACACTGAAAGTACTTCCAATTATACAGTAAAATATTATGTCTATTCGTAAAAAAAAAATCTAAACAAAAAACGTCATAATGTCAGAAACAATAAATATTACCCAAATTGTTTCTGCAAACCTTATTTATCAAGCTCTTCAAAAACTCAAACATCAAACATGACATGTCACAGACTCATAAAAACTCCACTTGCCCATGACTTTTCAATGTCATCAAACACACAAGCAGCCACTCTGCAGACAGTTTGTAAACCTCGTGATGTAGAGTTGAGCTTATTTCATATCTACATGCAGCTTTAAGTGCACATAAATCTCCCTGTAGCCCCAGATCACAGAAGAAGACGTCTATGTGTGATTTAGCAGAGACGGCACATCCTCTCCAGTCTGCGCCCTCCCTCTGCTGCCTTTGAAGTGCAAGTAGCTCCAAGTCTGAAACATCTCCCCATTTGTTTGGCCTCTGAAGTCCCGGGGCCCCTGCCATGCATTCAGCACAATTTACAAGCCGTGTCATTTAGCCTGCGTTGGTTTTCTAATCTTTTGAATTGCTAAGATCAAACATGTAGTTTTACGAGCTCCTTGTTTGATTGTCCTGAGGATCCTTTGTGGCTGATAAGAACCTGAGCAGCTACGTAAAAGTGTGACTTTCATGTCTTTGGTCACGTTTACGGCCCCAACATGGCGTGTTCGGGACACCTAGACTGCAGATGAGATTATAATCTGAGGAGGATTTAGGCCTCATCACTTCTCACTAATGTACTAACTCTATTCAGTTTCTTTGTGCACTCAGTCATGTGATTTGAATCTATAAAAGACATTATGCAGTATACAACCTGATATATATTATAAATGTGGGTATTACTGTAATAATATTCAGTCAATCCATTATTTTAAGCAAGATGAAGCAAAATGTTGGTGGAATCAGACAGTAAGCATCATATTTATAAGTGTCTGTTCGATAATGTAGGTCCAATGCAAGAATGACCAAGTTTTTGAAAAATCTGTCTTACTTTTTCTTGATCTGAATTTATCCATTCATGCTCAACATAATATACAGTAAATATTTTCTGACACAAGTTATATGAAATGGCTCATCAAAAATGATGGATGAATGAATGAAAATGTATTATTGAGTAGTATTGTTATGTGTAACCGGTTTATTGTATATGGTGTTATAATTACACACAATTGTCTCTGTTGCTGTTTATTCCACATACCTGGCATCCAGTGACTATGTTGTCATGGTCCGCCCATGTTTCTTCTTTGCGTGTCGTAACTTCTTCTGCCCGTTTTGCAATATTCTGTGATGGAAGATTTTGGTTATTCAATGTAAACCTGTGTTTTAGGTGCATTATAGTCATTATTTCACCTTTATTTTGTTAGTTGAATAAGCTATACTTGTATTTAAGTCAATATTAAGCCTTTGAGTTGTTCCGATGTTTTTATTTATTGACGCGAAGAAGTCTGGAAAAATACTGACATGTCAACTGTTAGCAGCACATGTTGACTCTGTTGACTTTTCTTGTAATCCAGATTAAATGGAGACAGCCTCCAACCGTTCAGCTGTGTCCTGTGGTTCACTCCTGCACCAACTATCATAAACCAAAAAACACAACACAGAAAGAAATACACCAGTCATAAGTAAATTTCATAATTGTGGCAAATTGTGTATTAGCATTCTAACATAACTGGTCAGATAATGTGCACTTGGAAAAATGCCCTGTGAGTTCCAGCTTCTTCCTTCTTGAACATGTCGGACATGTTTTATCTTCTTCTATTTTTTTTCTGCAATTTACTGATGCTTCATGTTTCGCATTTTCATAGTTTTGCCAAGTTCAAAATAAAGTAACCAAACTGCAGCAAAACCATTTCTAATAAATGAATCTCTTCATATTTTACTAAAGTAAGCAATGTGCCTTTGAGTGTCCCTTGTGTTGCTGCCAGCTGTGCCTTGAAAAATGTTTTCAGTATTCAATCTTTAAAATAATCTTAATCAGATTTAATTAAATGATCTACAATTTGGGGGTGTGATAGATAGGGGGTGGGAGAACAACTTTTACAGCAAGAAAGAAAGCAAAACCAGTCAATGTTTATACAATTAAAGAAGAATTTAAAGATTTACCATTGGGCCATTAATCTAAAAATCAAGAGATCAAATCGAATCGAATTCAATTGTCAATTATTTGGTGGTAGGTTTTGAATCGAAAGATGGAAAAACATTCTTTGTTAGTAAAAATGTGTTCATTTGTTTTTGAAAAGGTTAAACAAAATCGAATCGAAAACCGAGATTGATCAATGTGAGAAAAAAGTGATTATAGGATGTATATATACATCTATATAGATATATATAGATATATACATATGTATATGTGACCGGTGTGGGTTTTGCCTCTCTGCGTTGTGTTGTGTCCTGAGCGCGAGTTGTACCCGGGTCTCCCGCGGGGCAGTCGACCGACAAACTCATTGAGCTAAAGGGAACGCTCCCCCTTAGCTCAGTTTGTTTGTGGCTTCTTATACCTGAGGGGAGTGAGTTTATCCCATACCACCACACACTTCTCCATACTGGTCCCTCGTGTGGGCCTACACCGGTTACATATATACATATGTATAGTATATGTATAAATATTTTTTTTACTGCTTCATGCAAAATTTAATTTTATCTATTTAATAACAAAATATTGGCCATTATGTATTCTGAAAAATCACCAGAAGAAAGAAAAACTACACACAGTTACAAAACAATAATGAATCTAAACTCCAAAAATGTATTGCATGGTGTAGTCAGTTAGCTACTTTGCACACGTCTTTAAAACATATTTGCAAAAATTATAACTTAAGATAAAACAAAAGTAAACTTTTCATCATTATCTTTCAGTCTTTTCCACAAACACGCTGTATCCTGTTAAGTTATCTTCGCACATCCTGGATCTATTGTGCTGTGAGCGTCAGACTGTGAGGCTCAACTATTTGATTTTTATGGCCCCAGCAGCGGCTCGGAGATGCAGCCAATCAGAGCGCGTGTTTGGAGCGCGCGGCGATGGGAGGAGAATCTGCTCCGGAGACTTTTCTTTTGGGGATTTTGGGACTTCTGCTTCAAGTGTCGCAAAACCACAGGAGAAGAAGACACGGACGACCTAAGAAACGACCTAAAAACAAGAATCAAACGACGATTATTTGGGATTTATAACGACATTTCCTGTGCGTAAAGACGACGCTTCGACTATGCGCTTTCTGTTGAGAGCGAGGAATTGGCCAGACTTTTTATGAGGGTTCTCTACACGTTTCAGTGTACAGTGGGGGAGATTTTACGTGCCTTTTGGTAAAACTACGGAGCGGAGCAGCACAATGACCATCTCAGACATGAGTTTGCTGATTCTCTACGCGCTTCTGCTTTTGAAAGTAAGTTATTTTACTTCTCTCCGAGTTCAACCAAAACTTTAATTCATACTTTAAGCCTACTGTTATCGCTACTTCGACACGATTCCAGTTTGATGCTTTGGAATCAACTTGAGCTGCATTTGTGCCATTGATTGCTTCTAAATCTTTGTGCGTAAAACTTTGCCTGGACTTAGATCACAGCCATGACATTTTTTCCGAGTTTCTTGTCTTTCATAGGGAGCTTTTTGAGGCTTTTCTGCGCATTAGACAAAGAGGGATTAGAGACATACATCTGTAGAGTAAATTATAGCTGCAGTGACTTGTAACATGGTATTTAAAGGATATCAGCGAGAAACAGAAGACGTACAGGCGCAGACAATAATTTGACACTCATCTCGCCTTTGGGCTTTGCGGTCCTGCCCTGACACGCTGGTGGGACTCAAGGAACTTCTATTTAGTTTAACTGTTTTGATAACACGATTTTATGCTCATTTTAATCCTTTTAGACACATTTCACTTCGTTGTTTATGGCAATTCCTGCAGATAATGTGGATTAGCAGTGTTTTTAGTGAGGCCTGGATATCCGGAGCTCAGCAATTATCATCATTTTCTTCCACTTTGTGGTGTGGGTCACGTGACTTTCCAGTACTTAACAGATGTAGCCAACAGCATTTAGACAAGCATCCTTGGGGAGTATGTGTGCTATTATCTTCAGGAGCCTGACACTTTTACTAACCTTAATCATCTTAAGCAAAGTAGGGCTGCTCGATTATGGCAATAATAATAATTATCACTATTGTTTGAATTATAATTGAAATCACGATTATTCAAGCGATTATTTTCTTTGAAAGTGGACATTAGTGCCCATTAAATTCAGAGCATGAACTAACACTGTTGCAGTGTCAAAAAACTAACATTTCAAACTAGATTCTTGATGCCACAATATTTCAAAAAGCTCTTTTTAGTTACATTTTTATATGATATTTTCAACACAAATAAGTACTTTCTTTAGTAAACATTTTAATAAAGATTATTCTAAAAATGGTCAGAAGTATAACATTTTGTCATGTTAATGTATTTTTTTTCTCTGTATCAATATTGATCAATTAGTGTTCGATTTCTGATACTTTTAACAATCTTAGCTTAAGATAAAATGAAAGATATCTCATTGAAATAGATTGTAGTATGTGTACTCTACAAATTTAAATTGATTTATTATTAATTGCACAGCCCTAGGACAAAGTGTGTATTAAAGATTCAGACTTAAAAACTAGGTCAACCTCTTTTTTGATCTAAACTGTCTTTGCTGGACTGTTTGGTCCTTGTAGTCACAATATTCCACAATACGGCATAAAACCAAAGACTAACCCAAACCAGAACTTTAAATTTGAATGGGATTATGCAAATGATTTTACACCTCTAGAGAGTTACACGGTGTCACTATGAATAAAGAGTTAGAGTAGAGTATTAGAAAAGCATAAGAATCATTCTAAAGAACACATTTAGTATTTATTTATTTATTTATTTATTATAATTTTGCAAGTTCAGATTGTTTTTCTCCTCCAGAAAGTGTTTTTGGAAGATTAGAAGAAGAAGAAAAAACAAGATAATGGCTACAAACATCATCATCTAATTATAAACACTGTATCTTTAGCAAACTTGTAACAAAGAGACACGTGAGTCACAGTTTGAGATGAGAGCTGTTTTGACTGACCTTTTGGTGGTCCAATCTGCTTCACTTTTGTGTCTAAAATACTTAAAAATGCTCAATATAAACAAGTTAAAAGTGTATTTAATATGAAGTGTCACCTTAGTCACTTACTGACAAGTTTGTGTGTGCGAGTTCACTTTGGAAAATACTGTCCATTATTTTAATTGGTCCCTCGTGCCTCTTGTACTTGAAGGGCGGTAATCAGGACAGTTGGGATGTTCTTGGAGACAGCTTTCCCTGTTTTTAAATTTCACTGTGACAGCTTATAGGTCACCAACTCGAGAAGAGAGAGAATCCTTTTGTGTGTTTATTTCCACGCAGATTAGATTAACCGTGGAAATTCCAGCCGATGTGCTTCAAATGTGGTCACTTCAAAAGATCTGAAAATGTCTGAGGCATCCAGTCACTTGTGTGCGTTAGTGTGTGTGTGTGAGCTGTGATGACTGAGTGGTCTGGACAGCCGTAGAGTTGAGAGCTGCACTGAAAGCGGGGGCTCCTCGGTGGTCCGTCTGTTCTCACC
The DNA here is from genome assembly GCA_038363315.1 of Mugilogobius chulae. NCBI lineage: Eukaryota > Metazoa > Chordata > Actinopteri > Gobiiformes > Gobiidae > Mugilogobius > Mugilogobius chulae. The sequence goes on along the minus strand of CM076413.1, from coordinate 13,903,285 downwards.
GGGGAATCGTTTCAGGGGCGGCAGCTTCTTTTTTACCTTAATTGAAAAAAGCAACTGCAGTGCGACCTTTTCGGAGACTTGTGCCCCCCTGGATTGATCTGTGTGGTGCAAAGCTGAAGTATTAAGAAGCCAAAAAGTGATTCAAAGAAGCCTACATTTACTCACATTCTTTGTCTTGTTTTTGTTAAGAATTCAGATTTTTGTAAAGAGAAATGTTTGAAGCAGTATTTTGAGTGATGTTACTTAAAGGTGCACCATATATCTTTTGTAGTAGATATTTGTACCCTGTTTGTCTCCATAGGGACGTTATTACTTTGACAAGAATACCTTGAAAACTAATCTTTCTTGCAGTGAGCAGACTCGCCTTTTCACAAATCAATCTCTTAGCCTGTTAGCGCCACATGTTTGTTTCCATGGAGATGTCTAAGTTTAAAGCCATACTGTGTAACATTCTGTAGACAAAACTTTGCCAATTTTTTTAAGAAAAGGCGATTGCAGACCCTCCATCAAACTCAAAACTAGAGCTAGGCAATCTGGGAAAATAAGAATTCACAATTTTGTTTAGCTTGCTTTTATGAGTATAAACAAAAACAAAAGCTTTTAATATGTTCCATTTATTAGATTTCTTTGAAATGATATATTAATATTCTGCCTCAAAGTTTGACATTTACTCTAAGCCACACATTTTTACTGACAAAGGATTTTGATTTTTTGATTCAAAACCCACCACCAAATAATTGATGATTCGATCTTAATCTCTCAATTTTTTGATTATTGCCCAGCCCTACTGTGTAACATTTCAGAAGCAAAGCGCTGTCATTTCTGTGGAAAACAGGTGATCGCAGACCCTCCACCAAACTCAAAACTATCTCTAAGATCTGTCTGTGCATTTGGCTCAATGCTCAGTGACTACAAATGCACTAGCAGGGTATTTATATGCAAACAGAAGGGTTATACTTCCAAATTAATCCTTTTTAATGTAAATGAAACACATTTTAACTAAGGCACCATCAACTAATCGTTTAATTGACTAAAAGACAAAACATGCACATCCCTAATTTATTGCATATAAATACCTGGACAGTAGAAGTATTGATGTACTTGTCAAAAAAAGTGTTAAATGCTGTGATTTTGTGATGCTGTGATCTTTTCTAATTTTTAGCAAAAGAAAGCTAATAAATTACTTGGTTTATGGTCTTTTTGGTGTTTGTTTAAAATGTATTCTAAAGGGAGAACGCCACAAGGAACAGACTACAAAAATACACCCCTTTTTCAGACGATTTCAAACTCTGAAGAAACCTACTTTACTTTACAATCCAAGAATCATGTAGCTTAAAGAGCTTAAGTTTCTCCTGCAAAATACACCTAAATAACTATAATAAGTCGTAGTTGCTTCGGGTGGCAAAATGTTTTGTAAATAAAGGTAATCGTAACAATATTTCACTTTGTTTATTCTCTGTTTCGGGACAATTTAGTCAGAAAAATCCAGAATCCATATGCACACAGATCAGTATTAAGTAAAAGTGCCATGCTAAGCTAAGTGGATGTACAAACCACACTAAGTGATAGAAGAGGGAAGATATAATGGGGCCGTTCTGAACCCTTGTTGCCCCTTTGTAGCTTTGATGTTGAGATATCACCAGCCTCGGCTCAGGGCAATAAAAGTCTGTGTTGTCTTTGGAATCGAACCCGTCCAGTTTCAAAGGTGCAGGTTTTTTCGACGTGTCTGAGCGGAGCAGCGAGTCTTATGTCTTCACACAACAAAATCTCAACAAAATCTTCCTAAACCAGAACTACAAACAGCACCAAACCTACATCAGGGCTGAATCAAGTGTGAACGTCTGTGTGTGTGTGAATTACTCTGGTGGGCTCGTCTCTCTGAGCCCCACACGGCAGGTCCCCACATGTTCACAGGAAGAGAGAGAGAGAGAGAGGGAGAGAGAGAGAGAGGAGAAGAATGGAGAGAGAAAGAGAGGAGAGAGAGAGACAATGGAAAGGAAAAGAGAGAGAGGCAGAGAGAGAAAGAGAGGGAAAAGAGAGAGACAAAGAGACAACAGAGGGAGGAGGGGGGAGAGAGGGGAGGGGCAGAGAGAGAGGAGAGAGAAAGAAACAAAAGAAAGAGAGAGAGAGAGGGAGAAAGAGAGGAAAGAGAGACAGGGAAAGGGAGAGAGAGGCAGAGAGAGAAAGAGACAACAGAGAGTGGGAGAGAGACAGGAGAGACAGACAGTAAAGGGAGAGAGAGAGGAAGAGAGGGGAAAGAGAAAGAGACAACAGAGGATGTGAGAGAGAAAGTGAGAGAAGAGAGAGAGGGGGAGGGAAAGAGAGTGAGAGAAAAGAGGGAGAGAAGAGAAAAAAGAGAGGAGAGAGACTGTGCAAATGTCATATTCAATGTGATATTTTTCTACAAATGTCCTCAATTTCTGTGTATGTTTACACAAATATAATCAAATTAAAACATGTTTTTATTTTTTTCAGGAAAAAGATAGATGTTTTTACAAAAAGTAAAAGTTTCAATGAATGCTGGTCAGTGATGTGGTAGATTATATTGTTGCTTGTGTTTGTTAATGCCTGTGTTTGCTGTCACTTTTCTAAATGAGTTGTGATACTAAGGAAACGGGCTGAAGATTTTTTAACACACAACAAATGTTGGTTGCAAAATATTAGGAACTCACTTACAAATTTAGAAGGCCTAGTTTCAGGTTAAATGAAGAGGACAGACTTTCCTGTGAAGACAGCAAAGTGTACAGGACCTTATTTTTACAAGTTTATGTATTTAAATTTAGTCTCTCTCTACATTTCACACTTAAGTTGATGAGAATTTATTTTGTAGAAAAAAAGTGAATTTGTGAACTTCATTGCAAGTTGTTTTGCTTTTTGAACACTGCTGCTGCTGGAGAAATATTAGGTTAAAAAACAAGAGAGTGAGAGACAGCGGGAGTAAGTGAGAGGAGAAAGAGATTGAGAAGAGAATGGGGGAGAGAAGAGGAGGGAGAGAGAGAGCGAGAAGAGAGAGAGAATGAGTGACAAAGAGAAAAGAAGAGAATGAGAGAGAGAAAAAAGAAAGAATGTAGAGAGAAGAGAAGGGAGAGAGAGAAAGAAGAGAGAGAATGGGCAGGGAAGAGGAGGGGGAGAGAGAGAAAAAAGAGAAAGAATAGGGAGACAAGAGGAGGGAGAAAGAGAGAATGAGTGAGAAAGAGAAAAAGAAGAGAGAAGAGAAGGGAGAGAGAGAGAAAAAATAGAATGGTCAGAGAGAGAAAGGAGAAAACGGGGAGAGAAGAGGAGAGAGAGGGGTAAGAAGAGAATGGTCAGACTGAGAAAAAAGAAAAGGCAAGAGGAGGGAGAGCGAAAGAAGAGAGAGAATGGGGAGAGAAGGGGGGTGAGAAGAAGAGTTGTTTGAGTTGTTACTGTGGTTTGCTGCAGGTGAGATGTGAGCATCTGTTTGCTCTCGTCAGGCCCGGGCAGAGCGGTCAGACTCTTGTAAAGTGTGCGTAGTTAAGATGCCGTTAATTCGTGCTCTGAAGGAGGAAGCAGGGGAGCGAGTGAAAGAGTGACCTCCACAGACACACCTGCAGGCTTCAGGAGACTTCAAAGACCCTCTTCTCTCTCCAAAACACACACACTCTCACGCTGGGCTGCCGGGGCTAACTGACACCCTCGCCTCAGGACGCATTCACCTCCCCAACATGGCCCTTTCTCTCTCTATTCACACTTCTATTGTCATTCAGGCCGGTCCACACAGTACTGTCACAATACTTACACTAATTTGTAGCTAAGCAAAAGGACCCAGACTTGATACGACATTTGTAACAGTTTAGAAAGTTGGCAGTTTAGAAAGTTTTTGGAAATTTGAGCCGAAATAACGTCACTTTAAGAACGCTCTAGGTGCAGATTTACAGACAAACCAGTGTTTACATCGAAAAACACTGTTCAATCTGAGCGCTTTCTCAACTGTTTTTAAACATATAGGATTGTATCAAAAGTCGCATATAATCAACAGGCTCTGAGCGTCGAACGTCATTTGGCTTGTTTATGTTCAAAATATAACTTCTGTACTTCTATTCATTTCCTGTTCAGTTCATTTCTAAGAAGGTTTTCAATATACCTGAATAAATGCTCGGAAGAACAGACAGGGAACAGTGAGTTGTGGTTAAGCCTCAGAAAACATGTTAAAGAATTTACAATTCAGGACAATACTTAACTAAAAGACCGAAGGAAACATGTTTGTGTCTAAATGCTAACGCTAACAGGAAATGCTCAAGTACAGAAGTTAGCTATTTAGTGTAAAAACAAACTAACTGACCTTTCATGCGCAGACTCTATACTAAAGCAAGTATTACATCTAGATTCTATAGACTCAAGTGTTTTACTAAAAAATACTTTAAGAAAGAAGTTTAAGAAAAAAAATATTTTTTTGTTTTTGTTGAAAATGTCAATGTCAAAATGCATTTTTGAATTGTGGTAATGACATTGGTATCAAGGATCAAGTACATTACCACTACTATAAAGACCAGTTATGGATTGTTCAATTTCTAAATTAGTTGCTGATTAATAAAATAACTTGTTGCTGCCCTGTGATGTGATTTTATCGTAAAACAACAATCTTTTTGTAAATATTGTCTGCCTTTCTAGAACAGATCCAAAACTAATGTTCAGGAAAGCATCAAGTCATGTTTCTTTAGTGTCCATACCTGTTCAGATTAGTTTTTACTTTCAATACTAATATTTTGTGATTGGCTGCATTGTGATATTTATGTAAAACCAAATTAGGACTGAGGATGATGGTGATGATTTTTTTTTTTTTGCCCAAAACAAAATGAATGCTAGCAATAATATTTTTTCATTTAGCCACTATCTGCAGAAATTGTATATGAAGCGCCCCCTTTTTAACTAATCACAAATCTTGAATATGATAATTTTTTCTGTCACAATTTACAATGCAGCTGCCCATAAACTTTGATATCACAATTTATCAATATTTTACCTCAGAACTGCTGTTATTACGACACTATTAGCTTTCAAACAATAAACTCTTCAAAGATTCCTGACATAAGGGCAGTTGTGGCCTCTTGCGCTCTCTTGTTTTGGTTTTGCCCCTTTGAATGCCGCCTTGATAGTTTCCACTGAGCTAAAGCCAGCTGATTTAAACCAGCCACTCCTGTCGAACTGCAGCCTGGAGGAATGTCTCATGTATCCTTTATAACTCCCCACTCTGAGATAGGAAAACCCAGGGCTTTTTGGGGGTGAGATACACTGATAAAAGGGGTTTGGTTCGGCCCTGTTCTCCGGTTCATGTGTAATTTCCTTCCTATCTCTGTTCCTCCCAAAAGTAGCCTTATTTCTGGTTTATCAGAGCAGCTAAATGAAATGTCCTGTAACGGCTGTGCTTAAGTCGGCCTGTTTTATCTACTCGGTTTGTACACTCAGGGAAAACTACAATCAAATTTAAAAGCTCTGGAAAAGTTTGGAAATTTTGTTGGTTTTGGAAAAGCTTTGGAAAAAAATGAAAATATTTGTTGTTAAATAGAGCTCGGATAATTTGGACAAAACTGAACCCATAAAAGCTGTAATATTAGACTTATTTTCTTCTAATGCAACTAAAAACACAGATTTTTAAAAATGCATTAGTAATAGAATTACATTTTTGCAATTCTATTAGTTTTGGAAAAGATTTGGAAATTTTCTGGGTACAAATATTTTTGAATGATTGCTTTGACACAGCCCCACTTGTGTAGTTAAAGGTGTACCATGCACTGTATAACTTTTTATTTATTTATTTATTTATTTATTTTTTTTACCAAAATAGTCTTGAATAAAAGCTTGTTTTTGTCATTTAGATTTTTTTTTTTCAAGGAAACAATTAAAATATGTCTCTTGAGTTTAAGCGAGCTTGCATGTTCACAAAATGGACTGTTCTCTTCCTGAAAGTTACACAGTGCACCTTTAAGATAAAAAAAGACATTTTGAAAAATGTGCGTATAACTTGCTTTGACTTTACTAAATTTATGAATTTGCAACTGAAAACTTTAACATTCTTTGCTCTTTTTTTTTTAGAATTATTGTAATTTAATGTCTTGAAATATTTCCATTTTTCATTTATGTTTAGACATTTGTGAAATGCAAGTAATAAATACTTGTCTGAATTGTCTTCTTTTTTGTTATGGTGTTATTTTTTCATAATTGTTGCAAATTATAAAATTCTATCTCAAGTAGCTGTCACTAAAAAGTACTGTATATGATAGATGCAGCACTTTGTGTAAAAATTAGATCACTGAGTACTGTTTGGATTGAGTAATGAAGAATTGTAGTTCTTATCAGGAGCCTTCTAAATGGCTGAGCTTGGTTGGTCGTCTGCAGTTTCACTTATTGTTTGTAAAAAGAAGTTTGTAAGCCGTGTCTGTAATCAAAAAATGATACATGTCGATATTAACCACGTGTCGAAGGATTAATAAGAGGAAGTTGTCAGATTTAAGCCTGAATTGTGTTTGCTGTGTGAACATTGCTTTTATATTTTTGACCTTTTCAAACTTTCCAGTTCATTAATATGTAAAATCATTGTATTCCTTCAAAAAGTGGACACGCAGTTTTACACCAGTTCAGCTAAAATGTGCATAAACATGTATCTAACCACACAATGTTTTGACTGTAGGTTTCTCCGGGAGAGGCCTGTGCCAGTGGTAAATTTACTGAATCGGGCCAGTGTTGCAGCTTGTGCCCGCCTGGATATGGAGTCTCAGTGAAATGTGGGAAAGAAGATACAAAGTGCCGGCCATGTCCACAGGGTGAGTGATTAAACTATAAACTTACTGAACCCACTCCAAACATGTTCTACCTGATTTGTGACTTTAGAGCAGAATTTATTATCGACAAGATCCTGGGTGTTGCTTAGAAAATGTGAGGAAAAAAACACAAAAACAACTGTGATGACTTAGGCCAAAAGAAAGAGGTAGTAACTAAATTATCTTGACAGTTTAAAAACATATCAAGGTTTCTGCAGAGCTTGAAAAAGTCTAATAAAGTCTTAAATAAAAAAGTTTGAAATGAAGGCTCAAAAATTCTTAAATTTGTCGTTGTAGGTCTTAAAGATATTTGCACAGGTCTTACCTTTTTCTTCATAATAATATTATTTCCTGATATGTTTCAAACTACTGCAGCTCAATACTATTCTCAAAAATATACCACTATTGGTGTATTTCTGCTGTGCAAATTGCATTATTTTTTGTCAAGTTTTAGCTTTTTCATAATGGTTGCAAAAGTTTAAATCATATCTTAGGAAACTTTCTGGAAAAGAAGCAGCACTGTGAGATACTTCAAGACTTGCGAATATGTCTTAAGTTGTATGTTTTGTGGTCTTACAAAAGTCTTTAAAAGTCTTAAGCTTGACCTTTTGATCCCTGCAGAACCTGATTATTGCATTTGTATTTCAGGGAAGACCCAGCAGGTAAACAGGGGAAAAAAATCCTAAATGTAAAGCTGTCAATGTGAAACTTTTGAAACAGGAGTTTTTAATATCTTATTTAGTGCCAACAAGCCTAAAAGCATTTTTTTCTTTTAGATTTAAATCTTTAATCAATTGGTTTTAGAAATATTTTAGGTTTAGAATCAATACAAGTTGTAATTTATCAACAAATCATTCTCTAAAAACTTTCAAAAACATAAAGTAAACATAAAGTTCAGAGGCTGATATACTGTAGATGTCGGTGTGCTGGAAAGGGCATTTTGAACAAATTGCCATTGAATTTACAATGTCCCATAGAACTCTTTGGATGAAGTGGATTAAGTGAAACTCTAAAAGATTTTTTGGAGAAGTTTGGACATTTTTTTTTTATTCCACATAAAAGCCTGATTACGGAGAGGGCAAAAAGACAAAAAAAAATAGTACTATCAGGGTTGGGATGGGTTACAATTTTCCCTGAGATGACTCACAAGATTGGGACGAGACAAGATGATATTTTGACATTATTTATAAAAGGAGAAAATCACTGCAAAACCACAAGAAGTTCACATTTTTGGCCTCAGCGTGTTCCTGCCCTGCTTTTTGAAACCACAACTTCTCAACTTCTTTGCATTGCGTCCAAGCCAGTTATAATTTCACAAGATCATTTTCTACGTGTCTGCACAATCTATCCTGAGGCAATTGTAATTTGGAAGATCTTGTGGCATGATATCTTGGTTCCTTTTAAAAAAAAAAATTCAAGATTTGCTCACATCAGTTTGGTTGAAAAGGAGCAGTCATCTACAAAAAGAAAAGTATTTAAGGAAAATGTAATTTAAAAGTTTAGCTTTCTATTGATTTGTATGAATTGCTGTTGCTATAGGTTACCACGCTGGCTCTAGTCATTATATTTCCTCAATGTGAATATTATTTATCTACATATTTTAATGGTTGTTTTGTATTTTAGGTACTTTTTCTTCATCCGAAACCCTTGGGTCGTGTCTCTCTTGCTCCAAATGTCCGTCCAGCGTCCCAACTGTGGCGGCTTGCACCTCTACGCAGGACACTCACTGCGAATGCGACAGCGGCTACTTCCTGTTACATGCCTATGGCCTGTGCGCGCCCTGCTCCAAATGCTTTCGAAATGAGGCTGTAATTCGGGAGTGCGGACGCCAGGGGGACACGGTGTGTGGGAAGTGTGGCCCGGGGACCTTCACAGAGGACGACACGGGGACCAAACCATGTCAAAACTGCACCGTCTGCTCCGAAAACGAGGTGGAGATCCGCGCCTGTATGCCCATTTCAGACACTCTGTGCATGGGTGAGTACAAAACATAAAGCTCTAATACAGTATTTATTCAACAGCTGGTAAAAACATTAAGATTATAAATTATTTTATTTTGTGATGAATGAATGTGTCCAATATAGGAAAATATAAAAAAAAAAATGAAGCACTTTGGAAGAGACCTGTCTGAGTGAACGTGCAATAAACAAACCATTTTTTCATTCAAAACCTCATCACCTCATGCTATGGAAAAAAGGAAATATAAATACATCATTATATGCAGTTGTCTATGTCATGTTAAATCAATTGGGTTGATTTCATAAAGCTTGTCATACGGTACATACAAGCAGGAAATCTTAAACTATGGTTTGTAGACCACGAGTGTAAGATGGGTGGTCTGCATTTTTGTTTTTTGTTGCACTAGACTGGAGCAACAGTTGTCAGCCTTTTTCTTTCAAGCTTTTGTTGGGGACTCAGACATCCTTCTCCTACCAGCTAAGCCACAGTCTTATAAACATTTTGTGAAGCGATGCTCCGATCTGATACTGGGATCGGATATTAGTGCCAATCCTGGATTTTTTGCTGGATCAGGTATTGGCTCCTAATTTACTGGGTTAACTGGTTAATGCGCTTATAATGTTTGAAATTTTATTCAGATTAAGTTAAGTTGTGATTTGCACTATAAATAACCGTTATATAACACTATATGATCAAATGTCTTATGCTTTGATAAGAAAAATAAGCTTATTCAGTTCTTACACTAGTATCAGTTAATATTGGGTATTGCCAGATACCTAAAGTATCGAAATTGGTATCAGAACTGAAAAAGTTGGATCAGTGCATCCCTCGTTTTGTGTATATAATTATACATTTTATTAAATAAATAAAGAATAGTTGTCATTAATAAAATGCTCCATAGAACTTTTTACCATGTAATTCATTCATTTAAATCACACACAATCTTCATTAGACCCCTCTTCCAGAACCCCTGAGGACTCCCTGAATATTTTTAGGTACCTAATTGGAGCAATTGATATCTGTTTGAATGACATTTTTTGTTGTATACAACAATAGAGTATATACAGTAGTTTAGTGACTATATTTGTGTGTGTGGGGAAAAAACTCTTAAATCGTTGCAAAATGAGGTTGTTTCTTCACCACTGATCGTAACAAATTTGATTTCCCATAATTCAAATGTAATAAAGAGTCAGACGTTAGTTGTGACTTTTAGCCTTGTTGTGAATTGGTTTAGAGCTCCCTGCTGAATTAAGTAATGGACTTTTTTATTTTACTTGACATGGGCGTGACTAAAACATAAATATTGTCCTAATATTGTTATTGCATTGTCAGACTTACCATTGAATTTTCGTGCAGCCCTTTTTCTTCAAATATCTTAAAGAGCATATGGCCCACACCTGCACTCACACGTCCGCCGAACATCCCTGTGAAACCAGAGAAAACACTTCACCCACACAAACTAAGACGTAAAGTCCAAAGTGTTGTTTTGTTTGATCCCAAATGGCTACACTTGCCTGGGTCATCTGTACGCACACGCTCTGAGGTGAACGGTCAGGCTTCGTTGACCCCTGGAGGTGGTTGTGGTGTTTGATCCTAAAATGGTTCGACTGCAGGAGGCTGGAGTCGTGTAGAAACAGAAGCAGTCGACTGTTTGGGATCCACAGGGGAGCGGACTGACTTCAGATGTTATTACACTACAAAAAGAAAATGTCATGTCTGTGATAGGAGACCAGTGTTTTGAAGTAGCTAAATACTGGAACCAAAAATACATAGTTCGGGTATAGTTACTATTTCATTTGGTTGCATTTGAAATAGTTACTGAGAAATACATTTTGACATTTAAGCACAAAATTTGGGCTTTAAATGTGCACTTTGTTACTTTTTGATCAAAATTACACTTGAAGAAAAGCATGTTTTTGTTTTTTAAGCATATTGGTTGAACTAAATAAACAATAGAGGATTTGGGCGACGTCACTCTCGCCCTACTGCGCTTGCGTCCTGCAAAGCGGCTCTCTATTTGTTTACATTGGAAACTTGTTCGAATTAAACAACGAAACGGACGAAGCTAGCTGTTTCATCAGGTATGAACCGTCTGACAGACGTCTGTCCCCTGAAGCTTGAGTCAGCGTTTTTCTCGCGTTTTCTACTTACCTCAAGTACTTCTAAGGGTCGTAGGAGCGAATTTCATCCATAAATGTTAGCTTAGCAGCATACCTTTTGTTTTCGCAAAGTGATAAACTCTTGACGTTACTGACAACGGAGCTTTTTGACTTGTTTCCACTGTTGTGTGTATGTGCGGAGGCTCTTTCTACAGGGGGTGCGCGCGCATCGCCCGTGTATAAAAAAAATCCTCTATAGAAATCTAAATCTTGCTCGTGCTTGTTCACGGGTAAAATAGACTTTTATTTGAGCTGTTAAAGCTGTTAATTTAGATTTAACAGCTTTTAATGGCTTAAATGTATTTATCCATATTCATTCATTCATTCATTCAAATATGCTTTTAACTTTTGTTTTTACTGAATTTTGCTGTTGACTTTTCACTTCCAGAAAGTTACACAGTGCTACCTTTAAGCATCATAGAATTTATGAGAAAATTTGCTAAATCAGCTTGACACAAACTATGAACCTATGAACTATGAACCTAAAATCAAAAGCTGTTTGAAGCATAAGTATTGTTTTTGCAATAAAATAATGCAATTCAACATAAGATATCAATTAATCAGAATATATTACTCTCTGATTTTATTTAAGCAACAGAATGCAATATAAATGCATAAATGTAATTTCAAGTTATTATTGTGTTGCACCGGGAGTATCGGTTCAGCCAGTATTCTAGTTGTGCACTTATTTGGACATCATGAGATTGTTATTTGGCTGACTCAGAATGTCCCATAATGTGTAAAATTTATTTTGCATCAAGTTGTATTTTTTGCACAGTAAACAATAGTTACTTAACACTATATTATCCAACTTGTTATTATTATCCATAACAAGTTAACCGAGTTTCTAGAATAAAAATTGTTATTTTCAGTCGCGGTCAATTTCGAGCATCAGCCGATTGGTATTGAGTCTGAAAAAGCTAGTTATGTAGTTATTATATTGTTCTTATTATAATTCATATTATCATTAATCATTTTGTGTCGTCCTGATTCAGAAAATAAAACATGACCATCACAGTACAAAAAAACAAACTGTCAGTTAGAGGTGTGCAATATATCAAATTTTAGATATCAAAAATATGATAAAAAAAACTAAATGAGTTGTTTAACAATGAAAATAGAGAATTTACATTGTGAGCATTCAAATAAGGATAGAAATGTGATATTCTAGTCAATTATTCAGTCATTTGGGTTTTCATTGATCAAAATTTGTGTTTGACTTTTTTACACAACCTTTTTACACTTCAAACAATACATTTAAAGACGTTCATGTTTCATGTTGGTTTGACATAATATCGTCAGAATATCGCAATTAAGATATGCCCTAGTCACTGTGGACTGGACAATTTCAAAGAGTTCCTGTTTGGTAATATTTTCATTGAGGAATTTTATCAAACAAAAATTGTGAAGTGCTCAAATTGGTTGAAACCACTGGTGAGTGATCATGTTATCTACTTGAGTGTAAAACCTCCAATGGTCCAGTTGTTGAGGTCTGTCAGACTTGGTGTATAAAGTCCAATGGGGCAGTGTTTGATACCTTCAGAGATTAGTCTGTTTTTTGTGACCAGCAACTCTTTAAAAAAATAAAAATACAATGCCCATTATTAAAAACCCTGAAATATTTTTTGTTGTATGTTTACAGACAGAAAGCTGCACATTTTATCCCGCCCTGAGTCTGACGCTCCTCGCAGGACTAATGTGAATGAAGTATGATGAGGGGGGTGTGAGTGAGGCTCCGGGTCGCCCAACTTCACTCCACAAGAAGAAGCAACACTAGCAACAACATTCTGGTCTATGTGTCCGTCCTGGCGGCTGTGGTGCTGGGCTGCTGGTCTACGTGGCTTATAAATGGTGAGGCGTTTTTATATAGAGTCTTTTCTTTCTGGAATATTCCACAGTGTGACATTAAACACATAAACCCTGGTATTTAGAATAATTCAATTGCTTACCACACAACATACCTTAATTATCGGTAGGTAATGTGATTTATCCATGCTGTGTAAAGCACTTCAATGAATATTAAAATATAATACAAGAAACTTGCCTTGAAAACATATTCTTACAGTAAATACTCACCACTTCGCAGATCGTATCTGTAGTTTGACAGCCTTAGTTGCTTTTTACAATTTTCTTCGGTAGAAAATTTGCATTCTAGCTCAACATTTGCTTTTTATTACCCTATTTACTTTGGCCTTTTTGTGTAACATTGAAATTTCTTCTTAGTATAGGGCCAATTTAGTTTATTTTTCTGGTATATTTTGCCACATTTGTACATATTTCACTCCTCTATTTTGTGCTTTTCATGTTGTGTTTGCATGTTCCACAATGGTTTTCTTATCTGTATTTTAAGCAAAATTGGGATCTCTATCATAGTAAAACAGTGTATGTTTCAGCAAAATCAAACAACAGGTAAATCATCAGGCATTAGTTTCACTTTTGACAATAACTTTGGGCCTCTCTTTTCAGCTCCTGTGTTAAGTGATTTTTATTTGTATTTTTACCTCTAAATTTGTGTAACTCTTGTTTGTTTGTGTGTTTAGCTGGAGGTCGTGTAAACAGAAGAAAGCTCTGACTAAAGCTCGTGCCGCGGAGGTCGGGACGTCCACAGAGGCAGAGAAGCTCCAGAGCGACAGCGGCGTGTTTCTGGACTCTCACAGTCTCATGGACAACCAGCCCAGCAAAGGTCAGCACAATCAACTGGACGAATACAATTATTATGCAGGCCTACTGTAAGAATCAACAGAGAATTACAAGTGAATAGGCTGATATAGAGACTACATTAGGATGTTCTGTGTAATATTCTGATGCAGTCCTAGTAGAGATAAAGTTTTGCCTGACAATTTTACCCAAACAGATACTTTGATGACACATCTCATTTGTAGTAATTCTGACAGGCTTTGTAGCTACAGTCATGGAAAACTGGAAAAGTCATGGAAATAGTTTTTTTTTTTTTTTTCCATTTCCTGAAAAGCTTTGGAATTGAATGATTTTGTAACGTCTAAAAACATTTGAAAATAAATTGAGGCTAAATTGCTCCCACACAATTCGGGTCGCTATAGCCAATTTTTTTTCATTAAATAACTTAAAAATAAATTTTCCTAGCACAGACATCTTGTTAAAGTGTCTATTCAGGTGAAAATCAGTCTGCAATTTCCTAGCTACGTCTGTTTGTGCAACAAAATTCACAAAGTTCATCTGTTGTTGTTAGCATTGTGGCTAACTGCTGTTAGCACACCGACACGTCTGGCTTCTAACTGCTGAGAAAAAAGCTTCAAACACATTGTGGTGAACATGCGGTGGCTCAGAAAGATTTAATTAAGTGAGCAAAAATGTGACTGATGTAGAAATCTTAAAATTAAATATTTCTGAGTGTTTACATTTTTAAGAAGCAAAAATTGGGTAATTCAAAATCTACTTTGCTTTGCCAGTTAACGGAAAAATTGTGCTCCTATTGTTTGAAACTGGAATAAAATTTGAAAATGGTTAAATAATGAAATGTAACATTTTGTTTTGTTGTATTGGAATCTAAAGCTTTGCTTTTGGTTTTTATCAGTTAATCAAGCTAACAGTTGATCGAAAAGCATGTTAAACAAAGTCATGAAATAAGTTATTTTCCTAATAAAAACTGATATAGTGCTTGAATCCATACAACAAAATAGTTTAAAACTGTTTAGCTGAGACAGTCTAGTAAATTAAGAAATAGATGTGTAGCTTTTGTACTTTTGGTACCTTTTTCTGAGCATGTTCTTCTTTCCCACAGGCACAAAGAGGGACAGCAAACTGGACAACCGGCTGTACGTGAACCTGCCTCCGCACAGACGCGAGGAGATCGAGGGCCTGCTGCAGGAGAGAGGGCCCGGCTGGAGGGAGCTGGGGGTGGTCCTAGGGTACGAGAGCGAGCACCTGGAGCCGTTTGGACGAGGAGAAGCCCCCGCCCACACGCTCCTGTCGAACTGGGCCCAGAAAGAGGGCTCCACGCTGGGACTCCTGAGCTCGGCGCTGGCCCGGATCGAGAGGCCGGACATCGTGGCTGCGCTGATGTCGCCTTCGCAGGGAGTTTCTGTGGTTTAGCGAGAGAAGGGGGAGGCTGGACTGCACTGACAGGAGGAGCTTCACCTGTCACTAAAGACAACACTATAGGGCTGTAATCTACTGCGGGAACTGCTGGTCGAGTAAAAACATGTTCTGTGCGTCGATTAAAGTCTCTGATTTTCACCTAATGTGCCGAAGAACACAAGTGTGCCTTGAAAAAAGTCCAATTTGAGTCGCTAAGTTGGATTAGTTGAATATTTTACTGTTTTTGAGTGTCCTGAGCTAATTCTGCACCAATGAAAGGTACAACTTCCCAAATCAAAGAATCCACCAATGGAAATTCTTTGGACTAATTTAAACAAAATTTAGTATGTCTCTAAATGGCTCGTCTTGTTTTAAGCCACAACACAAACCACTATGTTCCAATTTTATCTTCTCAAAATCCTCATTTAGCTTTATCAACTTCTTTGTATTTGCTTTTCTACAAACTTGACATATATTGGAGTAAAACCCAGCCAAACAAAGACTTGAATATATATTGTATAGATTATTTCAAACAATGCTTTCTGTCAGATTTGAACTTTTCTCAATTATTCATCTACATTTGTGCCTGATAAATATGAAAAGCTCTTTGTAAATAATAAGAAATTTGAATGTGATGTTTATGTTTTGTCTCTGAAGTGTTTGTGTGTGTGCACAAATGAGTATTTGTCCGTCACATTTAACACACGGCTCATGTATTTACACCTATTTTTGTATCTAATAAAGCTGACAAAAAGCTAAAGACTATGAAGTATGCACAGTTTGTCAGAAGTAAACTCTACACTGATCTAATAAGTGTCAAAGTTTAAGAGAAATATTAATTGAATGAGTTTAAACTTTAAACCAAAATTTGTATCAGTCTACTAATTCTCATTTGAAGTATTTATATTCACCTTATTCTGCCTGCCCACGTTTCCTGTTTAGCTCTGCTTAGCCTGTAGAATTCAGCAATTGGGATTATTTTACCTGTTACATAGATTTGAAATCACCCTGAAAGTAGACAATCAAACAAGTTAGCTACAACTAACAGAGTCAAACAGGAAGTGCACCACCAAAGAAAGTTGGCGGGGCAAAATAAGGTGAATAGAACAGTGGGGAAAATGGAAGTTAGCTGAAAATCTGAGGGCACATTCCTGGGTAATATGGCTTTCTACATACACATAATCAATTACTTCTTGTTTTTTTCTTGCATACATTATTGTTTTTGGTTTAAACTCCAATGCATTTAGCTTTTCACGAAGGTTAAATAACTAATGAGACTCATATTTATTCGACTAATCGGTCAATATGAGACATGTCTTTACTCTTTACCATGTCTTGCCCAGGACTCATCTATAGTGAAAAAAGGCTTCAAAGATCATCTGAACAAAGCTTTACAAAAAGTCATTTTCTACCTGAAATGGAAGCAGCCTGAGAGCCTGGATTTTAACTGTTCTGAGCTCTACACAGTTTTCTGTTTAAGTTATTAATACATTATTGTCTTATCTTGCTTTTAATAAAATATGTGCCCAAATCTTTTAAAAGTATTTCAAATTGATCATGAAACCATTTTTGAACAGGGTGCATTTTTTGAGGTAAATATTAAATGTCACCTTATTTGGTCTGAAACCATCGCAAGTACCCCTTATTCAGTGTTTGCTACTCCCAGAGAATTACTGTGGGGTACTTGATTTTCATGCTGTAAAACAAGAAGCAGGAATTAAAATCTGTCCCACTATACTTACATACACTATACATGATTTTGTCACAAAGTGCTTATACTTTTTGACTGAAATGACAACGTAAGATACTGCTATAGAAGTTAGGTGTCCCAGATTTAAGAGTAAGTGTCACAATATGTAGGCCAAAATGTGTGCACCACTGACCATCCTGCGGCCTGACTGCCGGTCCCGTCTCAGATCTGTGGATGATCTCTTCTGCCTGTGGATTTTAAGTGGGAGCAGGCGTTCTGCACAGCCCCGGGGCGAGGAGCTGCAGATGCCGTCACACTCTCCAGACGGGACTGCTTAACTGCGGTTTGGGTCTCGCTGAGCAGTGGGGCAGAGGAATGCACACACACAGGGCTCAGGGGGGAGGAGAGGGGGCAGAGGGGGAGCAGCCTCTTCACACAGCAGCTCTAATGAAGCCAGTGCATCGCTTTGATTTGGAGACATCTGGTCCAGCATTCCCCATGTTCTGTACAGACTGTTTCATCTGCATACTTATTAAAAGAGACAGACACAAATAAATGAACGGTTGGATCTGCAGGCCAGAAGCTGCTGAACACTTGAGTTACTTTTTCAGAAAATTGTGTTACAGTGAGCAATTTTCTAACACATCACTTACAAAATTATATTTTATTGAAATATAAATACCAGTACTTTAGCATAAAAAATATAAAGTCAGTAACTGTGGTTGATATTCAATAGTTGGAACATAACTTGCACTGTTCGTTCAGATTTTTACTGAACTAGAAATGCAGCTGTTTTTAAGTTCACTATAGAAACTGCATGTTAAAATTGTAAAAGAACAGATTAAACATTTTACAACGTTACAATAATGCACGTATTTGTAACCCAGCCCATAAAAATGCAGATTAAGATTAGTAACTCCAACATAAAGGTCTTGTTCTGCATATTTTCGCTTCCCCAGCTAGAGTTGTCTTTTGTTACATTCATACATCTGTCACTAATTTGCAATCTACATCTGCAAAGCTCAAAACACTCTGTTCCACCTTGTGATGTCATCACATGGTAGTTTAAAGTGAAGATAAACACAAGAACAGCTTGTATTGACTGTTAAACTGTGTATATGGGATTATGCGTAGTCATTTTATTTATTTATTTTTTTGGCAATTTTAGTGCAAACTGAGCAAATAAACAAGTTTCAGGTCAAAACAGTCACAAACCTCCCGTGTCTCACCCCAAAGGCTCATGGCAGTCCTAAACTATGTGACGTCAGCGTGCATTGTCCACTCAAAACTGAGATCTAACTGAAGACACCTGTTGTCAATCCAATCATACTGCTGCTCTCCTCTCTAAGACCTGCCTTTGCCCTTTTCCCAATGAGTTTGTGGTGTTTGAAATGTGTGTGTGGGTGGAGATTTGGGGATGAGCTTCACTTTAAGTGTTAACAAAGTGCTTTAGTCTAAAGCAGAACCTTGAGTCATTGCCGTTTTTGGGAATAGTTTAGTTTGAACTTTTGATCGGAAAAGTTTACAATGAGCTTCCAGTATTTTCTGTTGCAGCAAGCAAAGAATGTTTATATGAGGTTAAAACCAGAGGTGGAACCCAGTCACTCTTTTGCAAGTTTCAATTAAAGGCTGTATGGAGGATTTTCAAAAAATGTTTGTTGTCAGTCTTGGTCAAAAACAGTTGCATAGATTTGTAACAGCCTTGTACTTATGCTAAAAAAATAATTATAAAAATGTATCAACTGTGGACATGATGAGGCCGGTAAAACGTTGACCAATAGATAACGAGGTACCTCGTTATCTATTGGCCAGTTAACTTGTCAAGCAAACCTGTTCCTCATGTAACTCATTGGCCCAGTTGCAGTGAAGGGCGTGGCCCTGGGAGGAAACACGTGCATCATTTGAAAAACAACAAGCAGTGTTGGATTTAAAAAATCCTCCATACAATCTTTAAGTCTCAAGTCTTTTGCCTCAAGTCCAAGCAAGTCTCAAGTCAGAGCACCACAAGTCCAAAACGAGCCCAAGCTTAAGTCTTTACATCTTGTATTTCTACTATATTAAGCTTTATAAATGGGCCCATTTAAAACAAATTTCACAAAAAAAGAAATGAGGAGGGACATGTTTCAGTTTGCAAACATGTCTCCCCAGTGATATTTCACAGTTTATTCAAAAAAATTTAGAATGTTCCCCTCAGGTTAAGATGCGAAAACAGCAAAATGATAATGTATGTGGTATGTATTTTTAAAAAGTCATGTTTGTTGTGTGGACAACCTTTTGAGGCCCCCCAGGGGACCCCGGAACCCACTTAGGGAACAACAGAGTAAATCAATTCACATTCACAATGTTTGTTTGTCAACACTAGCCTGCATTTAAATCTACACCTCCAGAACATCTTCGCAGCAATACCCAAGCTCAAATTTTGCAAGAATTGTGTATTCAAGTGATGTTTGGGAACATCTAAACGATTAGTTTAGAGTGAAAGCATGAACATTTCAAAAACATTACTACTCAGATAAGCAAAAGAAAAAAACGTGAAAAAAAACAAAAAACGAATGCTGAATCCAACAACAATATATCAAAGCAAAAGACGTTTACAAAAAGATTTATTATATTTAAAATGTTTGTACACGCATTATGACAATGTGCTTACGCAATAATTACAGTAGAATAGGGTGAAACATTTTGTACAAAAGAAATTAACAAAAACATTAAAAAAAATCTCCCCCTGGTCTGAAATAAAAGTGTGATTCTGTGGGGTTTTTTTGACAGTGAGTGGACTGCATCAGGAGCTGGTGAGAAGAGCGCCCTCTCGTGTACAGCTTTGGTAACTTTACATTATCCCTATTTACATTATTAAACCCAGAAACAAACGTGACTGCTACTTCTTTAGCATTCCTAAAACTTATTCTTCAATATATTCACAAAACAAATGTACACGATGGAAAAACTAATGCTCTTCTTATGAACTGCAGACAATTTGTGACTTAATGTTGCTGAACGGAACAATGGTTAGTTTGAATTAATCTGAGTCTAAGTTAAGTTGACCTTAAGTTTGCAAAAACTGAATATTAATATATAATGAGTGTGTTGGCAAAATGTTACAACTGCATCACTTACAAGCCCGTTACATGTCTGTGTTACAAAAAGAATCCACGCAGATTTTGGGAAGAAAGAAATCGTGTCAAATTACATGACGGCACATGAAAACGAACTGTTATTTCACAAACAGATAAAAGACACAGTGGTGGACAAGCTTGATCCCTACGGACACGGAAAATTAAACCTCATGAAGAAACTTGGAGTGACACACCTGGAAAACATCCCTCCTTAAATAAGTTACAATGGATTGAATTGAGATTTGGACTTGAATCGAGGACATTTTGACAAGTTGGTGGAGAAAAAAAGCAAGTAGAAAACATTATGGTCCATTTTAAGATGAATAATAAACAGAAATAATCCTACTGGGGGCTACATGAAATCATCTTAGGGGATGAATTTGGAACCCTGCAATATGCCATGTCTTGGTATAATTTGTATTAAACCACAGATATCTTCTTTAAATCTAACGTTATTGCAGTAATGAGCTGAAAATTAATGTTATTTGATAAGAAACACTTCCAAAAGTGCAAAACTTCATAGTAGCATTGACTAACAGGAGATTTCATTTTTTTAACCCTATATTTAACTTTTTGAATAAATGTAAACATTTACAAAGATGTGGGCTAGGAAAAGGTACGAAAAACAAGTACTTGAACATGTATGAGTCAAACAAAATATGCTCATGAGAGAAATCATAATAACATGGCTAAAACATAAAATAAATAATAAAAAATGAATTTGCATATTATGTCCCCTCTTCCCCAAAATAAAACTACTAATGCAAATAACTTCACACTCTCACCGAATTAAATCTTGTCAAAATCTGCTCAATTGAAAACAATATTCTCAATTCACTCAAGTTTAACTTATGTACGACAGCGGCTTTTCCAGTGTGTGATGCATTCATAAAACAAGGTCTACTCCACCGCAGACAAGTGGATCAGAAAGGCAGGGTTCACACGTGGAAGTCTGACTCGGGACCTCCACGGCCCGGTTAAAAGCAGCACCAGAGAAAAAAGCCTGTAGATCTAATATAAGAGCGCTCCAGAGGAAAGGGGTAAACCCAGGGGTGTAAGCACCAGATCGGTCGACAAAATCATCTCATTGGATTTCTATTCACTGTAAACCCAGATACTCATGTCAGAAAAAGATTGAGTCCAGTTTGAAATGCTAAAATGTTCTGCTCACATAAAAAATAAAAAGA
Source organism: Mugilogobius chulae (assembly GCA_038363315.1). NCBI lineage: Eukaryota > Metazoa > Chordata > Actinopteri > Gobiiformes > Gobiidae > Mugilogobius > Mugilogobius chulae. The sequence goes on along the minus strand of CM076413.1, from coordinate 13,882,342 downwards.
TATTTTGTCATTTTCGGATTCAACCTGAGCACGCCTACAAAACTCAAAATTATGTAGATCAGTGTTTTCCAACCGTTGCCTGAAAAATCCAGACACTATACAAAAATATATTTTGTAACCGTGTTCCTCTTTTGAAGTTCCGGCGGCGCAATTGACAGATTAATTAGCCAATCAGGGACACGCATTGTCTCCTGTGTGAAAACCAACATGGTAACTTATGACAAAAAACATGAAAAAATACTGAGAAAATATCACATGGAACTAAAACACATTTCAGATTTCCGTAGAATCAATGACCAAAGCGAAAATTTGTTTAATGTAAGGTGAGTGAAGTGAGATTTAGTTCTAAATGACAGACGACTAAACTGAATATGAAAAACTTTCTGCAGATGCAAATGAAATCCAAATGTAACACTTCAACAAACATGGATCGAAATATTTTAAGGTAAATTAAATATAATTTTTAATCATGAATTTAAAACACCGAAAACATGTCACATTGTCAAGGAAATGTTGAAGACTTGAAAAGGTATGTTTCTGACTCTGACGTGAACAATGCTTTTTTTTTTTTTAATTAATGAGACTTAAAACAAATAAAATGTTGCTCAAAAATGATGGCAACACATTATCTGGAAATTTTGTGTTTTATAGACTTGGTCAGGTTTACAGTGTGAGACAATCGCACATTATAGTTATTTTTTATGTATTTTACTGTATTGTTGTCTTGGTGTACACGTACTCTTTACACTCCCAGTCTGACACCCCTGAGTTTACCAACAACACGCTCCTAAAAGCTACCCTAAACCCCAAAAATGAAAGGTCAGAGTCGTCCTCATTTTGGGCTGGACAGGGTTAAAATGGAATAGAGGAAATCCTCCTATTTAAGAGCCATACATGAAAATAATGCTAAAACAGTCCTTGTAGAAAGTCTATGTAGCACCTGTGTCAGCATCACCTTTTTGCGAACACTGCTCAAGTCTGTGAAAACCCTGCGAGCTCAACGGCAGCAGTGCAATTCTTAGTGACGGATTTATAAAAGGTTTAAGCAGCTCTGCTCACACAGTTTGGAGCTGGAGACTTATTCCTCTAGTAAACCTCCGTGTCCTCCTTGGGCCGATACACAGAGCCAAACCTCTGCATGTACTTCTTTATGTACTCCTTGGTCTTGTGCTTCACATTCTCGTTACACTCCAGGTCTTCCGGATTCTTGCACGCCTTTAATTCCTTGTTCATAACCCCGTGAGTGAGCTGTGGACAGAAAAGACGAAAAGAGAGTAACGCTTTTGATGGGATTATAGTGTTGGCTATCACGCTGCATTGACAAAATAGTGGTGCAGTGAGAGTTGAGACTATACTCAGTTTATTTTATAATAAAATAACTTAGTCCACTTAGTCCATAATAAATTAGTCCACAATGTCCTGTCTGCATTTAATAATCTCCCGTTTGTTCACCAAAATGGACTAAGTTCTTCTATTGTTGTTGTGATACTAACAGTTGTGTAAAAAGCGTAAAACACATCGTAGTAAACAATTTGGAGACTCAAACTGCATTGGGTAAGTGAGCAAAACATGTGGGCTGATGTAGTATGTAGACATTTTCAAGTTATTGTTGTTTGTTTAAATGTTTAAAGAAGCAAAAATCAGGTTTAGGATCTTTAAAGGTGCTATACACAATATTTGCCATCAAAATATCTAAACAAACAGTAATATATACAGTATATTACAGCTGTTAGCCAAATGACCAGACACCTTTTAAGACCACAAAACACAAGAATTAAAACCTATTCATGAGTAGTGACCAATAGAGCTCCTGCAGCTGACGTCACGCTATCCCAGCATGCACAGCGTATTCTCAGGCCGGCAAGGACGATCCCATTAGAATTCATTAGCAGCAGCCGGGATTATCAATCGTTATCGGAGTCTTACAAAGTATGCATTATTTTTGCACACTGGGACTTACAAATGATCAAAAACAGAAGACAGTCAGACCATTTCCGCAACCTGACAGACCTCCATTTTGACCAAAAAAGTGGATTTGTGCAGCTAAAAGTGGGTCAAGCTTGTCCATTAAACTACAGCTGTATTGATTATTATTTTAATCTGGTTAATAATTTAACTACCGTCTTAAAACAATTCAACATTTTTGTTCCAATTGTATTGGTGATCCCATTTAGCTTCTGTCACGTACTAAAGCTTCATTAGACACGGCACGTTTTCACTTTATGTCTCAAGATCAGATTGTTTAAGTCAGGCATGTCCAAACTGCGGCCTCAGATCTCAAGAATTTTGCCACACAGCAATAAGTAATGCATTTTACTCTCACTTTAAAAATCAGCTTCTTTAAAGTTTCTATTAAGACTTTTACAGTACACTGAGGTGGTTTTAAGTCTAAATGTCTGTAGCTCATTTTAGCTTGACTTTTGTTCACTTTTCTAAGGCCCAGATTGGCCGTTGATGTATTCTGTGTTTCAACATGCGGCCCTTCATGAAAAAAGTTTAGACACCCCTGGTTTAAGTGGTCTGCATGAATAAACGTTTTATGTACAGGACTTCATCAGGGAAATGTTTTTATGATATAGGAAGGTGAAAAGTGAATCAGATGTCCAGAAAGGCAGATTCAGAGTGTGATTTGTGCTTCTGAACTTGTGAAAAGCAAAGTCGGGCAACAAATGGTCGCTATGTTTACTTATTTTTAGATGAACAAATATTTACGGCCTAATTTAATGCCACAGAAGCTAAATTTCAGGCTTCTTCCCATTAAATTCAGCGTCACTGCCATAATGGCGGCCACAGCAAATTTAGTCAAGTGGGTGCAGGAGCTCTGTAGTTTTTCACAATGCTGCTTCTTTGCTAGACAATGTATTAGAATATAATTTTATATTTTGCAACAGTTATAAAAACTCAAATGAATGTACAAAAAAAAGAACACAATTCATACAGCAACCAAGTATTCTATCAACCAAATAACAGTAGAAGAAACACACTTGAAAACCTTGTTGTGGCTCATTTCCTTTCAACGACTTGTGTCTTATCATTTACCAATTAAAGTGCGTGTATTAAGCTCACAGGGTCAGTTAATTGGGAACATGTCTTCACTGTTCTGGTATGTCACTCCTCCCCCACACCATCTTTGCCCAAGGACATGCGTTTTATAAGGAAATTAGTGCATCTTGTCCCATCCAGACGTTCATACAGACAACACTCACTTTTCTCGCCAGATGTTTGAAGTCTTCTGTGTTGACGATGCGTCCCAGTTTGCAGTCAGGCTTCCGATAAGGATTTAGACAATGTACAATGAACTGGGACATCTAATGAGCAAAACACGCACACATATACAGCGTTACACAAAACTGCAGGCTGAATTTGAGACTCTTGTAAACATTTTATAGGTGATGACACAGCAGCTCACCTCTTTACGGAATGACTCTTTACTCTTTTTCGCCAATTCACTGGACGTGTCTGCTTCAGCTGTTTTTGTTGAAAACTAGAAAAACAGTTCAAGATGTAGAGAAAATGAGCAATCCCTTCTCAGACAATACAACTGATGGCATTTAGTTGGAAAATCGTTTAAGAATAACATAGTTGGGACCAGAATTGCCAAATCTGCTTCTTTATAGCGACTTTAAGCTTCTTATTTTGGAAAGTCGCTCATAAATTTTGAAGAGATGTTTTTTGGCCTTTATCATGTTTGCTTTGGGAAAATATATAGATGAATAAATTAAGCATATTTTTATATTTTAAAGTAATTAATAATGTTAAAAGTACTACTAATATACCGTCAAATAAATTCTAAATTGTTATGCGATGACACACAATGTTTAATTAATTGATTCTTTTTCATATCTTTTGACTGAAGAAATGGGTTTGATTGTTTTCAGCTTTTTTTCAAAGGCTTGGTTGCTTGCTAAAAAACTGGCAACTCTGTGTAGGACTTGTTTTTTTTTTTTTTTTTACAGAGAAACATTTGTTCATCAATTTCAGCTTAAAAAAAAAAAAAAAAAAAAAAAAAAAAAAATATATATATATATATATAATATATATATATAATATATATATATATATATATATATATATATATATATATATATATATCTCGTTCATCAGTTGCAAAATGTATAGGCCCACCTTGGATGGATTCTCATCATAGGTTGGTGTTCCCAGATCCATTTCAGACTCATGCTCCATGGTGGTGGCGTCTGTCGTCCCATCCCACGTGGGAGGATCCCACTGCGTTTGTCTGAGAAGAAAACATCAGTTAGGCAAACTTACCTTAGTATAATTTACGACAATAGAACTAGGATTCAGTTGTTATAGTCAATAGCAGACCTTGTTACAATGTGGTAATAGTAGATCTTGCCCTCTGGGTCACGAGCCACTTTCCAGTTTGGAGGTAGAACAATAGTTTTGGGTTTGGGGGAGAAGGTGGAGGCAAGTCCACAATATTGTTTGGTACAATCAGCTCCTGGTGATCAAAATAAAAAGGAATAGATTAAACAAAAATGTTGAATGCAAAACAAACAGAAATTACTAAGATTAAGTCATGTGATTAACCTGAGTTTGGGAGGTGACGATGGTGGTGACGGTGCCTCCTTGCTGCACTACCACCCCCTGCTGGCCGGGATAGACAGGCTGACTATGCAGGTAGTTGCCTGCAGGGTCAGTGTAAGCCTGCAGAACAAAACATCTTATCAGAATCATATCATGAGTTGAAGGTAAAGTAACTACAATCTAAGCATGAGGAGTGCGCACCTGTATGACTGGAGCACTGCCTTGTGGGTAGGAGGTGGGGATGCTGTAGATGGTGGGGCAGGGCTGGCCAGGGTAGTATATGGCAGCCTGTGGCTGGGGCTGTGCTGGAGCAGTAGTGTACTGTTGAGCTGCAGTCTGCACTGTGACAGCCTGCTGTGTGCTGGGGTCCCACAGAGTGGTGTAGCTCTGACTCTGCGCTGGAGGGGCAGCAGGGGCAGGCACAGGCAGCACAGCCACCCAGGGTCCTGAGCAGCCACAGCAGGCTGGGCGTAGGGCTGGGAGGTTCCAGGGGGAAGAGGTTCAGTGCTGATCTGCTGTGGGATAGTGGCGACTGGAGTGGCCTGAGGAGTGGAGGACGGAGAGGAAAGTGCCAGTGGAGGGGTCTGTTCATAGGCCATAGCTCCGTCCACTGGAGGGGTGGGAAGCAGCACTTTGCCTGCATTAGGGTTGGTTGGATCCACAAAGGCCTGGACAGGATATCCAGTAGGATATGTAATAAAGCCCGAGGTGGAAGCATAAGCCAGCGCCGGGTCATAGCCCAGACTTTGGAACTGCTGCTGAAGCTGCTGCTGCTTCTGAGCCTCTCGTTGAGCCACCTCTTGTTCAAAGAGTTTTCTGCGTTCTTCTGTGGACAGCTTGTTTCTCTCCTTTCCTCCAGAGCTTCTTGGGGTCTTGCTATTTACATTGTCAAACCTGAGAAGAAATGAATATTTTTTAACATAGTAACTTGTGTTAAAGTGTTAAAGCGTGTTTCTAGGGATGAGTGTGCATCATTATTACTCACCTTTCTTCAGTGCGCCGGCTGCTCCGTTCATAAGACGAGGGAGGAGAGTGAGAACGCCGCCTGCGTCTTTCACTACTGCGAGGCGTTCGATCTCTCTCTCTTTCTCTCTCTCTTTCACGATCGCGTTCATGTTCTCTGTCCCTATCGCGCTCCTTTTCTCGCTCCCGTTCTCTCTCTCGTTCTCTCTCTCGTTCTCTCTCCCTTTCTCGACTTCCTGAAGCAGGACGAGCTGTGTCTCGATCCCGACTGCGGTCTTTTCAAAACAAACAAAAGCTAATATTTAACGCCTGAAAAACACATTCAAAATTGCTGCACCATTAACACTTGTTTTACCTTCTTTTTCGACCTGGCTCTTTTAGGTATTCTGTAAACCTCCTGAAAACGCAAACTCTTTAAGCAACAAGACAACAAATTGTGCAGATATTTGTGCGACAACATCAACAAACCTTTAAATCTTTCCAGCTCTCCAAAAGTCTGGCTGCCATGCCGCTGATGTCCATGGAGCTGAGCGGTGGCTCCTGACTCCGCTCACTCTCTACATCAGAGAGGCCTTCTTCATCGTCCTGGGAGGGTGTCCCAACTACAGATGGCTCGACTGAGGCAGCTGCTGAAGGGATGCTCACCTCAGGGACTTCAGAGTTAACCGTCACATCAGCAGTGGAGTCATTTGGCTGATCAGCGTTTGTCTTGTCTGATTCCTTTGCCTCCGTCTGTGCCTCTGAATGTGAATCTGTCTGTGCCTCCACCTAGATGTGGGTAAAGTTATTAAGATTTGTAAAGTACCTTAAAAATAATAATACTTATTACATAAAAGGAACTAAGAGTAATGTTTTGAACTTAACAGAGAAGGTAGCAAGAAAGACGAACACAACTCTGTTATATTATGCGTGATGTGTAAGAAAATGACTTAAAGAGCATATAACAGGTTAGACGAAATTTTTAGTAAAATATAGTAAACATGATTATGATTAAGATTTGACTAAACATTTAGTTTGTTTTTACCCAATTTAGTCGTTTTGGTGAAGTTTATTATCGTCTTTTGTCCAGTAAATATGACATACTGTATGTGGAGGGGAATCTACAACTGTTACCTAGCAACCACCTTGTAAGTCTGGGCCAAAATCAACATAAATAACAGGAGTGACAATGTGACAACTTATTATTACTTATAAGATTATTACTTACTTATATTATGCTCAAACTCCTAGTAAGCTGTGTGTAAATTGCCTTTGCATTTTGGCGCTTTTTGATGACATTTGTGCAGGGACTTGTGCAGGAACTCAAATTACTTCCTGTATTTTTCTGCTTTTAGGCGTCAATTTCTTAAATTACAACTTAACCGTTGTAAAACTATGATAAATATTTACCACAAAAACCATCACACAAAACTAAGTCAAAATTAGAAAAATGTTATATGGCTTTAAAGAATAATAATAATAATAATAATAATAATAATAAAATAATAATAATAATAATAATAATAATAATAATAATAATAATAATAATAATAATAAATAATAATAATAATAATAATAATATTTAGTTAAGTAAATGTAACTACCCACCTCCATCTGCGCCTCTTTCTGTGATTCCCTCTCAGTCTCTGCCTCCGCCTGCACCTCCATTGGTTCTAGGACAGACTCGGTGGTTGCGGGCTCAGGGATTGGTGGGTCAGGCTCAGTTGGGTCAAGATCAGTTGAGGGAGGTTCGTCTCCCTTGGACGTCTGACTCTTTGACTCCTCAGCTCCCTCTGACATCTCAATTTTAGTTTCCTCTTCTTCTTGCGACTTCAGATTTTTGTGTTCCTCGTACCCCAGAGATGCCTGGCTCTTAGGCTCTTCAACTACTTCAGACATCGGACATTTGAGTTCTTGGTCTTCCTCAGTCATCTCCAACTTGGGCTGCTCATCTCCATTTGTCGGTAGACTCTTGATTTCCTCGTTTTTGACAGTGTCTTGCTCAATCTCGTTCTCAGGCTCCCCTGCAGAAACTTGAGTTTTTAGTTCATTTTCAGTCTTTTCTGTTTTTTCCTGTGGACTGTCCTGGTCACTACTTTGCTCCGTCAGAGACTCGCTTATGTCTTCCTTGACCTCTGCCTTCTCCACAATCACCTCAGGGTCGTCTTTACAGGGTTTGGAGTCATCTTGAACATCTAAACTCTTGTCATTTGACTCCTCCTCTTTCTCCTCTTTAACAAAATTCTCAGGTGCTTTTGCTGGTTCTACAGTCTCTGATTCAGGTTTTGTCTCTTGGGCTTCAGACAGTCCTGCGCGTGAGGACTCATCATCATCTTCGTCTTCATCCTCATCATCTTCTTTTCCATCAGAAGCTTTGCTAGCATCAGAAAGAGCACTGTCCAAGCTATTTTCACTGATTATTTTAAGACGGCGAAACACAGAAGGTTTGGCTGTGTCATTGTCCATTTCTGCTCCCACTCTTGGGTTGGAACCGTCTGGGGTGTTGAGAGGAGTTTGAGCGCGGGATGTGTTTTCACTGGAGTAGCCATCATTCTCTGTGGGATGAGGACAGGTCTGTGCCCAGCGCTGAATCAGGGTCAACACTTTGCTTTCTTCCAACATGTTCTTAGTAGAAATTGGCAGCACAGCCAAAGTTTTCAAAATCTGAAGAAAAATAAAACTAAGTTTTAGTCTTTGTTTCTAAATCAACACATATTTAATTTTTTTCTTCTAAGAAGAGATTTAAATATGTATAGTTTATTACAATTGTCTTATATATATATGAATGAAAATGTTTAGGGATGCAATCAACAGGGGAGACACATGCTCTTGAACACTAGCTAAAACACTGTTAATATCCAGGTACAAATGTGCTTCAATTTAAATTTCTTAGTAAACTAAAAATAGGAGGACAATCCAAAACCCTTGTAACAATATTACTCCACTATGTCAAAACAAAAGAAATATACGTATATATATATTCTTATAACTGTAGCTTGCTCCACTTGAGATTCTGATTTTGTTTTTCTTTTAAGGCTCTTATTTTATTATATTATATTATATTATATTATATTATATTATATTATATTATATTATATTATAATATAATTATTATTACTACCACTATTATCACTATTGCTATTATTATATATTTTTTTACAAACTATAAGCAATTGGTAAGCCACTTTTTTGACAGTGTATGTTGCTTAGTGGAGTGGTTCTCCACTAAGCAACAAAGTTTAATACCTTTCCAATTTAGTGATAGCTGTGAATTCTTACTTGTTGGTCTACCAGATGAATTTATCTATGTGTATGGCTTACAAAAACAAGCAAAGAGAAGCCTAAAGACAACTTGATCACTTTGTAGGTGTTTGAGGTAAGAACCACTGGTTAATTGAGACTTGTTTAAGGCCACAAAATGCATAGCTAGAGCAAGCCCTGAACAAGGATTGTGTTCATTTTGAATGGTCTTTTGGGAGGTAAATGCAGAATATGATGGTTATTGCTGCACAGCAATAACCATTCTATCATATTCTGTGATAATAACTAACAGGGATTCAAAATATAAATATATCAAACAAATAGCAGACCTCTAACTGCAGTTTGATGTTATTGGCACTGTTGCCCTTTGCTTCAGACAGTTCCACCATAAAGATCCAGAGCAGAGACAGGCCGTGGTGATCCAAGAACTGCTTGAGGCAGGATGGGTTCTGAGTGTCCTGTGAAACAAGCATCTTCTATCAGACTGTGACAAACACATCCTCAGTCAATAATGTAATGTGGATTACTATACCTGGATGAGTTTGAGACACAGAAGCTTCTGCTCCATAGTTTCCACTCTGACCATTAACCTGCAGAGAGCCACAACCTGCTTTTCGTCATACAGGCCCTCTCCATAGTCAAGTAATGCCTCCAGCTCCTCATCAACCTGGAACAGAAATGACACCACAACTTTTAGTTATTACCAAGGTGGTACAAGTATTTTTTTTATTAATACAAAACATTTTTGTCTTCCAAATCAAGTAGGCTAATGACTAAACCTTTTAACCGAAAAGGGCTCTTTATAGCAGTATGACAGTTAATGGTATCCCAATTTGAGTTTGCAATCCATTTTTTTTAATCTATCAGAATTAGTTTTGCACTTGGCACAAAAATTTGAATAACTGACCGTAGTGAGTGCACTTTTCCGGTTGCGATCTTTCTTCATCCTCCCTCCAGCGGCTCGAACACTCACGCGGTTTTCACCTCCGAGGAAGCCTCTGCAACTGGGCGCTCCACAGTAACATTTCTGAGCTTCTTTGCTGTGTCACAAGAAAAACAACAAACATACAAATAAACAATAATGTCTTTATTTAATAATGAATACTGATGTAAATATTGCGCTTACCCATATCTCTGGAACTGATAATCAAAGGTCAGCTCAGTCCCTTCTGTTACTGCTTTTGTAGTGAAGAAACCAACACGAAGCTGTCCATTTACTGTCCACTGACAAAACAAAAACAACATTTTGAGTTTGAGAAAAAAGTAAAGTGAGATTTTAGACTTATTATTTTTATCTAGCCACAGTACCTTTTGTGTCTCACAATTAGGTTCACAGCTGTGATTCATGAAGCGGGAACAATTTCCCTTCAATGTTGCATCAATAATCTGGAAATACCACATCAAATTATATTCAGATTTCAAAACTTTTGTAATTTTAAGAGTCATGTCTATGATTACTTCATTATTCTTCAAAGACATGAAGTAGTAGTGGATGTTTTTCATGCGAGCGTATTCCTTCACTCTCGCCTTAAACTCTTTATGGTCCAACACCTCCCCACAGTACTCCAAAACAAAGGTATTTCTGAAAAAGATTTAAACTTTTCAATTTTGCAAAATGTAGCATGATGAAATTAACATTTAAACATTTTGATCACAAACATACGCCGGCATGTCTTTAGCTGCTCTTAGGCCCCAGCCTTTATCCTCAGTGAGAATGACCTCAAAATCTGCATGTTGTTTCATTTGAAAACGACGATTAGAGCAGTAGGCTCCATTTAGGCACCGAGACGAACTGGAAGGAAAAATATTACCAACTGTTAAAAGTACAAAGTTCAATATATACATATAAACACTGTACTTATAAATAGGCATCTGGCTAATATAAATGGTACAAACCATTCAATCATGAGAAGACGATTCAAGCAGTCCTCTCCACATGCCATCACACCCTTTGAACGCTCCTCTCTGGATAATATTGGACACTCACACTGCATTCGTTTGATGTCTCTATGGGATTTGCTCTTCTTTCTACAAATAAATTGAAAGATACATTTAAGACGTTTTTATAGAAACAACAAAAGATGGTGAAGGTGTTAAATATTTACCGACCTCTCAGTAAGATACAAATTATCCTCTATTAAGTCGAAATATGGTGGCATCTTCTTTGATTTTGCCAAGTCTTTCCACTTCCCGGCATCTTGAAAGTCCCGCAGCGTGAGCAATGGAAGCTGCACATCTGTCTTGACTGATGTATCCTTCACAGTGTCTCCACGCCGATCTTTTTTGTTTGTAGGTCCTGCTTCAGCCTCATTGTCTGAGTCCGACTCTAACTCGGGTCGCCTTTTCTTTGGTGGACCTCTTGATCTAAGAGACCTGAAACTTTCTTCTTTTGTGGGTTCTGTGGTTGATGATCCTCTGCTGTTACTGCTTATTTCATTACCTTGAACAAAACTAGACAAACCTTGGCAAATAATAGGACCGGTGGATTCAACTGCTGTTTTTCCTTCACTATAAACCTCATGGTCATTAGTGAGAGAATCAGGGTGAATTTCATTTGAGTCCTGGCGAATGTGCACGGCGGCCGGATCAATACCAGGGACATTACTTTGTGTTTGTGAATAAGAGAGGGTTCCTGTAAATCTGCTATCTATTACCTGTGTCCCATGGCTGCTATCAGGCTGTGGACAAGTACTGCTGGGCTGCTCTGCTTGAGCGTAGTTCCAAAGATGATAATATCCATTCTTATCGGTGAAGCTATTGGCACTGGCAAAACTATCTTGTTTGTGATGTGAAAAGGGAATTTCATTTTCACTGCTAACATATTGTTGGTATCCTTGTTGACCCATAGAATTGACAAGACTATTATTTTCCATTGCTGGCATGTGTGCAGTTAAATACAACTGGGTGCTTTCAGAGTGACTGGTGCTATCAATCATATTACTTTGAGACAGGCACATGGCACTATTGGCTGGGTATGAAACGTGTCCGTGAATCTGCTGGGGATTTTCTTCAGCACCAGCTTGCCCTGTAGTATCTTCACCGGCGGGCTTCATCATTGCCGCAGAATGAAAGCGCTTTATTGCCTCACCACACTCAGAGTCATACTCGCTGTCACAGTCACTGTCACGACTATGTCCCACTAGTGGGTGCCTGTATTTGATTGTATTTTCATCATTCTCTGTTGCTGGTTCACTTGGATTGGTGCTTATGTTTGCATGTTTACAACTATCAGACATACGGGCTCTATCATATTCCAGCACCTGCTCCTTGGTTGTAAAATAAGTTCCTGCCTCTACACAAATCTTTTCTTTAGTTTCATGGTCTGGTTGGCTACCATCTTCTAAGACACACATTTTTGTCTCTGAACTTTGAATTTTGCTTGAATTATCTTCAGAATCCTCCCCTACTATATCCCACCGAGACTTTCTGCTTGCACTGCTGCTCTTTTTGAGAACATCATCGTGTTCTTTACATGTTGAGAGATTTTCAGAGTCTTTGAACAATAAGTTAGAGTTTTGAGACACTTTGGGGTCAGACTTGTTACTTGTGGTTATACTCAGCTCAACCTCTGTGTCCTTGTTTTCTGAGTTGTGGTCCTCGTCTGGGACACTAGATAGTTTGTTTAACTGATCATCTGAGGACTCACCTGACTGATCACTGTTTTCATTGCACATTTCATTCTTGCTTTCACATACTGTTGGGAATTGATTTGAATTTCCTGTTCGATCATTTGATTCACCAATAAAGGCTTTCTTATTTGTTGCTATAACATTATCAAGTTTATTTAAGTTTTTATTTGGGTCTAAAGATAGACTTGTTTCTGTTTCTCTATGAAGCTCAGTCTTTTTGGAGTCATTGCTTTCCTTTGAGCTTAACTTTTTGTTTTTGTGGCAAATTTGCTCATTTCTCTCTTCACTTTCTGAACATGATTCTACGGTAGAGACAGATGGTGTTTTTTGTGGACTGTGAAATGTGTCGTTTGATTTTCTGTCCGGTGTCCTATGTCTGTCATAATGTGAAGACGAAGAGGTTGAATGCTTGGAGACAGACTCATTTGTTTTATGTGATTTTTTTGTGTATTCATCTGAACGCGAGTGTTTGTCAGCTTTGTAAGATTTCTCTCTTCCAGAGTCACTTTTTTGATGTTTTTCTGTTGAATGGGAGTGCGCGTACCTACTGGGTGAACTTATTTTACTATTGGTCTCTGACTTGTGACTCAAGCTGGATTTATGATGGTCAGTAACAGAAGAACTTTTGTGGTGTGAATCAGAATCTAAAGAGTGTCTTGAAGATCTTTCTGATTTGGACGAGTGATTGGATTTGTCTCTCTCAGAGGAGTCCACTGATTTAGAGGTGGACTTTGCATAAGACGAAGATGTAGACTCTTTGTGTGAACTTGAATAGCCCGATGATCGACTTGATTCACCTGTCCGTGTTCTAGCTTTTCTGCGGTCCTCTTCAGACTCCGAACTATCCCGAGTTCTCTCAGTACGAGATCGAGAACGCCTCCTCTCTCTGCGCGGAGAGCTCCTGTGGGATCTTCTGTCAGACTCATGATAATGCGACCTCTCAGAGCGCGAGCCTCTGTCACCTCGAGACTTGTCCAGTTTGGAGTGAGATGAACTTGTGCGAGAACCCCGTGAACGAGAGCGTGACCTCGACCTTGACCTTCTGCGATCTGATCGAGAGGAACGTGAAGAAGTGTATCTTGAATCGCGATCAGATTTTGAGTGACTCGAAGATCTTTCATATGTGTCTGAGCGCTTAGAGGAACTTTTTTCTTTCTCCTCAGAGTGTGAACTAGAAGAATATTTTCTGTCATCTTTTCGTTTACTGTTCGAGCTTGACTGGCTCTTGGAGTCTGATGATTTACGAGTGGAAGACTGGCCTGATTCTCCATCTGACTCAAATCCAGTAGGGCCACAGTCTGAATGAGTCCTGGTTGTGCTTTTATATCCTCTACTGTTTGCCTCTGAGCGGCTGTAACAAGCTCCATCTTTTCCTGAGGAGGCAGCGAGTGTCTGAAGAATAGCAGTGATTCTTGACTCTGGTGCTACATTGTGAAACTCTGCAGTCTGAGGAGATGTAGATCGCACATTACTCTGTGAGTCAACCACGACAGGTGATGGCTGTTCATCAGTCACAGAGGCATTTAGAATATGCTTCTTAAAATGAGTCTTTGACAAGTCTGTTTTAAGCTTAGTTGGAGAAACTACAGGTTGAGTGACATTTGTCCTTGTTCTTGAAGCCGATCTGTGCTCAGTTTTGGTCTCAGTATATTGCCCTTTTCCAGAGCCTGACTGTGATGTAGCAGCAGCATCTGTTCCAGACTTTTCAGGGCTGGACGAAATGAAGAAAAGGCTCTGCAGAGGCTTCTTGGTCTGCGAAAAACTGAAGGACACTTTCTGACGACTCTGATCTTCCAGGTTGACTTTCATCTTGGTTCCTTTAGGCAACAGATGATTGGACAAAAGGACTCTAGGAGACAGGCTTTTGATTAAGGCTGCCTTAGAGAGACCCTCCACCTTAACCTGCAAACAGAAATAAAACAGCTCTAATACACTTGTGCTTCAGAATATTATAAGAGTTACACTCACTAACTTAAAATTATAACAAATAAATAAAAAAAAAAAACGCAAAACCAACGAACGTATACTACTTGGTTTATTTGAAAACTTACTGATGCACCACTTCCCTCTTCTCTGTGTTTTCATAACAGAACAAGAAAGAACCATAAGAAGAAAAAGGAAAGGGAAAAGAGGAAAGGAAAAAAAATCAATCAATTGAAAAACATATCCTACACTAAAAAATATCTATTGTACATCTAATTAACTATAATTAGACTTTCATATCATTTAATCTGTCTTATTTCGTTCATCTGAGTAACTCATAACACACCCAACTAGTTCATAATAAAACATGTAATAATATCCTGCTAATTTATATAAAAAATATGTTTTTAAAAGAAAGTTTTTTGTGTAGTAACAAAACAATGAGGAGCAAAGTAAGAGAAACAGCATAATAGAGAAAAAGTTAGAATCTACTATCAAAGAGCTGAATATATTGACAATAGCAAATGGTGATAAAGAAACTAGTAGCGACAAATGTTTTGTCATTGGTTATGGTAAGTATGTAAATAAAGCATACTGATTGATCAATAACATTTATATTGTCCATCTGCAGCACAATTTAGTTTTTTTAGTTTGACATTTTCAAGAGCCACACATTCAGTGAATTGTAAATATATAACCAAAATAAGACAAAAACAAAACCAAAATTTTCTGTTGTTCAGTGTTTCCGCTACTGTTATACAGGCAGAAGCCCCCGAAATGCCAATTGCATTAAGATTATAATATTCTTATTTAGAGCATTCTAAATACTTTAATTAAAAGTCAGCTGTTATTACCAATAGATAGAAAACTATAACACATTATTTTTCCTATACAGCACGTATTTGGCCAAACCAATAAACTAAGGGGGAACTTTGTTTCAGGTGAAAGGATTTGCAAAAACACACAGTACTTCATCAGTACCGATTCCGCAATTTGTCAATATGCCCATTTAAACCTGAGCATGTTTGTTTTATTTTTAATACTGTAATAGACCATATAATAATCAAACTAAATGCTGTCTTTAGTGCTGGATCACAAGACTGACAGTGTACTAAATGACACAAAGAACTGTGATACCTGATTTCTGACTTGAGTGGTGCGTCCATGGAGAAAACAACTTAAGGATTGGACGCCCAGGAGGGTCTAGTGGCCATGAATAGTCCAACTCAGTGTAACTGGGCCTCCAAAGTGATGCCACACCTGATCAGAAAGATACAGCTCCATGATTAACCAAGCAAAAACATGCAAACGGGCTCTGATCACGAAATGTGCTTAAAATGAACGGACATTTTATAGTATAGTATCAGAGGAAAGACAGATCAGTTTTCTGGAACCGCCTTTCCCGCTCAGTGTTGTGTTATCAAACTGGTCACGTTGGATAAATCATCTCTTTTACCCGTGTTTTTATCATTGGCTCTTCAAGTCTGCACCATTAAAAACATAGAAGCATGTGGTGGGGAATAGATTTTAATTTCTTGTTAGTCTAATTTTCATTAGACTAAAATGGCCAATGTGTGAATGCAGTCAAAACATGGCCTCAAAATTCGGTGTTTTGGTAAATTCGATAGCAAATTACCATGAGCTGTTTGGATCCATACTTGCTTTGAGCATATCTCACACCTGCAGAGAATTGCTTATTAAAAAGATTGAGGATACGATTAATCAACAAATATGAGATAACTACGCTACTCATAGAGCTGTGAACGTTTACAAAAGCACCAGAGTGCCATCTTTAAAGGCCTTAAGCTCAAAGCTACGAGTTGATGCAACTCTTGATATAAACCGCAGTGCAACAACGAAAGTCATATTGTAATACCATTTAAAGTTTTACTCGCGTACCCAATTGATGTACACTTGATTAGGTGTTTTTATCAAGCCAGCAGCGAAAACAGAGGCTCGATTAGCATTAGCCCGGATGGCTAATGCGGGATAGCTTCACCACTCACTGCACAGCAGCAGCAGCAAGAGCTAGCTTAGCTTAGCATCAATATAGGCTTCATTTTGCATAAATTCGCGAAGAAAATAAACATATCTTGCATTCGAGACAACGATCTCTGTATAGATGCACGTGTATGCACCATGTAGTCACAAGTTTATTGTAGGAACACACTTGCAAGGGTCTGTAACCGGTTCTCGGCACCCGGCTTAACAAACCAGGTTAAAATCATGTTTATCCCGCGTCTGTCCTATTTGGTAGCGTGTTGAATGATACACATGAACAATGTCTACTTACTTGACCAAGTACTCGTCCTTTCGGGCTCCTTCCATTCTTATATTTAGGGATTTTCAACTGAAGACATCAGGCGACGATATTAGCGGACGTCAAACCCACTGAGCTGCAGGAAATGGAGCTTTGCTGCGCCTCAGCTCCAGATCCAGCCTGGGTCAGCGTGGAGCCAGTGTGGGAAACATAGCTCAGCTATGGCTATTGTATAACACGGTTTAAATGTATAGAATTGATCTTCTGTTCTGTCAAACGGTAAATACAGAACATAATGAAGACTGAGACGAACTGAGCGCGTACAAGGAAAAACGAATGGTGATACTTGAAAACCTTGGTAATCGCGTTACATGTATAATATTTTGATTTTTTTTTTAAAGTGCTTTTAAAATAGTAGTTTAATGCAGGCAATGCATTGATGTATGATGTGCTGCGCCTCATATCTTACTTTCATTAAAATGCACTGTTCAGTAGTTGGCTCTCCTCTCCACACCTGTGGGCGGCAGTAGTGCGCGCATTGCGCCACACTCCACCGCGCAGAACAAAAACGTGCGACTTCCGTTCTTTCTCTATCATACGCTGGCTCCAGACTTGGCAATAATTTTTTTGGCTTTTTTGACTTACTTTGATCTGTTTTTCTCTTCAAGATCCTTTGGTTGGATTCGTTTGTTGGGCATTTTGTAAGTTGAGTCGTGTGAGGAAAAGGGCGTGTTCCCATTGTCGGTGGAAATGTGGTGTTTTCAGGGATCTGCTGTCATGTGTCGCTAGCCTCTGTTAGCGGCTCTGGGGCCTAACAGGAGCAAACAGGCTAACAATGACGAGGTGTTACTCTAGTGACATTATTTTCGTTGACTGTGAATCCGATCTTGATGGGCTGTGTTCTAGGTTTTTTTGTAGTAAGATGCTCAAGTTATGCATTTTCATATTTTGTCTTCTCAGCGTGATTTGTGGTGGGTTTTTCGTTGTTTTTGTAATTGAATGCGGAAGTATTTTGTGGACGTGACTTTTTATACTTTGGAAAACTTCCGTTTCTCAAGAGGATGCATGTCGAAAAGTCTCTTTTCATGCGTGTGAAATCTGTAGTAAATTATGGGGTAAACTTTATTTACCACAAGTGTCTAAATTGAGTCTTTTGTCTTTTAGCTATTAGAGTAGAAATGTTATTGGTATATGCTCTGAATTGGACCCTTTATGATGATTCCTTCTACTCTCTGGCAGTTGTTAAAATAATAACGTCTATGTCTTGAATAGCACTTTAATTGCCACAGATTTTACAGAACCAAGTACCAGGTATTTAAAGTCACAGTAGTATTTTGTGCATTATCATTGTGATGGTAAGTTACTTTTGTGCCTACAGCTGCCCTGGATTAAATCGGTGAAAATCTGACTGCGAATCTGCATTGTTGCCCCTTCCAGTCATACACTGACTACATTCATACTAGGTATGGTGGGTGAAGTGTGTTGCCTAAGAACACAACTACAGTTTACTCAACAACTGCTGTGACACCTGATATTCCCAGCGGACTTGTATCTAAGTACAACCAGATCCAGCCCTGCTTCCAAGGTTCAGATGAGATTGGGTTTTGACAAACTGGAATGACTACAAAATGAACTTTCCTGCTAGGTTTTGCTTTTGTGTGAGCGTCTACCCAGTGGGACAAAGCTGTTCTGCAGGGAAGTCTATGGAAATTTGGAAACTGGTGTCGTACTTTTAATATTGAGAAGCCCTGGCAAGATGGAGATGTATTACTTTAGATTACTTTATTGGACAGAGGTAGGGTAACGTGAAATCTGGTTGAGAGAGAGGAAACGACGTGCAGGAAATTGTCAAAGCTGGATTTGAACACTCAGCTTGGCATACACTATCCATTTGATCACTGAGCGCTCTGTCTTCAGCAGATGACCATTTCTTCAGTGGAATTTGTTTGTGGACTGGGTTGCCTGCCTCTATTGAGAATGCAAACTGATGGGAGTCGTCACAATGCAAATAAGCAGTTTTTTTTAAATTCTTACTACTTGGGAAGAGTTTTTGGCCTAAACTTGGTATGAAACACAAGCTCAAGTTTATTTATATTACATGCAGCTGGTCAGAGCTGCATGAAGTGTTGCTGGATGGGCATTGTGGTGATTGACCTTTAAGTAAGCTTTGATTGGGCAATTGTCAAGACTTGATGTTCAAATTGGCTTATAATCTTATGTTAACTCTTTATAAAGGAAGTTGTGTTGGTGAAAAGTGATGTTTTAGTAGCTATGACCATTCCAGATGCAATTCTGCATTAATGGTTGTATAAAATACTACAAAGACAAAGTTACAAGTCTCTGCATATGTTAACATCTTATTTGGACCTTAATAGAAACGTGGCCGGAATTTGTAACCTAAGGATTTGAGTGGATTTTTTTTTTTTTTTTTTTTTTTAAGAATTTTAAGTTGCAATCCTGGAATGTCATCTCATATTTCCAAATGCTATTTAACATCGTAAGGTTGATGGAAAAGGAAGAAAAATTAGTATTTTTATTTAATGTGGTTAGTTTAGTTGCCTGGTCACTTACAGAAATTATTTGGTATCTTATAGTGGATTTTTTGTTGGGGAATGATTCACCTCTTTTCTAGATTCAGAAAAAAACACCAGTTGGCTTTTATTCTTCATTGAGTTTTAGAGAAGACTTGGTAGTGTTAATGTTTTTCTGTACACTTTTGTCTACAGGTGGTGGTGTTTCTAGGTCACCATGGCAGTCGTCATCCGTTTACAGGGACTATCGATGGCCGCGGGGTCTCAGGACATTCGACAGTTCTTCAGTGGCCTTAGAATCCCAGATGGGGGGGTGCATATAGTTGGAGGTGAATTAGATGAAGCATTCATCATTTTTGGCTCAGATGAGGATGCAAGGATTGCCATGACTAAATCCGGCAATTATATCAAAGACTCGCCTGTGAAACTGCTGTTAAGCAGTAAAACAGAAATGCAAAATGTTCTGGAAAGAAGCTCTTCAGGATTTGAAAAGGAAAGGCAACTGATGCTACGTGGGATGCCCTTCTCTGTCACCGAGAAAGATATTCGCAAGTTCTTTGAGGGTTTGGTTGTAGAGAAGGTGATTATAATGCAGAACAATCAAGGACAGAACAATGGGAATGGTCTTGTGACTTTTGGATCAATTGAAGATGCTACACATGGTCTAAAGAGGCACAAGGAATACATTGGTAAAAGATTTATTGAGGTTTATACACTAAAACAATGGGAAAATTGTTTTGGGGAGAGACAGTTGGTTGTGTCTGATGTGTCTGGAAGGCGGCAACAGCAGCGACAGTCACCACCTCGCAGACAGGGGACTTCACAATATCATGCAAGGTCACGGTCTCCTTTAGGTCGTGGACCCTCATCGTCCAATGGGGATGAATACTGTGTTCTTTTGGACAATTTGTCCCATGCAGCAGAAAAGCATGACATCATGACGTTTTTCAATCAAGCAAGGCTTGGAAGTGACCAGATACTCTACCTGCTTGATCGCAACGGCTCAAGATCAAGACGAGCATTTGTTCTCTTCAATAGTTTGGTGGATTATCGTGATGCCTTGGATCGTGACCAGTGTACCATGATGAACCGAAACATTAGTGTTTGTCCAATCTCGAGAGAGAAAATGCGGCGCCTTCTGGAGGACCAGAAGTTCAGTTCTTTTGGTGAGAAAAAACACATCCACGTAAAGGCCCTCCCTTTTGATGTGCGGAAAGTTGAGATAATTGACTTCTTTTATGCTTTTAATGTGGCTGAGGACAGTATTATCGTCCTGCGTGATCACAAAGGAAATGGTCTTGGTGAGGCTATAATTTCATTTCAGACAGAGGCAGAGGCTATGGATGCCCTCTCTCTCAATGAAAAGAGGTTTTTGGGGTCTGAAGTTCGTCTACGGGTAATTTCACAAACTGAAATGGAGGATATGAATAAACAATCTTTTGCACCAAGATCATCTTCGAGAGACAACAGAAACTTTGAAGCATCTTATGCCCCAGATAGAGACTTTCCTCCAAAAAGACCACCAAGAGATGATTATGCCCCAGATAGAGACTTTCCTCCAAAAAGACCACCAAGAGATGAATATGCCCCAGATAGAGACTTTCCTCCAAAAAGATCACCAAGAGATGATTATGCCCCAGATAGAGACTTTCCTCCAAAAAGACCACCAAGAGATGATTATGCCCCAGATAGAGACTTTCCTCCAAAAAGATCACCAAGAGATGATCGCTTTCATGCTTCTAGAGACTTTTCAAGAGGCCCCCATAATAATGGCAGAGAGAGTGCACGTGGCGGACCCTGGCAATCCGGTCATGATGATCATACTTGTCTAAAGTTACTCAACCTCCCATTTAACATAAAGGTAGAAGAGGTGTATGATTTTTGCTATGGCTATAAAATAGTCCCTGGATCTGTTTCACTGCAGTACCACAATAACGGGTCTTCCAAAGGCACTGCTACTGTAGTGTTTGAGTCCCGGCAGGAGGCTCTTAATGCAATTGACGATCTTAGTGGAAGACCAATTGGGCAAAGAAAAATTCAGCTTGTATTTCTGTAAAAGTGCATGCTTGTGATCTGAAAAGCAACAATTCAGTGTTTATTGCTAATTTTAAAAGTGTTTTGCTTTTGTAGATAAATTAACCTATTATGTCAATAGGGAACATGCTTTTGTTTTGTAAGAAAAAAAATGGTTCTGTTCTGTTGAGGTATAATAAATTGTCTTCAGTTCCAAAAAGTGCATTTTTATTTTTTTACTTGAACAGTTTTGTCAGGTCGAAGTACTGATAAAAGTATGACTAAATGTTTTTAGAAACTAGCAAGGAATAATTATATATACTATACTATACATAAATAGATATTAAAAAAAAAATATATATATATATATATAAATATAATAAAAAAAATATATATATAATATATATATTATATATATATATATACATACACACACATATATATATAAAAAACAACACACACATATATATATATACATACACACACACACACACACACATAAAAAAAAAAAAAAAATATATATATACATACACATACACATACATAACGTTACATGCATATGATATATACATAGCAAAAATTAATTTGGGTGAATAGAATATCTAGGAAGATGCAAAAAGCTACTACTTAATGTTGTAAGCATCTTATTTATTGCTAAAATTCCTTTTTCTTGGGATTTGAACGTCACTTTTCAAAGTTGTCTTATTTTGATTCGCCAACCGGAAGTAGTTTATATTTTCCGCTGGCATGACACATGACGCTAGGAGGCAGGCTTCATTGAAAACCACGCCGACCAAGTTTGTCCAACAGGTAAAAAAACTCTCTTTCAGACTTACTTCTAACCACGAAACAATTTCTGTTTAAAGCTTTTCCATCCTGAGAGCAAATGTAATGTCGATGATGCTAAAACAGAAGTCTGTGCATAACTGTCGGTGTGATTTGAAACATAACATCACATGTGGAGGCACTGAGATTTGTACACTTCACAGACTAAACATCCATTGAACCACAATCAGCAATACATTGTAAGGCTATGTTGCATAGTTGGGGCAAAATAACATATTTTAGAGATGTTTTTTGCTTGAAATCAACATAATATGGCATCACTTTTAGCAATCTCCATGGAGACAAGTAAATGACAGCTACCAGTCTAAGGTTATGCGTTTTATTTGCCCATTAAAAGCTTTTTTTTTTTTTTTTTTTTAAGGAGAAAAAAAGCGAAATAGACTAGATATTTTGGATTCATCTTTCTGTTGCACAATTAAAGAGATTCATTGCAAAAATAGTGTTCAAATTGATCATTCTGTATACCATAGTGCAGTCAGTGATTCTAAATGTGAAACAAAGCAAAATTGGATATTAGGCCATATACAGTCAGAAATATTAGTACTTTATATAAGACATTAGTGGTTCCCTCTATATTGGTGAGATGATGTTTTTTTTTAAGGTGTAGCACATTTTCAGTCTATAATAAACACAATTTAGGTTTTAAATATTACAACTCCCACTCATATATCCTTCGACTCATGGTTCATATTGACATATACTCATTTTGGTTGCAGTTATGGCTTTTGCAAAAATCAAAGTGAAACTGGAGAGGACCACCAAGCACAGCCAATCAGAGAACTGCATTTGACTTCTGATGAGAACAAAATTTCTTATTGTTCTATTCAGACAGTACTCATTGTTTTTTATCACCAAGTGCATTTACCATATAAAAAAAGCTACTATGAAACTTCTTGCTATGCTATTCTAGAAGACAAGATGAATATTCCTCATCCAAACATGCATTGTTTTGAATGTAGACAACTGCAAAGAGACTTTAAGAAATTAATCCTCAGTCATTAAAATTTTGCGGTTTGAATTTCTGGATTTTACTGTGATGTACTGATAAATGGTTCTCAGGGAGATGTGGTTTAAAAAATATCCAGATTCAAGAATTTTGTAGCATTGCCATAGAAACGAACAACATTTCTTTTCAAAAGGGTTTTGTTCTAGTGTAGACAGTAAAAAATATTGGAAAGCATACACGCAAATTGTATTAAATATGTCTATAAACAACAAATAAAACCCCTGATACAGATGCATCAACCTTAAATACTGACGGGGAAGGTGTTTCATCCAAAATGTAAAGTTTGACAAACAGATGTCCACATTTGCCTGTACTGATATATGTATATTTGATACTGCTACTAGCATTACTTGTGCCACATTGTACAACATTTGAGACATAGAGAATGCATTTTTATGAACTGTTCTCCTTTCAGAAAACCTCCAAAGACCACTTTAATAATTAATAAAGTGTATCATTTCACAGCAAAAAAAAACAACAAAAACTAGAATTTTTGAAACTCTGATAGAAATTATTTAACAACAGAACAAGGATGAAAAGTGTAGCATAAAACTCGAAGTTGAAATTCTGATCAGAGCTTTTGTGGTTACCGGCGATGGTCAAAGTATTGCATTTAATTTCTTGAGAAAACAGTACAGACACACCCATTACTCACTGCAGAAAAAAAACTTTAAATCAAGGTTTTGCGCCTTTAACAATAATAAAATGTTGTCGGTTTTCGCCTAAAGACAAGGTGCAAGGTATATTTTGGTTCATCCTGTCCAATTGGTGGCTGTGTAATTTGACTAGTCGTAGAAGATTAAATTACAAATGCAAAGATATGTTTATTTAGAATAGAAACAAAACAAAACAAAAGAAACAACTGACTAATTCAAACCTGGTAAGAGATGCAGGTGACATTTTGAAATGGATCAAAGTAAGTCACAAACTGGTTACACCTTCTGTAAATTTAGTTGGCGTTGGTTCTAAATGTTTAATTAAATGAATATGTTATCGTAGGCCTACTACAGCATGGAGGTTTCAAGAAGAAAAATTCTGCAAAAACATCTGGAACCTGCCAGGCCCCTCCGCCGGTGCTTTCATGTCAATATTGGTAAGTATTTCACTCAACTCTTAAAGTGCTTGTCTTAAAGTGCTAGACTACTTTTTTCACTAAAACATAGTGAACATGAAAATATTTAAGATTTCAATAAAGATTTTGCACAATTTCCTATTTTAAAGATGTTTATAATGTTTATAATTTTATTCAGCTAATATGACATACAGTATTTAGAGGTAATTCCACAGCTGTTATGCTGTTACCTAGCAACCACATTGTAAATATGGACCAAAATCGACAAAATGACTACGTTTGACAAATGATAAGATGTTGTGTGGGTCTTTGCATTTTGGCTTTTTTGATAACAGTGTTTTGGAACTCAAATTACTTTCTGTAATTTTCAACATTTATGAATCGATTTCTTCATAATTTGCAACTTAGCTGCTGCTGTAAAACTATATGATAAATATTTGCTGCCAAAATAAGAAAAATGTCATAATCTGTCATGTGGGCTTTAAACCTTCGGAGGTGTTGGACTTAAGAAAAGCTGCAAACGTTGTTCATCTTTGCAGAGGCCTCAATCAACCACGCCGCATGCGCACAGATACCACAAGCACCAGAAACAATGATCGAGGCAGTAAGTCCAGAGGTAAAAGACAAGAATGACAGTTGAACTATAATCGAAAGATAAAGTAATGGACAATGCCTATTACATTACGTTTCTCTATTTGTAATGTTATTTGCAGCCTTACATTGGCATCGAGCAGTTCTACAAGATTCTTAACCTTCATAAAAAAGAAAAAGGTATCTATTAGGTTGCACATAAAATCAACTATTCTGATGATGTTTGCGGAGTTTAATCCATTCTTCTTTTAGCAGAAAGAATTGCCTACACAAGGGACTTTTTAATTGCTTTAGCTAATTGTCCTGAGTCAGGAAGAGACCAGAGTTTTTACCCGAGCACCCCATTGTCTTATCAAACGCCGTGAGTTCAAACTTCACAACTATTTAAGCTCCACAATTATTTATATGCTTTTGTGTTTTTGTTATCTATGCCGTCTGATTCCAGAGAGACCCTGAGCACCTGTGAACCAGCGACAAGTGGGATTTTGAGAAGATGTGAGTGGTTTGATGTTCTTCTTGCATCGTTATTTCCGCCAATAGGTCCAGACTTTGATGATGTCATATCTCAGATGGTGGGCAGGGCCTCAATGGAAGATTTACTGTTGGTGAAAGAAGTATCAAAAATAGAAATACATGAATATTATTTGTCATTATTTGTTCAGAATTCACCCACAAGCTTGTCTGATCCTATTCCAGAGATGAAAAAATAACTTATTATTTATTTATACTGCCAGAGAAGGCGTCGCAATGATAAGATCTGACAGTTAAACAGCTATTTCTGCCACAACATTCACACAACATAGGCCTTTTACATTTAAAACAGATGGAGAACAGATTTAATAAATATTGTTTGAATGCATTTTTCCATTCAAATGGTAAAGATAATATCACAAATACAAACTACCAGCTTTTATGAATTTGCCTTCTAGATCAGAGCTATTCATCTTTATTATCCCAAGAGTCATACTTTTCTGTAAGCCTGAGTCTCTGAGCCAGAGGTATAAGGCAAACCACCACTTAAACACAATTTGTAATCGCACCAGACATAATTTGTTATAACATGTGAAATAACATCAGTTGCATTCAATTTTTGTGGAAAAATAAAATATAAAAAACTCTGCCATTTGCTTCATGAACTAGATTAGACACTAACCGGGTCTGAAGAAAGACTAACCCAGAACCAGGAACCAGAACCCTAACCAGGTCTAAATCAGAATAAGGACTAAGCCAGGCTCAAATGAGATTTAAAGTAGCCATAGTAGCCTAAATATAAAGAAGAGTTGTATGGAAGGTGTGCCGTGAGCCAGATTTAACTGTTTGGAGGGTCTGATTTGGCCCCCAAGCCTTATGTTGAATAGCCATGTTTTATACATGGCAAACAGCCTTATTTACAAGAAGATTCTCTTTCACGAACACAAACACAGTCGATTCTTATCTATTTTTTAAAAGTGTATCTGTAGAATGAAATTTTAAGATGTTAAGCTTCATTTCTTTTGCATGCAATGTTGTGTAAATAATAAAGTATTGTGAACATGTTTGTTTTTCAGATTGTGAAAACTGATGTAACCTGTGGATTATCTTTTTCCCCCTCCTGGCGCCTTTTCTAAAGCTTCTTGGACTTGTGTAAAGTGTGCATGTTTATTTGTATTTGTCCTAAAACAGGTTGAAGTAGTACAGAAGCATGAGTCATGTAACATTTTTGTTTGTTTATCAACGTTGTTTTTCTATAGTTTATTTTGTTTGTGTTTATGTCTGTGTGCTGTGTTTCTACTGTCAACAAGGATGCACAGTGCATCTTTAAATCCCAATAATTAGGAAAACACATTTCTGGGAAACCTGTAATTTGAGATTTTGACAATTTACTGGAAAGAAAATATAATGATGTAATTGTCTGTAAAGGAGCAATATAAACAGTTTGCTCACATGATGGTGTGTTCTCTTGTTGTCTTTACATTGTTAAACATAAGTAAGTTGTACATGGTTTTGTCCATGGCCTATCTGCATCTGAGCGAGTCTTTTATCAGCTTTGTGTATCCACAAACAGCACTGTGGTAATGTCGCTTTTCAAGTTTGATCTAACTTATAAAAAGATGTGCGGTTATAATAATCGGTCCTTTGTGCACTTTTTACCATGTCATGATGATGC